>CM046044.1:55012904-55592904 GCA_025215565.1 Flaveria ramosissima
CAAATTACAAATGAAAAGGTTGTCGTCGCACGAGAGAAATTAAAGGAAGCACAAAGTAGACAAAAGAGTTATGCAGATCAACATCGCCGATCATTAGAATTCAAAGTTGGAGATCACGTGTTTTTGAAAGTCTCACCTTGTCGTGGCGTACGCAGATTTGGTATCAAAGGAAAGCTTAGCCCTCATTTCATCGGCCCATTTGAGATTCTCGAGAGAGTTGGAGAAGTTTCTTATCGCCTAGCATTGCCGCCTCAGCTTTCTCACGTTCATAACGTTTTTCATGTATCCTTGCTAAGAGGATATAATTATCATCCTCTCCATGTCATCAGTTATCCGTTACACACTATCCAAGAAGACTTATCCTATGAGGAAGAACCGGAAGCTATATTGGATCGACAAGAAAGAACCATGCGAAGAAAAGTGATTCCATTCGTCAAGGTTTTATGGAAGAACCACTCAGAGCGAGAAGCTACTTGGGAAACTGAAGAATCAATTCGTGCGTTGTACCCGAGTCTTTTTGAAAACTAGGTTTTCATCTATCATGTAACTATGAACCTGGTTTTTTTTCCTACGTATGTTATGTGATATTCGATTCCGTTTTCTTCGTGAGTTCATTTATCATTCATGTTTTAGCCTATAAATTTCGAGGACGAAATTTTCTTTTAGGGGGTAATAGTTGAAACAACCATACAATTTTATAAATAAATATGTATGAATGCGTGTGTGTGTATATATAGAATAAATATAAAAATGAAGATCATTGAATATAAATAACAAATTAATAATAAATCATTAAATAAATAAATAAATATATATATATATATATATATATATATATATATATATATATATATATATATATATATATATATATATATATATATATATATATATATATAACTAAAATGTATATATACACACACATAAACGTTATAAATTGTAAAATATATATTATAAGTAATTTAATAATAATAATAATAATAATAATAATAATAATAATAATAATAATAATAATAATAATAATAATAATAATAAATGTACCGAAGGATAAAATATAATAATAAGAATAAGAATATTAAAAATACTGAAATTAAAGTGATTGATTAATGTGATATATCACATCTTTTTATATTGGCTATTAAAAAAATAAATAAATAACAAGAACTTTCTTGTTTGACCATGGAGTCCCTTCAAACCCAATATGAGAAAGACTTCAATAAACTTTTTCTCTGTTAAAACACTATCCATCAATACTACGGGAAAGAAACAAAAATACTTCATCAGAGCTTTGGACACTCCTTCTTTCGAGCCGTTTGACCTTTGGTTTTAAAAGCAACCACCGACTTCGTTTCACCCACGCAACACGTCTCCTCCATGACTATCAGGTTCTAAATTCCCACGCCATTTCACCCTCTCTAATCGACCCTTTTTCATAAACCAAGCTTAACACAAATCTTATCTTTTTTCATCTTCACCATTGCGGTCACTCGCCGACCACCAGAAGACTACAACCACATCGCAGCTGCTACACACGTTTTCTCCGGCGAACCACCGGTTTCAGATCTGCTGGGTACGACTAAGGTAATCTTCAACGACCTTCTAAATCTAATTTGAGTATGTAGATAAGGTAATGCATGTTTAACCCTTAAAATAAAAGAATGAAATAAAATAAACAAAGAGAAAAGCAAAGGAAAAAGGTTTGTAATCTGTACCTGTAAGATGAAACAAAAATGAAAGAGAGAGATAGACACTAGCTATTATTTCTATCCATGTAAATTTTTTAAGCTTATAAAAAAATAATAATTAAAAACTCTTCCTTGATATCATAATTTCAATTTGTGGTTGAGTTCACAACTCGAAGGTTCCATCCATAACTTTCTATTTTAATTGTTTTTATTATTCATTATTATTGATTTATTTTACGTTGTTAAATTGTTAAACAAGTAATATACATGGACAAGAATTACTACGTAGACATCTATTTCTTTTATGTTACATGGGTATGTATATATATATAAACTATAATCCTAGATATCAAGACACTGTTATACAAACTAAAGAATATTATGAATATATTTCATTATAAATATTAAATGACTTTGAAAAGCTAAAAATGTCTAAATTAGAAATCAGTTTATATCTATATAAATATTATAGTACAAATATTAGAAACTATATACATGCAGTCCATTAACTGAAATATGAAATTATTTAACTTGATTCCTCAAATTTAGAAAACCTTAATAAATTGAAATGAGGGAAATAATGTGAAAAATAAATGAAACGAAATCTTATTGAAATTGAAAAAGGATGTAACCAAATATTAAATACACATTAGATCTTACATGTCTATAGTTATGATGATAATCTTAATAAAAATAAATCATTTGTAGGATATCACGACCCCCTTTAGGAAACAAGTCTAATATCTTTGTGACAAGTTAGTCAAGGTACGGATTCTTACCCCACTCATTATTGTTATGGTATTCGATTTGATTAAGAAAACCCTTTGACTTTCACCGTCCGTTGAAATTCCTAAACGTCTTTGACATTCCTATTTGTATCAATTGGTCGCGCGTTTATCAATATCATGATTTATTATTATTTCGTCATGTTACCTTGGATTTATTATTATTTTACATGCGATTGAAAATTATTGAATTGAACTCATTATCGCATGTTCTTATGTTATGATATGATTATGTATTTGTTCAGCGTTTGGATTAACGAACACATTTGGTATATATTATTGTAGCACTATTTTAGTGTGTTGTATTCCGTTACCCGAGCATGTCCCTACTTGTGGGGGTGACCACAAGCGTGTCATTGCGGCATCGATGACATGGCACCAACCGTGACGGTGAGCAGAGATCACGGCGTCTCCTTCGGTACTTGCGAGGTACATTGGCCACATTATGTTAAGGAGGCGTATGGACTGGTCCTAGGATATATGCATATGATTATGGTGGATGGTTGTTGTGTATGCCCACACTCCATTTCACGTTCGGTACATAGAGTCTGCAGCTCTATGTGCATATCTGTTATGATATAAGTTATTCGGCTCAATGGGTACATCCATATGATACGATTTACTTTATTGACTTGTCTTACGTTGCATCGTATCATTTTATGTTACTTATCTCTCGATGTTATTGCAATTATTATTAGTATTACTTGTGCCTTTATCCGTACTGGGCATTTGGCTCATTCCGTAAATAATTGTTTCCACAGGTTCACAGGTTACTCCGGGCGGGGTGTGAAGAGAGATAAATTAAGCTCTAGGATTTTTGAACAGTGAAAGATAGCCATTTTTGTAGCATGTGCTAGTTATCTAGTTTTGGCTGATTAAATAATATGTAACGAATACTTTACCCTAGAGCTCTTAACGATGTTTTGATGTTGTACTCCTAACGTTTTAATTATGGAATTATGTCTTATGTTATGATTACTATGATAGTGACACGTCAGCCCTAATCGGGTTGGGGTGTTACAACCAGTTTCCTTTTTCCTGTATAACTTTACGTATATCATCGCCCCTTTCTGTTAGGTTCAATTGACGGTGCTCACAATCACACTAACACTTATGATAGCAAACACAAAAGAATCAAAGAAAAGGATGAACACAGAGATTTATGGTTGTTTGATCTGTGTGATCTACGTCCACTCTATACAACTAGTGATTTTTATATTAGGTGCTCATGAAGTTACAATGACATATGATATTTATATGTAGGCCAAGAATATCTAGGGTTTTTAAAGCTTACTCAACAAGTTTTATTACAAAACTTATCAAAGAAGCTACTAGTCCAAAGCTTCCTAAAAAAGCTATTAGTCCAAGGCTTACACAAAAAATCATTAGCCTAAATGAACTTGGACCGATATTTGACAAAGGCCTCTACAACCCAACACTTTCAACACGCAAGTTAGCAACAAAGTTTCAGCTTAACGTGTGTTCTTAATAATAGTTCTAAATAAAAATAATTTTTTTATTAATTTCTTAGTGAAAAAAACCCTAAATTTAAAATTCGATTCCCTCTAAAGTTAGCCGCCGTGCATGTTTTATATGCAAACAAATGCTCGTTTTATGATATATCAAAAGTGTATTAACTTTGAAGCAAGGCTGAATGTCCTCATAATCCATTAAATTAGTTAGTATATTCAAACATACAATATTAACATATGATCAAAGAAATGTTCGGCCCAATGCCATTTATAATTTGGAATTTGCTAGTCAATTCCATTTTTTATTTTTTACAAGTGGTAATTACTGGTGAAACACTTATAGGACATTGGTCTTTCCACTTGCACTTGACCATAAGTTGATTGGCTTGCGTTATTTTCCATATTGATAAAAAATCTTGGGACTTAAACCCAGGGCTTGTCCCGAGAGTCTTTTAATAATTTTTGGCCCTGAGCGAGTAGAAAAAATGAGCCCTATATTATAATGTCAATAACTAGTATGTTAAAATTCTATAATACGACAATAATTGTTTTACCAATAAATAAAAGTATTGTAGCAAAATAATCTAATTTACTTAGTTAACCGAATCGTAAGACTCTCCTAGCATTTTTGACTTGAGTTTAGATTGGATCGACTAAACTAATTAAAATGTTAACGGATCCTAAGTTTCAATTGATCAAGATAATTAAATTGTTATTGGGTTTGTTAATTAGTTTGTTAATAATCTATAGTAGTTTTTATATATACATAATGTATATAGATTTTTTTTTAAATTTCGGGCCCCTGATGAGATTGAGCCTTGTTCGGTCGCCCACCTTGCCCACCCTTAGGGTCTCCCATGCTTAAACCTAAATGCACTAGTGTTTACCGGTGTATAAAAGTTTATTATGATTACTTGTGGTTTACCCATATAAGATGTTTGATATTATGATCCTGATTGTTAACTCGCAGACAAACTGTTGGTCGTTTTTACTAACTAGTGTTGACTCACATAACATAAAAGTAAAGAAAAACAAACCTAACCGCGTTCTTCTGGCCATACACCATCGGCGAAATCATGATTCTAGCGATCCAACTACCTCCTCTCCCACAGTAACATCTTATCTCATTGATGGTGATCGAAAGCTCGAGTTAAATTCTTCTTATTTTAACAATAATTGGTGATGAATATGATTTGTTTGTACATTCTCCCCATTTTAACCTCATGAATCTCGCTAGTGATCAATCGTAACAACTATTAAAAAAGTTCAATTCATGGTAATTGACTTCTTCTTTGGTCTTTGATATCAAATGCTGTCATGATTTATGTGGGATATTAACTTGCTTAAAGTATTTTAGTTAGAGAAAATGAGGGTTGGAGGACAATGTAGGTGGATGGAGACGAGCGCTGGATGGTAAAGAAGTTGGATCAAATATAATATGTTTCATTCGACGGTATAAATACGTTCGACGTAAATGTAGTTTGGAAACAAGTCAGGTGCGATTGTAATATATAAATTATCACGACACATATGTTGCCGTTGTATGTGCTTTTTTCATGTATGTTATAAAAGAGTCGGGTCAAAATAATACTTTTTCATTCAATGGTATAAGTTCGAGTTACTATACGTCTCAACGTAATCTAGTTCGGAAACTAGTCGGGTCGATTGTAGCCTATACTCTATCATGTCGTCTACGCGTGGTTAAAATCTAGTTTCATTTACATTTTATGATATCGTTTTACAGTTTTTAAATTTAGTAGCTATTTAATATTACTTCACATGATTCTATATATGAAAACTGATTTTGTTTCCATAAAAGCTTAAAATATTTTGTCCCACACCAGTTTGCATAGGGTTCATAAGTTTACTAGACTAACCACCCGTGTTTTACACGGGTTGAAAAAGTTATATTTAGAATAGATTAATTACACGCATGGTTCTTATGTTTTATTAAAATTTTGGGGTTGGTCCTTAAAGTTTAAGAATTATGAATATGATCTCTAATGAAAAACAAACGGTATTTGTATTTGTATGTGAGTTGACTTTTGTAACTGTAGTCGAGTTGACTTGGTTAGTTGATAGTGTATTTTACTCATTATATATATGGTTTCATGTCAAAAACAAATTCCATAAACTCATAATATGGCAACACAAGTCCTATTACTCTACTTGCTTGTTCTAAGATTTTTCATCTTCATTGGTATTTCTATTCTATCTCTATCTCTACACATACACACACTAGGTTAGATACACGTGTATTACACGTGTTGAATTAGTAAATATGAAATTATCAATATGAGATTGTAAGGTAGTAAAACATACCTAATTTAAGAAGATTGAACCATGATGTAAATTGAAGCGAATATGTTGTTTTATAGTAAGTAAGCGCTGGTTGTAGTTGTGTTTGACTTCGTAAATCTTAATATTTTAAAGATGTTTGCTTAAAAATAGGATGTTTAAAGTATTTTAATTTTGATAATGATTAGCTAAAAATTAAATTCAATTTTAACAAAATTAAATCTTATTAAATATTTTATTTATTTTTAGAAAAAAAGTTAATTGATTAACACAATAGTAAATAGGCATTTATTAAGAAAACTATATTTATATCTAATTGTGACTTTCATTTTAGTGAATACATGTGTCCAAATCCTAGGTGGAGCCTAGATGGACAACCTAAAAAAATAACACGTGCCTTATAAAGATTTTGATTTATTAGTATAGATAAATGTGTATGTGTTTTTCTGAGTGTGTGAGAGTTTGTAACTATTAGTATTGAAGAGAGTTCTATACAAAACATTAAATATATTTATTACGAGAAAACACAAAACAAAACGAATCATTTATTTTTACAATCTTCTAAAATTTTATAATAAAAAAAACTAAAGTGTTTAATTTGTTTATAACCTACACATTTGTGTAATTTTACAAATTTCAAAATAAGTATGAATAAATTTTATTTATTTATGTAAATCATATGTAGGTTTTATTCTCTTCAGTAGTGTAGGTAAATGGTTAAAATTTAAAAAACCATATGAACAAGTTAGTTTATTGTTTTTTTATGTGTATAAACATACTTATTTGTTTGTAAGTGGAGATAGAATGGAGTCGGGGATTCGCCTAAGACCGGGGCCGGGTGGGAACATCATGCCCTCAGACCCGGGGTATTTTTGTGTTGCTATCCGGTGAATCTTCATCGGGTTTCACCGGTTATGAAGGTATCAGTTTTTGGGGCGGTTCCTCTTCATGTAATATTTTTTTGGGCTCACTTTTGAAGAATTATTATGTTTTTACATTGTAATTTGTTATTTGTTTTCAGGGCATCACTTTTTTTTTGAAGAACTATTATGTTTTTCATGTAATTTGTTTTAGTTTATAAAAAATACATTGTGTGGTTAATTAACATTAACGTGATGAAAATTAGTTTGGGAAAGTCCAAAATAATTATAAGAAAAGGAGGACAGAATATGAATAAAAGTAAATGTGGACGTTAATTCTTGACATGATATGAACTCGACTCGAAAATAATAAGATGTTAAGTTGGTTAGTTTAATATATTAAAATGAACATATTATGTTTGGGTTAACATATATGTTGGGTTGTGACAAAATTAAATGTTTAACCCATCTACCATAAAGTATCATCCCATTTTCAATATTAGCTTTAACTTGACAATATTTTTTTCTAAACAGATGCCGGATCAGTAGGCGTTTGCTACGGTCAAAATGGTTATGGTTTACCATCCGAGCAAGATGTAGTAAACCTTTACAGGAAAAACGGGATAACCAAGATGCGAATCTACGCTCCGAATGAAGCCACTCTTCGCGCTCTCGGGGGAACCAACATCCAAGTCATTCTCGATGTTCCAAACGAGTCTCTCCAATCCCTTACGAATCCAAATGCCGCAACGAGTTGGGTCCGCAACAATATTTTAAACTACCCGAATGTCAAGTTCCAGTACATCGCTGTCGGAAACGAGGTTGACCCAAATAACGACAAACGTCAGTTTGTCAACTTCGTACTTCCAACGATGAAAAATGTTCAAAAAGCTATAAGAGACGCTGGGCTAGCAAACCGAATCAAAGTCTCAACCGCAACCTACACTGGCCTTTTATCGGCCTCCTATCCACCGAGGAATGGCACATTTGGGCCTAATGTTCAAAGTTTTATTAGGCCAATAATCAAGTTTCTAGTTAAAAACAATTCGCCAATGCTGGCGAATATATACCCTTATTTTGCCTATGTGGGCACCCCGAGTATTGATCTCTCGTACGCGTTATTTACGGCCCCAGGACCCGTTGTGAACGATCAAGGCCGGCAATATTCAAACCTTTTCGACGCAATGTTTGATGCTCATTATGCAGCTCAGTCACGTCTAGGTGGGGCTAATTTGGAGATTGTCGTGTCGGAGACCGGGTGGCCATCGGCCGGAAACAATGGGGCGACATTTAAGAATGCCGAAAGCTACTACCGGAATCTGATTGCACATGTGAACCGGAACACCGGAACTCCGGCGAGGCCTGGAAGATGTATTCAGGCATATTTGTTTGCAATGTTTGATGAGAATAGAAAACCTGGGCAAGAGTCTGAGAAACATTTTGGGCTTTTTAGCCCAAATCAGCGACCCAAGTATAAACTAAGGTTCACCTAAAAAAAGCCCATTACTAAATGGTTTATATTATAATATATAAATAAATAAATTAATGAAATAAAAGATGTTACTATGTATTTGTGGGAGTATTTTGGTGTAGCTTTGTATCGTACATATTATGACAAGCATTAATAAAGAAAATAGAAAATGATAATAAATATTACCATGTTTAATTCTTCTTAAAACTGGAATATATGAAGACGAATAGTGCTTGACCTGTATAAACAATTGGGTTATAAGACGATGAGTAGTGTTTGGTTCCATCTAAGAAACCGAGTTATATTGCTCAAGGGACTCAGTTGTGCAAAAAGAGATTATTTCATTTCTTATTGGATTCTCTAGAGTATGATCTGGTTTGATTTTCATGTTATATCACTAGAATATTATCTGGTTTGATTTTCATGTTATATTATTGATTTCAGTTGGGTTATGTTAGAATATGGTCTGGTTTGATGTCCATGTTATATCACTGATTTCAGTTGGCTTATGTTAGTCTCGACGTGTAGTAGTGTGTTGACATGATCCATTCATCATTTAGCCGTAATCTCCAAGATTTAGCTAAAATTCCAAGGTTCACCTGGACCTTGCCGAAAGATCGCCTGAATCATCAAATTTTGGCCGACCTAGGCCCGAATTTGACCATTGTTGGCCGCCTAATTGGCGGATTAGCTCCAAAATTTTAAGTTAAATCACAGTTAGCGATCACTTGATGATTAATTGGCGCCTAGGGATGATTTTTACTAACACTAAAGTGGCGTTTGGTTCGTGAAATTTGTTGGAATTGGAATTCGAAGGAATTATATTTGGAATTCAATATTTTCCAAAGGATTTGAAATTCAAAAGAATTAGAATCTATAAAGAGAATTTAAATTCCAAATGCATTTCTAGTGACAAAACACTTATAAAGGAATTGAAATTTATCACCCGTTGCAAACCGCCACCACCTCAATGACCACTGATCCTCGCCCCTATATACCACCGATAGTCGCCGCCGTCACCGTTGACAATCGATCGCGACCACCAACCGCGCCCGTTGCCGAAAACCGACCGTACCCCACTACCAAAACACCCATCGTCGTGGGTGGTGGCGGTCAGGGTCGGCGACGGCGGTCGGTTGGTGGGGTGGTAGGCTGTTCAAATAGCTCGGTGCTCGAAACTCGCTCGAAACTCGATCGAAAAAAGCTCGGATTTTTACTCGTTCGAATTTTGACTCGGTTGTAAACGAACCAAGGGGCTCTGTTGTAAACGAACCAAGCGGCTCGGTTCGGTTTGAAAACGAACCGAGCACGAGTAAAGGTACGCTTGCTCGCCGCTTGCTCGGTTTCGCTCGAATAATTTTTAATTTAGTTTTTATATATTATATATTATATATTTGTTAATCTATTTAGTTATTTACCACTATTTTAATTATTTAGTCAAAAATTAACTACCCAAAATGTAAAGCTTTAATTCTCTAATCAAATCATCACTTCACATTTCAAAATCCTTTCACCATTCCACCCATCACCACTTTCCAGCCGTCCCCTGTATCCCCCACCTCCCTACCAATTGCCAAGGCACTGACCTTCGACACTCGGACATGTAACCCCCGACCTCCAGCACTCTGACATGTGACCCTGACTTTCGGCAATCCGACCTGCAATAGTCTGATCGCGCATCCCACCTTCGACAATCCGCCTCGAAGTCCGACCTTGTTCGAAGCCCGACATTGTTCAGTTGTTCCTAATCGCGATATCTTGAGGTTAGATTTTTTTATAATTTGGTTCTTAACGAACATTTACACAAGCATTGGTGCAGATACTATGGTTGGAACTTGAAAGTTAAAACTTTTGAATAAAATTATTACTTTTGCTTTAAATTATAACACGAAACCAAACAAAACCGAGCAAAACCGAGCGCTCGGTTTAAAACCGAACCGAGTTCGAGCATGAAGTTTGCGCTCGAATTTGTAAAAATTCGAATCGGACCGTGCCGCTCGTTTTGAAACCAAACTGAGTTCGAGCGGAGCTGCGTTCGGTTCGGTTCAGTTCGTGAACAGCCCTAGGGGTGGCAAGCGGGAGTCGGAGGCGTTGGTTGTAGGGGTCGGTGGGGGGGGGGTCGGCGATCGGGGTCGTGGGCAGCAGTGGTCGGCGGTCGGGGTCGTCGGTAGTATCGGTTGGCGGTGGGCGGGGTGGTAGGTGGCGGTTGGTGGTGGAGGTGGGAGCCGGGGGTCAGTGGAATTTGAAATCCTTCAATATTTGGAAAGATTTTGAAATCCTTCATTTGAAGGAATTTGAGGGAATTAATTCTAATTCCAATTCATTTTTCAACAAAACACGTTAAAATAGAATTCAAATTCCAAATACAACGAATTCCTACCTACCAAAAACAATAACCAATGGAATTCAGATTTCAATTCTATTGAATTCTATTAAATTTCTGCATACCAAACGTCCTCTAAATTCTTGGAAGATTGATTATCTTGAAGCTGTATTTATCAAGTTACTTGATGGCAATTAGGATTTAAAGGTTTTGCTTTAATACTAATTTTAGTTGGCCGCCATCATCTCATGAGATGGCAATTGTTTCCAAGCACGATCACAACCTATGATGACCACTACAAAGTGGTGATGGCTATTTCAAATGTTTCTTCATTAGTGTCCAATAATTGTAAATCATTAAAATTAATTGAACTTAATTTTAGACATTAAAGCATACTGTTCTTAATATAAATCCGAAAAAGAACTCATAGGGATCTGAAGCCTGAGTAACGTAAACACCATCCAACGCTCAAGTCGATAATTATAAGATAAACATATCAAGCATAGATAGATGTAACATGTTGGAATTTGTTGAAATTAGAATTAAAATTTAAACTTAATATTATTTTTACCAGACCTATATAGTAAACTTAGTTAAAGACTTACCCCATCACTTTCAACTAAGGCTTTTAATTTGTTTAGGATATATTTAGAATATTATTAAAATTCTAGTGATGTGTTAGTTTAATAATTACCACCGATACTTATGAAAACAAATTCATTTCAAGATATTGTGGAAAGATCACTATATTTTAGAATATTATATATTTGCTGTTAATATTGTCTAGGAGCAAGTGGTCATTTCGATGGAAAAAACAAACTTGACTAACTAGTTTTTCCATAATGCCTTGGGTGCTCTAATGATCATTGAATTTTAGAAATACAATAGGTGTTAAAGTTGATCTGTATTTGATGACATCAAAGCTACATGTAATCAATTTTCTACCACTGTTGAAATGTGTATATGAGGTATTCCTTGAGTCTAAGAGATGAAGAGGGAGATTTAGGGGCTGTTTGATTTGTTTTTAACCCGGTCAAAATGTATGACCCATTGACCTGGTCAGACATTTTGGCTGGTTAGCCTTGTCCGACACCACTGACTATGCCTAGTTTTCTCCTTACTCGGTCAGTTTTGGAACACCCTCTTACTCGGTCAGCCTCTTCTGACCGAGACCTGCAAATCAAACAACCCCTTAATCAGGCAAACCACATGAAGAGGCCACTAGCGTCGACTACGTGTGAAAAGCACATAGACCCTAGCGTGAGCTGTGGTATTTATGTCAGATGGTCTTATAGTTTAGTACGATCGTTAAAACTCGTTACAATCCATTAAAACACGGTTGTCCAATTACCGTCCAATATAAGCCGTTAGCATTTAACATTGAATAAGGCAACAACCATAGTGGTGGTTGTGTTGTTGTGTTCCAACGAGTGTGTTGGTGGTTTCGATGATGGTTGATGACTTAGGCAATATAGCTACAATTATGCTGTTGGCGTAGTAATGATAAACAATCATAAGATCTCGTAGAGTCGAGATGACGAATAGGCAGTGAATGCTCGGGAAAAACTGGGGCCGGTTGGGAACACCGCGCTCTAGGTTTCTTTGTACCACAATCCTGTGAATATTCACCTGGATTTACCGTTCCCCAAGTTTAAAACTTCTGACCTTTGAAAGGTCTCTTAACTGTTACATACTAAAATAAATAAATAAATAAATAAATAAATAAATAAATAAATAAATAAATAAATAAATAAATAAATAAATCTCTTTACACTATAAAATACAACTTAAACTCAATTATTTTAGATATCGTTTCGACTACAAATCACTCTCTAAAAATCCAATTTTTATTTTTTAAGTCATGGATTCATCATCCCACGAGGGTAAAAAAACAACACAACAATTTCGAAAGCCTCATCAAAAGACCAAATCTCACAACCACCTTCTCAACAAACTCACTCGTTTGACACTCCGGCATATTAGCCGTAATTCCAATCGTTACCTTACGATAACCAATACACACCCTTTCTTGATTCGTAAGATCCACACTTTTCGATGTCACAAACCTATTCATATAGTTTTCAAGAAGATCAGCATAAAGATTCCGATTCTAGTGGAGAAACGATTTCCTTCGTTGAAACAAAATGTTAAATGTGTAGTTGTCACAAAATTATGATTACACTGTTTATCTATATTATACCTAACTATTTTCGTGTCTACCGAATATATTCACCGGCTTTTATACTGACGTATGATTTTATAAACTTTTTAGGTAAGCATGTTTAGAATAGCCAAGAATAGCTAGAATGGACAATAAATCCTAAGCACGAACTATATTTATGGCTATATTTTGAAAATATGCAACATTTGTTTATGATAGAAGACTTTGATGAAACATCATCATTGAATTATGTTAGTATAAATATAATGATTTTTATCAGATTTTTTGAAAAAAAGTTTTCGTTGCGTAAACCTTGAAATTATGACTAAAATGAGAACACGTGTACCATTTAGTTGCGCTCTCAAGATGTCCTAAAACTGGAATGTGACATAACCTAGACCAGGTTTTGTTTTAGGAAAATAAGTATTAAAATATGTTCACCTCCTATAGTTATTCTTATGGATCCTAATGGCGATGATAGATAGAGACAATGGCAAGTGACAATCGTGGAGGTGGCAATAGATGTGATAATGAAGGTAGCAACAGTGGAGGTGATGATGGCAGGGAGTGTGACAACGTACACGCTTCCCTTTACTCCATACCATAGGGCCTTTTCATCAGTTGCAGGGTTTGGTGGCCCGAAATTGACTTGGCTTCGCCAAAAGGCCTCATCTCTAAAAGCCCGGCTCGCGAGGCGTCCCTCTCGCAGTAGAGTTCCAAACCTCACCTCGCTCTTGTGACATGCTATGTTTCCCCTCTCTATTCCCAAGTAAAGGGTGAGTCCCATGCGTCAGTTTGTGGATCGCGGTCTCACACACTAATCCCTACAGGTGCCCGTAGTAGGCCGACGGGAGCTAGCAATCCGGACCGTATTGAAGAGGTTCCTGAGACACAGCATGGAAGAGTCACAATATTCAGAAACGAGGTCCAAGAATGAAGAAGGGGTAGAATTACTGAATGAATACGAGCTGTAGCTAATACCCGAGGCATAAAAGAAGCATTTTCCACGGGATCCCGAAACCACCAGCCACCCCGACCTAATTCATGATGAGCGAGAAGGCAGCGTAAAAAGCAGTATCGACGGATCTACAGTGTTCTAAAGCCCTCTATCCAATAGCCGCTTATGGCCTCCCTTCCTTCATCGATGTGCTTAAATTAGAAGAGAAGCCATAAAGCGAGAAAATACCCCAGCCCGGTATGGAAGAGGCAAAAGCCAGTTTCTTTCGTAGTGACGAATCACCAAAGACTACAGCAGTGTCTACAAGCGGGAAAGCAGCGCTCAATCCGTATCGACGGGAGAATCCAGGCTATTCAGGAAGAATCACAGCAATTCCTCAATCCTAACGAAGTAGTTCCTCCGGAATCCAATGAACAACAACGATTACTTAGGATCAGCTTGCGAATTTGTGGCACCGTAGTAGAATCATTACCAATGGCACGCAGTGCGCCTAAGTGCGAAAAGACAGTGCAAGCTTTGTTATGCCGAAACCTAAATGTTAAGTCAGCAACACTTCCAAATGCCACTTCTTCCCGTCGCATCCGTCTTCAGGACGATCTAGTCACAGGTTTTCACTTCTCAGTGAGTGAAAGATTTGTCTACGGTCTTGGCCTGAGAAAAGTGATCTTTGAAACTGAAATCGGCTAAAAAGTAACAGAATAGGCTTTAGAGTAGCTCTTTCCAAATAGGTCGAGTTCTACTTTTTAGTATAGAAATCGAATGAAAGCAGTTCAGGTCAGGGTATGAAGCGCGGGGTTTGCAGCTTTAACATAAAAAATCCAAGACGCGGTGAAAACTCACCCCATCATATAGAAGAGCAGACCTGTGATGTTCCGAAAACATAAACTTTAGAGTAATAAGAGCTAGCATAGAGCTACCAGCTACAGGCTACAAATAAAGAGAAAGTTTCCATCCTAAGACGCTAGTAGAGTTGCTAGAGGTCTTCCGGCACACTTAAAGCGGTTAGGAGGCTCAACTCCTCGCTTTACGTTAGCGGACCATAAGGAAGAGATTGAGAAATCTCAAGATCTAGAGATCATAAATTGTTGAAGAAACTCATCGCCTCCAATAGCACTCGGCTCCTCGGCTCACAGTAGTATGGTAGCCATGTGATTGGCCGAAAAGACTGGTCCGACCCCCAGTCTTTATCTTCCCTGGGGTTGGTAAGGCGATGTCAGAATTTGCACCTATTTGTATCTATTTAGTGATCAGTCCGCTAGTTGCTGCCATCAACCAGTCTAGCAACCTGACATGTAGGACGATGAGGGTGTTGATCGATATGTGACAATGATGTATATTTAAGAAATTGAAGAAAAGCCTCTGGAATTCATGACCAACAATAATATTCATAATTATCAAATTAGTGACCAAAACCAAATGGTCGTAAATAATAAGCGATGGTAAATAACTCGGTTGAAAAAAAGGTCATGATTAATAATAGTAAAAATAAAAGTTAATTACGGGAACTTTCTGCAGGACCGTTTAAGGGCTTAACCACAATTACAACACAACAACACAATGAGGAGAATAACTAATCTCTAATCAAACAGTGAACTGGGTAACCAAGGTGAAACTAAGAACACAAGTAAAGCAAGAGACAGAACAAGAGAGTTGGGTTTCAAGGAGGCAGTATATTGCTTTCTCAAGTTCTTTTACAAGTGTTACAAAGCATAAAGAAAAGATACAAGAACTTGAAATACTTATACTACAACCTACAGCCGGCCATACTTTGAAGGCCAGCTGGATACAATTGACTAGACACAACAAAATCAATTGTAGGATCAAAAGGCATATCTGCCTTTTGACCTTGTGACTATGACATGCCATAGCTCACATCCTTATACAATACAAAAAGGATAAAGTACATAAAGTAGAAAGTTGAATACTCAAGACCTCAATGTACAGTTACCAAAAGCAAGGCCCTTTTCACCAACTCATGTAAGTTGGTGACTTTACAGAGATGCAGCGGAAAAGGTGCTTTATGGAACAGTACATCAGATAAAGCATGTGTACTAAAAGTCTTCGGAAGAAATCTGTCTTCATAGGATGAGGCTTCGGAAGACTTTGTCTCTGAAGCTTCGGAAGACTTCATGTTTGGCTTCGGAAGATATTGGTCTTGGCTTCGGAAGATTTTACACTTAGAGTATTTTCTAATGCTTTGTGTAAAACTTCCGAAGCATTCTTCACTTCAGTACTTAGTGCATGTTGCTGAGACACTTAGGCTGTTTTGGGTTGCATCAGACTTCAGGAATCCTTACAAACTCCCCCTAGGCTGATGCTACCAAAACACTTGGAAGATCTTCAAATGTTGGTAGTCTTCAGTACAATCAGGACCATTCCTTTCTTCATGAGATGGTCAGGATCATCAAGACTTTCATATATCTTCTCATCTCAAAGAGATCATGCAGAGGTAAGTTGATTATGTCTTGCCATGAGTAGACATTCTCAACACCTTGATCTCTGATAACAGTCCATCTCTCTGGATTGGTAGAGTATGTCCAGGACAAGATGGGTGTCTCACTAGTTAGAGGAGCCACTTGAATAGGAGTTGATTGGGCTGCCTCATCATGCACTTCCTCAGGTTGATCTGATTCAGCCTGAGGTGCAGAGGTAGATGACTTTGGCTTCTTCTTCTTTGTTTTAGAAGCCATCCTCTTCTTCCTCTTGGTTGTCTTTAACTGAGAAGACTGGTCTGCAGCACCATGTTGATCATCAGTGTCTTTCTCAGTTGGGTGTTCCTCCCTCACAGGTTCAGAAGGAGAGGGAGTTTGACCCTGCCTAGGATCAGAAGATGAAGCTTGCTGGGGCTCAGCTGGAGGTGCTGGTTGAGGTGTCTCTGGTTGTTCAAACTTGACCTCCACTTCAGGTGGGACTTGACTTGGAAGAGAGTGCAAGTCAATAAGTTCTCCACTCTTAATCTTCTGCTTGATCACCCTAATATGCTCATCCATAGTGGATAGAGACATGGGGCCAAGTCTCCTTCCGGAGAATCCATACAGCTTCAAGAAGCTCACCATTCTTTGTCTGTCAGCAGACTTCTTTGCATTCTTTTGAATGGTGGCCCTTGACTTTGCAGCTTCTTCCCTTAGTTTCCTTTTGGTTGTCTTTCTTTCCTTGACTAACTCAAGTTCAAGTTGCTTTAGATACTCGAACTCAATGAAGTCATAGGACAAAGGGAGAAGTGCATCTGCCTGATAGAAGCCTGTGGCACTCAGGTAGTTGATCATTTTGATCCTATCTTCCTCTTTATCTACCTGAGGTTCTTGTGGAGCCACATCTTCCTGTGCAGGACTTTCTTGAACTGGTGAGAGAGTAGGAGCATGCTTGTAAAGTCTTTTCTGTCTCTTCTCCTCTTTGAGTTGGAGAAGTATCATTGCATCCTCTTTCTCCTTCAACTCTCTTGACACTTCTCTGTCAGCCAGTTCATTTAGTTCTTCTAAGGGGAGGGAGATGATTTCATCAATGTCATAGTTCCTGGTCTGTAAGTAGGTAATCCTGACTGCCCTTAACTCATCATCCTGAGTATTTGGTCTGGGGGCAGCCCTGATTGCAGCTTGCATGAAGCTAGATGACCCAGTGGAACTTTCTCCCCTTAGTCTCCTTTTCCTCCTCATCCTTCCTCCTCAATTTTCCTCAGGAGTCATTATCCTTTTCCCTTTGTCACCAACAGACCTTTGTGACTCAGGGAGGATTGAGGCTTGGCCTTCATGCTTGGAGTAGCTTCATGCTCTGGCCAGAGAGAGGCTGAGAAACACACTTCACCAGCAGGTGTCTCTGTTGGCTTTGGACCTCAGCAGCAGTTGTTGATGATGAGACGGGGCCAGGTTCTGTCACTGGCCTTCAGTCAAGGTTTCCCCTATGAAACTAATCTTAGGGTCCACCTCAACATCCAGTTGACCGATGACATTGCCTGATTCCCTAAGTCTCCTTCTTAGAGAGACTCTGCCATGATCCTGTCTTGGATTCTTTGAGCCAGCCTATCAGCTGTCTTGAATTGCTTGGATTGACAAGTGGTAGGTTCTAATCCTCTTTTCATAAAAGCTCAGGCTTTGGAATTGAAAAACTTCTTGTTGGCCTTGAACTCTTTGAAGTATGAGGCTCTTCTGTCATCATCATACCTCCTCCACCTATGATTTGATTGTTAGTTTCCCAGGTGGAGATGAGACAGCCCTTGGTATGCCTTCCTCAAAAGACTCCTGATGAGAGAGTCTATAGATCCACACATTAATGTGAACTTGAGGAAGTTGCTGAGAATGCACAACAGCAAGTGAGGATGGTGAGTCCTCTATGTCCATTCTCTCTGAGAACTCCCAGGTTCTGTGGTTGTAACAACTTTCTTTCTCCCCTTTTTGGTAGCATCACCCACTTGCATAGGTGAGCTGGAGGATAAGTCAATCACTTCCACAGGTTCTTGTGTTCCTGGTTGAGCTCTCCTTAAAGGTCTCCCAGCTAGTTTTTCCTGCAGATATGAATCTGGAGTTGCTGATCATTGACCCTGTTTTGTAAGGTAGTCACCTGAGATTCCAAGTGACTAACCTTAGAGACTAAATAGGTGCATGTTTTTGACAGTTTTTGCACCTTTAGCCTCAAATTCCCCTCATCTCTTCATCAGAAGATTCATTGGGGGATGAGATGATTGGACCAAAGTCCTCTCTCTCACCACCAGCTTGAGTTTCTTGGCTGCTGGTTTTCCTCTGCTCACTGGCAGCCTCAGTTGAGATGCCAATGGGCTGAGTTGCCATGGTTGAGGTCTTAATGATGTAATCACTTTCAAAAGTGAGAGCCTCTTCCATATGGACATCCTGAACAGGTTCAGAAGTGTCCACCTCAGTAACAGGTGACTGATGGGGATAGACTGAGGAGAGTCAGAGGTACTCATCTCTCTTTGAGTAGGGGAGGAGAAGAGAGACTCATGGTACTCACTGAATCCTAAGTCTTCATCAGTGTAAAAGGATAGGTTGGGAATTGGTTGGTTGAGATCCAAAGGCTGGGGATGGTAGCTGTCCCCTGAAGGTTGTCCACTTGAGTGTTGAGACTCAGAGTGAAGGCTTAAGGTTGTTGGGCTATTGAGCTCATCAGGGTGAGCTTGAGGAACCTCAGCCCTGATAGGTGAAGTAATGGGAGTGGTTTGCTCCTCAGGAGAAGTGGGAGCTCTAGTGTCCACTTCTTCCTGTAAGGTTGAGTATTTGGGGGCCTGCACAGACTCAATAGTCTGAGCAGGGGTTCGTTTGGATTTTCTTTGGTAGGTGAGGGTGATTTCTGGTCTTTTTAATGGTAGGGACAAAAGAGGTGTGGGTTCAACACTAGCTTGTGTTGCTAGGTTGTCACCTTGAGCAATGAGCTCTAACATTTTTGGGACTAGGGCTGTTTCTACCCCAGAGAAGCCTACAGTTGGCTTCTTCATTATTTTAAAGATGCCGGGCTTCATCTGTCCCAATTTAAGAATATTACCTGTTTCCCTCAACTGTGAGCCCAGTTCACAGTGAGAATGTGTTGAACATATCTAGGAAACATGTAATACTCTAAGGAGTCTAAGTTTGCAAGTAAATTAGTATAAACAAATTGTGAATACCTGAACTTGACCCCCTGAACCATTCCATGAACTATGAGGAGAGATCCTCAGGAATCTGGTCCCATCCACCATGCTTGTTTGACAAGCTGTGGATAACCACATGGAGCAGGAATTTCCATTGGGATGAGACCTTCCCTTTCCTAAAGGTCTTTACAGAGAAATCTCCTTCATAGCCCATCTGCTCAAAGAGAATGATTAACAGCTTCTTTTGGAAAGACACCTCACCTTCTTCATCATCCAGCTGTAGATGTTGGTTAATGATGGCCGGAGTGATGAAGACTGTCCTCCCTTGCACTGTGGCAGACAGTGCCTTCTCCCCATCCATAATGACCTCTTGGCAGGTCTTCCAGAATTCAAGCAACTGATCCTCATATAGAGGAGGATCAATGGTCAGGGAGGTGAAGTAGTTTGACAGAGTCAAGAATTGGCAAATCTCTGAGAAACTTGCATCTTTCTCAGAGCTTAACAGAGCAACTTGATTATGTTGCCTGTGTAGTTGCATGGAGAAATCAGGGTTGTTTCTGCGGTTAAGGTTGGCCATTTCAGAAGCTTAAGGGTGAAGAAAGGTAGAAAGCAAAGGCGGTTTAGAGAATTAGGTTAGAGAAACAGTAGAATTGAGGAAGATAGTGGGAAAGAGGGGGAACCGTTGGGTATTTATATGAAAAGGATTTGAACCAAAGTTAATGAAAGAGGATAAACTTTGAAATCCGAAAGTCGGTCCCACCTCTGAAAAGGTAGTTTACTTTTGCTCAAAAAGTAGTTTTCTTGGAATTCGAAAAGCTTCCGAAGTTTATTTGTCTTCGGAAGTTTTGATTAAAAAGCTTCCGAAGCTAAAATGGCTTCGGAAGATTTTCCTGAGAGTCTTGATAATTTATGCTTCGGAAGAGAAATAAACCCTTGAATGCTTTGTATAAAAATAAACAAAGCTTCCGAAGGTTAATTTTGCTTCGGAAGGAAAAGGTTCTTGAAAATAGATAAGTGTCTGAGATAAGATTTTAAGCTTCGGAAGATGAACTTTACTTCTTCCGAAGGTAAAATCTCTTAGACAGTTATTTATTTTAAAGACATGTTTTTCTTCCGAAGATAAAATCTTTATCTTCCGAAGTATCAGAAATTTTCAAGAATCTAAGGAAAGTCTTCAAAAAGAATTTTACATCCAAAGAAAACATGAGCTTATGAAAGTGATGAACTAGACAACTTAGGACACACATATTTTAAGAAGAAATAATTAGAATTAGTTTTAATAAAAAGTCTACTCAAAGTTAATCATCCCAATAGCTGATATCAGATACTTAAATCTCTGTTCATCAAAAGCTTTGGTGAACAGATCAGCATATTGTTCATCTGTATGAACTTTGACTAGTTTAATTAATCCTTTTTCATAGTTATCTCTTATTAAATGATACCTGATGTTGATGTGTTTGGTCCTTGAGTGCTGCACAGGGTTCTCAGTGATAGAGATAGCACTATTGTTGTCTATGTGGATAGGAGTCTCTTTGAAGTTAAATCCATAGTCCAGCATCTGATTTTGAATCCAAAGCACTTGAGCACAGCAGCTTGCAGCAGCAATGTATTCAGCCTCAGCAGTTGATGCAGACACACAGGATTGTTTCTTGCATTGCCATGAGACCACCCTTCCACCAAGGAATTGACATCCCCCAGATGTAGACTTTGCAGTCATATTGCAACCACCATAATCACTATCTGTATAGGCATACAGATTGAAATTTGGATTCTTTGGATACCATAGACCAAGTGTTGAAGCACCTTTGAGGTATCTTAAAATCCTTTTCACAGTGATTAAGTGAGACATCTTAGGGTTGGCTTGATATCTTGCACAAATACATGTAGCAAACATGATATCAGGCCTGCTAGCTGTAAGATACATAAGAGACCCAATCATAGCCCTGTATAAGTGCTCATCTACACACTCCCCCTCAAGATCTGGACCAAGGGAGTGGTTTCTGGCTATGGGTGTCTTAGCAATCTTACAATCAGTCATATTGAACCTCTTGAGTATGTCTTGAACATACTTTGACTGACTTATGAAGATGCCATCTTCAACCTGCTTCACTTGAATTCCCAGAAAGAAGTTGAGTTCTCCCATTGAACTCATCTCAAATCTGTCTTTCATCAGCTTCTCAAAGTCTTTGCAGAGCTTTGGATTAGTTGAACCAAAGATGATGTCATCAACATATACTTGAACCAGCAATAAGTCATTTCCCTGTCCTTTGATGAAGAGGGTTCCATCTATAGTACCTCTTCTGTATCCATGCTTGCAGAGATACTTAGATAGTGTCTCATACCACTTCCTGGGTGCCTGATGCAGCCCATAAAGAGCTTTGTCAAGCTTGCAGACATAATCAGGATGATCAGGGTCTACAAAACCAGGTGGCTGTTTGACATAAACCTCCTCATCAATCACTCCATATAAGAAAGCACACTTTACATCAAGTTGGTAGACCTTGAAGTTCTTGGATGCAGCAAATGCCAGGAATATCCTAACAGCTTCTAGTCTTGCTACAGGAGCAAAGACATCAGTGTAGTCAATCCCTTCTTCTTGTGTGTATCCTTGAACAACTAGTCTTGCCTTGTTCTTGATGATGATTCCCCTATCATCCTTCTTGTTTCTAAAAACCCATTTGGTTCCAATGGTAGTCTTCCCATGAGGAAGAGGACAAAGGTTCCAAACTTTCTGCCTTTTGAATTGAAGCAGCTCTTGTTGCATAGCTTCAACCCAACTTCCATCCTTTAGAGCTTCATCAACTTTCTTGGGCTCTATCTGAGATAAGAAACAAGAGTGAAGACAAACATTTGCTTCATGGGTTTGTCCTCTTGTTCTTACCCCTGTGACAACATCTCCAATGATGTTTGTGGTGGGGTGAGACTTGTGGATCCTTAGCTGAGGGATCACAGCAAGTTGTTGAGAAAGATCTAAATTTGAGAAATTTAAATCTGGTCTTGAAGATTCACCCTCCACATTATCACACTTATCAAGATTAACTTGATCCAATGAGTGTGAGACATCATTGATGTTGTCATCTATGGTATGGTTATTAGCATCAAGAAATTCCTGATCACTATCACCATCACCATTGTTGTCTTCTACAAGTGAGGTATCTTTATCTGGTTGAGAGGCCTCTGAGCTGGAATTTGAAGGCATGCCAGATGTATCAGCTGAATTTGTCATTGTTGTGCTGATAGAAACCTCATTTGCTGAAGTAGTTCCAACTGGAGCTGAAGATGTATGAGTTGAAGGTCTTCCTAGCTCAAATCTTGGATCAGGATCACCTGTATTTAGATTTTCTGCAGATCCTGAAACATGCTCACAAGATTTGTTAAAACAGTTGGTAACTAAATCAAGATCAAACAGCCAATCCGGACCAGAACCAGCCACACAAGGAGTGTGCTCATTGAAAGTCACATTGGCTGACTCCTCAACAATTCTAGTTCTGAGATTGTATACTCTATAAGCTTTAGCTTGAGAAGAGTATCCAATGAAATGTCCATCATCTGATTTCTCAGCAAACTTGGCAATTTGATCTTTGGTATTCAAGATGGTGCAGGGACATCCAAATGACCTGAGAAAACCAATGAAAGGTTTCCTCTTGTGCCAAAGTTCATAAGGAGTCTTACCATGTGTCTTAACTACTAAAACTCTGTTTTGCACATAGCAAGCAGTATTGACTGCCTCTGCCCAGAAGGTGATAGGCAGTTTAGAGTCAGACAACATAGTTCTTGCAGCTTCAATAAGTGTCCTGTTTCTCCTCTCAGCAACTCCATTTTGCTGAGGAGTCCTGGGAGCACTATATTGTCTTGTAATACCTTTTTCATCACAAAATGCATCAAGGATTTGGTTCTTGAATTCAGTTCCTTGATCACATCTTATGGTTTTGACCTTGTGATCACATTGATTCTCAACTTTTAAGATGAAATTCTTCAGAATCTCAGGGGTTTCATCCTTAGTTCTAAGGAAGAAGACCCAAGTGAATCTTGTAAAATCATCTGTGATCACCAGACAGTAAGAGGTCCTTCCTAAACTCATTACACTGGTGGGGCCAAAGAGATCCATATGTAACAAGTGTAGGGGAGTAGTGATGGAGTTCTTTTCCTTAGGCTTGTGAGATACTTTGTGTTGCTTCCCTTTCAGGCATGCCACACAATGATCATCACTAGTAAACTCTTTCTTTGGCATTCCAGTTACCAGATCATGTTTAATTAATTTATTCATGTTCTTAAAGTTTACATGGCACATTCTTTTATGCCATAGGAAAGACTCATCACTATTTGCTTTAGATAGAAAGCATGAAACTTCTCCTGAGGGAGATGTTTCTTGCAAATCCATCTTGTACATGTTCCCTTTCCTGGGGGCTCTGAGCAGGATATGCTCATGAGGAATGACCACACCAGGTTTGAGAACAATGCACTCATGCTCAGTAAAGAGCATGTTATGACTCTGATCACAAAATTGGGATACACTCAGAAGATTGTACCCAAGCTCCTTAACAAAGTTTACCTTCTCAATGCTGAGCTTACCATTTGTGACCTTGCCCCTTCCAGAAATGTAACCACCTTCATCTCCTCCAAAAGCAACTGGTCCTCCATCAATTCTCTCAAATTATGGAGTAGAGACCTATTGCCTGTCATGTGCCTGGAACAGCCACTGTCAATTATCCAGACATTCCTGTTGGTCTTGAGCTGTTCCTGCACAGAGAAGATGATTAGTTACATTTGGAAACCCAAGCCTTACTTGTCTTGGGCTCATTAACAGTAATAGAAGGTAATGCAACAGTAATAGATCCTATGGTTGTACTATGGGGATCTTCAGCTGTTGTTGATGGAGAAACCTCAGTCATTTGGTCTTTCTTAGACTTCCACACCACCTTTGGAGTCTTGGACTTGACCTTCAAAACCTTAGAAGCTTTTAGAACTTCATAAGTTTTGATGACTGATCCTTCGGAAGAGTCTACAGTCACTGCAGCAGACTTTAGTGCTTCGGAAGAACTCCTTTCTTCCGAGACCAACTTTGCTTCCGAAGGTAATTTTCCACTTACCTCCTTCTTTGATTTGGAGCTTCCGAAGGAAACAGACTTTCCTTCCGAAGCTTGAGACTTCTTGAGACTCTTTGAAGTCTTTGTTTTAGTCATGTGGACAGTACTTTTAGGATTGTATGGGCAATCCTTAGCAATGTGAGAAGTACTTTCACACATAACACATAACATTTTCTTCTTCAAAGAAGTCTCCCTTTGAGAGCAAGACTGACTTTGGTCACATCCCTTCTCCACCTTCATCTTGGTAGATGCTGAGACAGTTCCTTTGGGCTGTGAACTGTTCTTGGAGTTTGATGGTCCAGGCTGTGCAGCAGTGGTACACAGCAGCTCAGTCTTCTTCTTGGCACTGAGATGATTTGAACAAGAACCATGACTCTTAGCTGAGGAGTCTTGGTTGATGTCTTCAGTCCTTACTACTTTGAAACCTGCAGAGATAAAAACTTGTTTCTGCTTAGCATCAAAAGTAGCCTTGATTTCTTGAGCCTTCTTTGCCTTTCTTTTGCTCTTTCTGATCAAGTTCTTTCTTTTGACTTGGTCATCACAGTTGATTTCTTCTCCTCAGAAGGATAGTGGCCCTTGGAAGAATCCTCTTCTTCACTCTTCTCAGAGGAATTCTTCACTATCACTTCTTCATCATCCTCACTTACAGGATCTATGAGAGGAAGCTCATCTTCACAAGTTCCACACCTAGGAGATCTTACAGACAAGATTGTGTGTGGAGGAGCTATCTCATTTGATCCTAGTCCCTGTCTATTTTGATAACAAACCTTGTTGTGCAGGGATGAGGATATCATGTTCTTGAAGGTCTCTTCTTCAAGAACACTCTTCTCTGCCTTGGCTTTGCTGATCACAAGCTCAGCCTGGCACTCAGTTAACTTAGTGATGAGATCTTGGATCTGAGTTCTGAAATCTGTATGTTCATGTTTTAGTACTGAAATGGTTTTCTCCAAGTCTTCTATCTTTAACTTGTAATCATTTTCAGACTTTCTAAAATCAGATTTTAATATGTTTAATGACTCAAGATCAGATCTCATCTCTAGGTTATAGGACCTGTATCTATTTACTTTAGCAATGCATTCAGGGGAGCAAAGATGTTCCAATACCTTGGCTTCATCATGGTCAGCCATCAGTGCTTGGTTTGGAGAAGCATCCTCCACCTGAAAACTCCAGTCAAAGCCTCCTTCTTCAACAGCAACAGCAGCATGTTGCTTTGTCTTCTCAGCTTGAGGAGCTTTGTCAGTAAAGTTTGGTCTGGGTTGTGTTTGGCCCCCATTTGCTTTAGGTGCCTTACACTCCCTGGCAAAGTGACCCATAAGGTTACAGTTGTAACACTTAACTTTGCTTTTATCCAGCCCAAACTTACTGCTGGTAGCATTGCTTGGAAATCTTCTTCCTGTCCTCTTGTAGAACTTCTTGGCTCTGTGAGTGAGGAGAGCCATCTGCTGAACTATCTCCATGTATTCCAGGTCATCTGGATGGATACAGTCCAGGTCTTCAAGAGTGAAGAGATAATTCCCACAGCTTTCATCTGCAGACACAAAGGCTTGAGAAGAACTTGTCTCTTGGAATGGGCTTCCTTGAGTAAAGTTCTCCCTTGGTGTCTCCGGGAAGGTGATGAAAGGACCCTTTTGTGAGTTGTCAGGGTAGCATAAGAGATGATGCTGAGGTTCTATGCTGTCCCTTTCAACCACATGAAGGGCTGAACCCATTTGATTGTTGGAGTTGCCAGATGAACCTTGCATGTTCATCTCCATCTGGTATCCACTGAGAATCCCATACAACTCTGTAAGAGTAAGAGTCTTAAGGTTCTCAGTCCTCTTGATCACCACACAATAGTGTGTCCATTGCCTAGGAAGTGAGGACATGAACTTCCTTACAATGTCCCTGTTCTCAAGAGGAACTCCTCCATCCACTAGGGTATCCACAATCTCAACATACCTGAAGTATTGTTGAGTCATGGTCTCACCTGCTTTGAAGGTGAAATTTTCAAACTGCTGCTTCAGAAGATCTTTCTTGTTCTCCTTGGCTTCAGAGGAGCCTTCATACATCAGCTTCAGTGCATCCCACAGCTGTTTGGCTGTCTTGCACTTCTTAAAGCCTCTGTATACAGAGTTTGGGAGAGCAGTCTGAAGAGCAGTCATGGCCTTCCTGTCAATCTCTACTCTTTTTCTATCTTCATCTGAGTAGTTGGCCACATCTTTAGGAATCATACCAGCACCAGTAGCAGAGGGGGTGCTGGGTATGAAAGGTCCATTCTCAACAGATTCCCACATTCTTGAATCAAGAGACCTGATGAAGCCTTCCATCCTCATGCACCAGGTGTCAAAATCATCAAGAGTGATCAGTGGGGATTTGTTCATGGTTCCAGTCTCCATATCAGTCTTAGAGATGGCAGCCATTTGAAGAGTTTAGCTTTTGTGTGTGTGAGGGATCTTAAGATGGTTAGATCTTATATCAAGAGCCTGGAATGCTCTGATACCAATTGCAGGACCGTTTAAGGGCTTAACACAATTACAACACAACAACACAATGAGGAGAATAACTAAGCTCTAATCAAACAGTGAACTGGGTAACCAAAGTGATACAAAGAACACAAGTAAAGCAAGAGACAGAACAAGAGAGTATGGGTTTCAAGGAGGCAGTATATTGCTTTCTCAAGTTCTTTTACAAGTGTTACAAAGCATAAAGAAAAGATACAAGAACTTGAAATACTTATACTACAACCTACAGCCGGCCATACTTTGAAAGCCAGCTGGATACAATTGACTAGACACTAACAAAATCAATTGTAGGATCAAAAGGCATATCTGCCTTTTGACCTTGTGACTATGACATGCCATAGCTCACATCCTTATACAATACAAAAAGGATAAAGTACATAAAGTGGAAAGTTGAATACTCAAGACCTCAATGTACAGTTACCAAAAGCAAGGCCCTTTTCACCAACTCATGTAAGTTGGTGACTTTACAGAGATGCAGCGGAAAAGGTGCTTTATGGAACAGTACATCAGATAAAGCATGTGTACTAAAAGTCTTCGGAAGAAATCTGTCTTCATAGGATGAGGCTTCGGAAGACTTTGTCTCTGAAGCTTCGGAAGACTTCATGTTTGGCTTCGGAAGATATTGGTCTTGGCTTCGGAAGATTTTACACTTAGAGTATTTTCTAATGCTTTGTGTAAAACTTCCGAAGCATTCTTCACTTCAGTACTTAGTGCATGTTGCTGAGACACTTAAGCTGTTTTGGGTTGCATCAGACTTCAGGAATCCTTACAGCAAATAATTTGTGAAATTATATATATAATTTTTACAATTATCATGATAAAACTTTAATAATATAATATCTATTAACATTATAAAGATTTATGTTTCAAGACTAATAATTACTCAATTATTTTTAAAAAACAAGACAAATTTAAATATGAAAGTTAGATAAACATTAGAGATAATATGTCTTTAAAAGTAACGTTTGAACCAAATGGTTTATTATTTATTATTTGAATAAATAAAGATTTAATAAATTAAACAATATTTAAAATCTATTTTATAAGAAAATGAACTAGTTATATCATTTTATAGCAAATTAGTAAATAGGTTAAACCATATTTAAAATTAGAAAATTATTGAAAATCTTTGATGGCTTTTAAAAATATTTGAACTTTATATTATCAATTTATATGTATTTTAAAATTTTTATGTAATTTTATTAAGGCTAAAAAGCCTTTAAAAAAAATGCATGAGGGTGCCCGGGTTCGAACCCGGGACCTCATGGATAGAATGTAATCTGCTGACCAATGAACCAAGGCTTCCAGCCGCGGTTGATTTGGGTTTTTAATTCTTAAGTACACATATTCAAACAACCCCAAATTCTCACATGAACCCTAGAACGATTTGGATCCAATCGAGCATGAGATCGATCTTGATACTCAAATCAAACTTAGGGTTTTTGTTCCTTAAGGGAAATCGAGTATGTAGATGTATTAAATTACCTTCATCGAGATGGAATTGATAGCGAAAGAAAAGGGGCTATATCGCGACTGTCATGGGTATGGTTCGAGATGCAAATGTTGTTCGTAATCAAATTAACTTTACAGGAAGTTTCGTATAGTGATTCTGAGTAGAAGCCCTCAACCAATTTCGCGTAACAGTGCTCCGATCATGGTTTCCCGTTGAGTTGCAGGTCGCGAGTTGTATTGTTGCTCGTTGGTGTTGGATTTGGGTTTTCCAGGTGAAATTGGGAGTTGTATGCGTTTAGGAATAGATAGATCGATCGTTTAGGTTCGATTAATTGGGTTATTATTAGTGTTTAATGATTAAACGGCTAAACGATTAAGGATGCTTCGGTTCTCGAACGTGTGGGCTTGTAACCGGTGTTTAAACACCATTAAAGTGGTTAATCAAGTTCGAAACATGCATATGAATGGATTTGGAACGGTTTGGGATTCAAAACCGATTGTTTTTTGGCATTTAAGACTTCGCCGGAAGGTTGCCGGCGGTGGCCGGACCTCTCACCGGCCTTACGGGTGAGAGAAAGAGAGGTGAATTTGGTTTTTTTGATTTTAACACTTTTAGTCCCTGTAGTTTTATTAACTTATTATTTTATGCTAAAAGTTACTTTTAAAGTTTATAAAAATGACAAAACAAGCCCTGAACTTAAATAACTTTAAGTTTTAACATTTTCAAAGATTAATAATGTTATAAGTTAATATTATTATTAAGGTTATGACTATTATTTTAGTTAGTAACATTAGTATTATTATTAGTATTATTATTATTAATCTTGTTGTTACGGTTATTATTGTTATTAATATTATTATCACTAATATTATTATTATTAGTACCTCTATTATAATAATATTAACAGTGATTATTTTATTTAAGATTATCAACACTTTAAATTTTATAATAATAAGCAAACATTATATCACTTATAATGTTATTATTATTATATTAATTTGTTAATCACTAAATTAATTATGATGCATAATAAACCCTCAATGTTTCACAAAAGACATGAAAGGTCCTTTTATAAACTTAACGAAGTTACCCTTTTACTTAACAAAAATACGAGATGTTACATAAAGCAAATGGGGGCCAAACACAACCCAGACCAAACTTTACTGACAAAGCTCCTCAGGCTGAGAAGACAAAGCAACATGCTGCTGTTGCTGTTGAAGAGGGAGGCTTTGACTGGAGTTTTCAGGTGGAGGATGCTTCTCCAAACCAAGCACTGATGGCTGACCATGATGAAGCCAAGGTATTGGAACATCTTTGCTCCCCTGAATGCATTGCTAAAGTAAATAGATACAGGTCCTACAACCTAGAGATGAGATCTGATCTTGAGTCATTAAACATATTAAAATCTGATTTTAGAAAGTCTGAAAATGATTACAAGTTAAAGATAGAGGACTTGGAGAAAACCATTTCAGTACTAAAACATGAACATACAGATTTTAGAACTCAGATCCAAGATCTCATCACTAAGTTAACTGAGTGCCAGGCTGAGCTTGTGATCAGCAAAGCCAAGGCAGAGAAGAGTGTTCTTGAAGAAGAGACCTTCAAGAACATGATATCCTCATCCCTACACAACAAGGTTTGTTATCAAAATAGACAGGGACTGGGATCAAATGAGATAGCTCCTCCACACACAATCTTGTCTGTAAGATCTCCTAGGTGTGGAACTTGTGAAGATGAGCTTCCTCTCATAGATCCTGTAAGTGAGGATGATGAAGAAGTGATAGTGAAGAATTCCTCTGAGAAGAGTGAAGAAGAGGATTCTTCCAAGGGCCACTATCCTTCTGAGGAGAAGAAATCAACTGTGATGACCAAGTCCAAAAGAAAGAACTTGATCAGGAAGAGCAAAAGGAAAGCAAAGAAGGCTCAAGAAATCAAGGCTACTTTTGATGCTAAGCAGAAACAAGTTTTTATCTCTGCAGGTTTCAAAGTAGTAAGGACTGAAGACATCAACCAAGACTCCTCAGCTAAGAGTCATGGTTCTTGTTCAAATCATCTCAGTGCCAAGAAGAAGACTGAGCTGCTGTGTACCACTGCTGCACAGCCTGGACCATCAAACTCCAAGAACAGTTCACAGCCCAAAGGAACTGTCTCAGCATCTACCAAGATGAAGGTGGAGAAGGGATGTGACCAAAGCCAGTCTTGCTCTCAAAGGGAGACTTCTTTGAAGAAGAAAATGTTGTGTGTTATGTGTGAAAGTACTTCTCACATTGCTAAGGATTGCCCATACAATCCTAAAAGTACTGTCCACATGACTAAAACAAAGACTTCAAAGAGTCTCAAGAAGTCTCAAGCTTCGGAAGGAAAGTCTGTTTCCTTCGGAAGCTCCAAATCAAAGAAGAAGGTAAGTGGAAAATTACCTTCGGAAGCAAAGTTGGTCTCGGAAGAAAGGAGTTCTTCCGAAGCACTAAAGTCTGCTGCAGTGACTGTAGATTCTTCCGAAGGATCAGTCATCAAAACTTGTGAAGTTCCAAAAGCTTCTAAGGTTTTGAAGGTCAAGTCCAAGACTCCAAAGGTGGTGTGGAAGTCTAAGAAAGACCAAATGACTGAGGTTTCTCCATCAACAACAGCTGAAGATCCCCATAGTACAACCATAGGATCTATTACTGTTGCATTACCTTCTATTACTATTAATGAGCCCAAGACAAGTAAGGCTTGGGTTTCCAAATGTAACTAATCATTTTCTTTGTGCAGGAACAGCTCAAGACAAACAGGAATGTCTGGATAATTGACAGTGGCTGTTCCAGGCACATGACAGGCAATAGGTCTCTACTCCATAATTTTGAGAGAATTGATGGAGGACCAGTTGCTTTTGGAGGAGATGAAGGTGGTTACATTTCTGGAAGGGGCAAGGTCACAAATGGTAAGCTCAGCATTGAGAAGGTAAACTTTGTTAAGGAGCTTGGGTACAATCTTCTGAGTGTATCCCAATTTTGTGATCAGAGTCATAACATGCTCTTTACTGAGCATGAGTGCATTGTTCTCAAACCTGGTGTGGTCATTCCTCATGAGCATATCCTGCTCAGAGCCCCCAGGAAAGGGAACATGTACAAGATGGATTTGCAAGAAACATCTCCCTCTGGAGAAGTTTCATGCTTTCTATCTAAAGCAAATAGTGATGAGTCTTTCCTATGGCATAAAAGAATGTGCCATGTAAACTTTAAGAACATGAATAAATTAATTAAACATGATCTGGTAACTGGAATGCCAAAGAAAGAGTTTACAAGTGATGATCATTGTGTTGCATGCCTGAAAGGGAAGCAACACAAGGTATCTCACAAGCCTAAGGAAAAGAACTCCATCACTACTCCCCTACACTTGTTACATATGGATCTCTTTGGCCCCACCAGTGTAATGAGTTTAGGAAGGACCTCTTACTGTCTGGTGATCACAGATGATTTTACAAGATTCACTTGGGTCTTCTTCCTTAGAACTAAGGATGAAACCCCTGAGATTCTGAAGAATTTCATCTTAAAAGTTGAGAATCAATGTGATCACAAGGTCAAAACCATAAGATGTGATCAAGGAACTGAATTCAAGAACCAAATCCTTGATACATTTTGTGATGAAAAAGGTATTACAAGACAATATAGTGCTCCCAGGACTCCTCAGCAAAACGGAGTTGCTGAGAGGAGAAACAGGACACTTATTGAAGCTGCAAGAACTATGTTGTCTGACTCTAAACTGCCTATCACCTTCTGGGCAGAGGCAGTTAATACTGCTTGCTATGTGCAAAACAGAGTTTTAGTAGTTAAGACACATGGTAAGACTCCTTATGAACTTTGGCACAAGAGGAAACCTTTCATTGGTTTTCTCAGGTCATTTGGATGTCCCTGCACCATCTTGAATACCAAAGATCAAATTGCCAAGTTTGCTGAGAAATCAGATGATGGACATTTCATTGGATACTCTTCTCAAGCTAAAGCTTATAGAGTATACAATCTCAGAACTAGAATTGTTGAGGAGTCAGCCAATGTGACTTTCAATGAGCACACTCCTTGTGTGGCTGGTTCTGGTCCGGATTGGCTGTTTGATCTTGATTTAGTTACCAACTGTTTTAACAAATCTTGTGAGCATGTTTCAGGATCTGCAGAAAATCTAAATACAGGTGATCCTGATCCAAGATTTGAGCTAGGAAGACCTTCAACTCATACATCTTCAGCTCCAGTTGGAACTACTTCAGCAAATGAGGTTTCTATCAGCACAACAATGACAAATTCAGCTGATACATCTGGCATGCCTTCAAATTCCAGCTCAGAGGCCTCTCAACCAGATAAAGACACCTCACTTGTAGAAGACAACAATGGTGATGGTGATAGTGATCAGGAATTTCTTGATGCTAATAACCATACCATAGATGACAACATCAATGATGTCTCACACTCATTGGATCAAGTTAATCTTGATAAGTGTGATAATGTGGAGGGTGAATCTTCCAGACCAGATCTAAATTTCTCAAATTTAGATCTTTCTCAACAACTTGCTGTGATCCCTCAGCTAAGGATCCACAAGTCTCACCCCACCACAAACATCATTGGAGATGTTGTCACAGGGGTAAGAACAAGAGGACAAACCCATGAAGCAAATGTTTGTCTTCACTCTTGTTTCTTATCTCAGATAGAGCCCAAGAAAGTTGATGAAGCTCTAAAGGATGGAAGTTGGGTTGAAGCTATGCAACAAGAGCTGCTTCAATTCAAAAGGCAGAAAGTTTGGAACCTTTGTCCTCTTCCTCATGGGAAGACTACCATTGGAACCAAATGGGTTTTTAGAAACAAGAAGGATGATAGAGGAATCATCATCAAGAACAAGGCAAGACTAGTTGTTCAAGGATACACACAAGAAGAAGGGATTGACTACACTGATGTCTTTGCTCCTGTAGCAAGACTAGAAGCTGTTAGGATATTCCTGGCATTTGCTGCATCCAAGAACTTCAAGGTCTACCAACTTGATGTAAAGTGTGCTTTCTTATATGGAGTGATTGATGAGGAGGTTTATGTCAAACAGCCACCTGGTTTTGTAGACCCTGATCATCCTGATTATGTCTGCAAGCTTGACAAAGCTCTTTATGGGCTGCATCAGGCACCCAGGAAGTGGTATGAGACACTATCTGAGTATCTCTGTAAGCATGGATACAGAAGAGGTACTATAGATGGAACTCTCTTCATCAAAGGACAGGGAAATGACTTATTGCTGGTTCAAGTATATGTTGATGACATCATCTTTGGTTCAACTAATCCAAAGCTCTGCAAAGACTTTGAGAAGCTGATGAAAGACAGATTTGAGATGAGTTCAATGGGAGAACTCAACTTCTTTCTGGGAATTCAAGTGAAGCAGGTTGAAGATGGCATCTTCATAAGTCAGTCAAAGTATGTTCAAGACATACTCAAGAGGTTCAATATGACTGATTGTAAGATTGCTAAGACACCCATAGCCAGAAACCACTCCCTTGGTCCAGATCTTGAGGGGGAGTGTGTAGATGAGCACTTATACAGGGCTATGATTGGGTCTCTTATGTATCTTACAGCTAGCAGGCCTGATATCATGTTTGCTACATGTATTTGTGCAAGATATCAAGCCAACCCTAAGATGTCTCACTTAATCACTGTGAAAAGGATTTTAAGATACCTCAAAGGTGCTTCAACACTTGGTCTATGGTATCCAAAGAATCCAATTTCAATCTGTATGCCTATACAGATAGTGATTATGGTGGTTGCAATATGACTGCAAAGTCTACATCTGGGGGATGTCAATTCCTTGGTGGAAGGGTGGTCTCATGGCAATGCAAGAAACAATCCTGTGTGTCTGCATCAACTGCTGAGGCTGAATACATTGCTGCTGCAAGCTGCTGTGCTCAAGTGCTTTGGATTCAAAATCAGATGCTGGACTATGGATTTAACTTCAAAGAGACTCCTATCCACATAGACAACAATAGTGCTATCTCTATCACTGAGAACCCTGTGCAGCACTCAAGGACCAAACACATCAACATCAGGTATCATTTAATAAGAGATAACTATGAAAAAGGATTAATTAAACTAGTCAAAGTTCATACAGATGAACAATATGCTGATCTGTTCACAAAAGCTTTTGATGAACAGAGATTTAAGTATCTGATATCAGCTATTGGGATGATTAACTTTGAGTAGACTTTTTATTAAAACTAATTCTAATTATTTCTTCTTAAAATATGTGTGTCCTAAGTTGTCTAGTTCATCACTTTCATAAGCTCATGTTTTCTTTGGATGTAAAATTCTTTTTGAAGACTTTCCTTAGATTCTTGAAAATTTTTGATACTTCGGAAGATAAAATTTTATCTTCGGAAGAAAAACATGTCTTCAAAATAAATAACTGTCTAAGAGATTTTACCTTCGGAAGAAGTCAAATTCATCTTCCGAAGCTTAAAATTCTTATCTCAGACACTTATTTATTTTCAAGAACCTTTTCCTTCCGAAGCAAAATTAACCTTCGGAAGCTTTGTTTATTTTCATACAAAGCATTCAAGGGTTTATTTCTCTTCCGAAGCATAAATTATCAAGACTCTCAGGAAAATCTTCCGAAGCCATTTTAGCTTCGGAAGCTTTTTCAATCAAAACTTCCGAAGACAAATAAACTTCGGAAGCTTTTCGAATTCCAAGAAAACTACTTTTTGAGCAAAAGTAAACTACCTTTTCAGAGGTGGGACCGACTTTCGGATTTCAAAGTTTATCCTCTTTCATTAACTTTGGTTCAAATCCCTTTTCATATAAATACCCAACGGTTCCCCCTCTTTCCCACTATCTTCCTCAATTCTACTGTTTCTCTAACCTAATTCTCTAAACCGCCTTTGCTTTCTACCTTTCTTCACCCTTAAGCTTCTGAAATGGCCAACCTTAACCGCAGAAACAACCCTGATTTCTCCATGCAACTACACAGGCAACATAATCAAGTTGCTCTGTTAAGCTCTGAGAAAGATGCAAGTTTCTCAGAGATTTGCCAATTCTTGACTCTGTCAATTATTTCACCTCCCTACCATTGATCCTACTCTATATGAGGATCATTTGCTTGAATTCTGGAAGACCTGCCAAGAGGTCATTATGGATGGGGAGAAGGCACTGTCTGCCACAGTGCAAGGGAGGACAATCTTCATCACTCCGGCCATCATTAACCAACATCTACAGCTGGATGATGAAGAAGGTGAGGTGTCCTTCCCAAAAGAAGCTGTTAATCATTCTTTTGAGCAGATGGGCTATGAGGGAGATTTCTCTGTAAAGACCTTTAGGAAAGGGAAGGTCTCATCCCAATGGAAATTCCTGCTCCATGTGGTTATCCACAGCTTGTCAAACAAGCATGGTGGATGGGACCAGATTCCTGAGGATCTCTCCTTTATAGTTCATGGAATGGTTCAGGGGGTCAAGTTCAGGTATTCACAATTTGTTATACTAATTTACTTGCAAACTTAGACTCCTTAGAGTATTACATGTTTCCTAGATATGTTCAACACATTCTCAACTGTGAACTGGGCTCACAGTTGAGGGAAACAGGTAATATTCTTAAATTGGGACAGATGAAGCCCGGCATCTTTAAAATAATGAAGAAGCCAACTGTAGGCTTCTCTGGGGTAGAAACAGCCCTAGTCCCAAAAATGTTAGAGCTCATTGCTCAAGGTGACAACCTAGCAACACAAGCTAGTGTTGAACCCACACCTCTTTTGTCCTTACCATTAAAAAGACCAGAAATCACCCTCACCTACCAAAGAAAATCCAAACGAACCCCTGCTCAGGCTATTGAGTCTGTGCAGGCCCCCAAATACTCAACCTTACAGGAAGAAGTGGACACTAGAGCTCCCACTTCTCCTGAGGAGCAAACCACTCCCATTACTTCACCTATCAGGGCTGAGGTTCCTCAAGCTCACCCTGATGAGCTCAATAGCCCAACAACCTTAAGCCTTCACTCTGAGTCTCAACACTCAAGTGGACAACCTTCAGGGGACAGCTACCATCCCCAGCCTTTGGATCTCAACCAACCAATTCCCAACCTATCCTTTTACACTGATGAAGACTTAGGATTCAGTGAGTACCATGAGTCTCTCTTCTCCTCCCCTACTCAAAGAGAGATGAGTACCTCTGACTCTCCTCAGTCTATCCCCCATCAGTCACCTATTACTGAGGTGGACACTTCTGAACCTGTTCAGGATGTCCATATGGAAGAGGCTCTCACTTTTGAAAGTGATTACATCATTAAGACCTCAACCATGGCAACTCAGCCCATTGGCATCTCAACTGAGGCTGCCAGTGAGCAGAGGAAAACCAGCAGCCAAGAAACTCAAGCTGGTGGTGAGAGAGAGGACTTTGGTCCAATCATCTCATCCCCCAATGAATCTTCTGATGAAGATGAGGGGAATTTGAGACTAAAGGTGCAAAAACTGTCAAAAACATGCACCTACTTAGTCTCTAAGGTTAGTCACTTGGAATCTCAGGTGACTACCCTGCAAAACAGGGTCAATGATCAGCAACTCCAGATTTCATATCTGCAGGAAAAACTAGCTGGGAGACCTTTAAGGAGAGCTCAACCAGGAACACAAGAACCTGTGGAAGTGATTGACTTATCCTCCAGCTCACCTATGCAAGTGGGTGATGCTACCAAAAAGGGGGAGAAAGTTGTTACAACCACAGAACCTGGGAGTTCTTCAGAGAGAATGGACATAGAGGACTCACCATCCTCACTTGCTGTTGTGCATTCTCAGCAACTTCCTCAAGTTCACATTAATGTGGACTCTATAGACTCTCTCATCAGGAGTCTCTTTGAGGAAGGTATACCAAGGGCTGTCTCATCTCCACCACTAGGAACTGGCAATCACATCATAAGGTGGAGGTATGATGATGACAGGAGAGCCCTCATACTTCAAAGAGTTCAAGGCCAACAAGAAGTTTTTCAATTCCAAAGCCTGAGCTTTTATGAAAGACTGGATTTAGTCAACTTGCCACTTGTCAATCCAAGCAATTCAAGACAAGCTGACAGGCTGGCTCAAAGAATCCAAGACAGGATCCTTGCAGAGTTCTCTCTAAGAAGGAGACTTAGGCAATCAGGCAATGTCATCGGTCAACTGGATGTTGAGGTGGACCCTAAGATTAGTTTCATAGGGGAAACCTTGACTGAAGGCCCAGTGACAGAACCTGAGACCCCTGTCTCATCATCAACAACTGCTGCTGAGGTCCAAACTCCATCTGAGACACCTGCTGGTGAAGGTGTTTCTCAGCCTCTCTCTGGCCAGAGCATGGAAGCTACTCCAAGCAATGAAGGCCAAGCCTCAATCCACCCTGAGTCACAAAGGTCTGTTGGTGACAAAGGGAAAAGGATAATGACTCCTGAGGAAATTGAGGAGGAAGAGAGAGAGAGGAAAAGGAGACTAAGGGGAGAAAGTTCCACTGGGTCATCTAGCTTCATGCAAGCTGCAATCAGGGCTGCTCCCAGACCAAATACTCAAGATGATGAGTTAAGGGCAGTCAGGATTACCTACTTACAGACCAGGAACTATGACATTGATGAGATCATCTCCCTCCCCTTAGAAGAACTAAATGAACTGGCTGACAGAGAAGTGTCAAGAGAGTTGAAGGAGAAAGAGGATGCAATGATACTTCTCCAACTCAAAGAGGAGAAGAGACAGAAAAGACTTTACAAGCATGCTCCTACTCTCTCACCAGTTCAAGAAAGTCCTGCACAGGAAGATGTGGCTCCACAAGAACCTCAGGTAGATAAAGAAGAAGATAGGATCAAGATGATCAACTACCTGAGTGCCACAGGCTTCTATCAGGCAGATGCACTTCTCCCTTTGTCCTATGACTTCATTGAGTTCGAGTATCTAAAGCAACTTGAGCTTGAGTTAGTCAAGGAAAGAAAGACAACCAAAAGGAAACTAAGGGAAGAAGCTGCAAAGTCAAGGGCCATCATTCAAAAGAATGCAAAGAAGTCTGCTGACAGACAAAGAATGGTGAGCTTCTTGAAGCTGTATGGATTCTCCGGAAGGAGACTTGGCCCCATGTCTCTATCCACCATGGATGAGCATATTAGGGTGATCAAGCAGAAGATTAAAAGTGGAGAACTCATTGACTTGCACTCTCTTCCAAGTCAAGTCCCACCTGAAGTGGAGGTCAAGTTTGAACAACCAGAGACACCTCAACCAGCACCTCCAGCTGAGCCTCAGCAAGCTTCATCTTCTGATCCTAGGCAGGGTCAAACTCCCTCTCCTTCTGAACCTGTGAGGGAGGAACACCCAACTGAGAAAGACACTGATGATCAACATGGTGCTGCAGACCAGTCTTCTCAGTTAAAGACATCCAAGAGGAAGAAGAGGATGGCTTCTAAACCAAAGACTAAGAAGAAGAAGCCAAAGTCATCTACCTCTGCACCTCAGGCTGAATCAGATCAACCTGAGGAAGTGCATGATGAGGCAGCCCAATCAACTCCTATTCAAGTGGCTCCTCTAACTACTGAGACACCCATCTTGTCCTGGACTTACTCTACCAATCCAGAAAGATGGAATGTTATCAGAGATCAAGGTGTTGAGAATGTCTACTCATGGCAAGACATAATCAACTTACCTCTGCATGATCTCTTTGAGATGAGAAGATACTATGAGAGTCTTGATGATCCTGACCATCTCATGAAGAAAGGAATGGTCCTGATTGTACTGAAGACTACCAACATTGAAGATCTTCTAAGTGTTTTGGTAGCATCAGCCTAGGGGGAGTTTGTAAGGATTCCTGAAGTCTGATGCAACCCAAAACAGCCTAAGTGTCTCAGCAACATGCACTAAGTACTGAAGTGAAGAATGCTTCGGAAGTTTTACACAAAGCATTAGAAAATACTCTAAGTGTAAAATCTTCCGAAGCCAAGACCAATATCTTCCGAAGCCAAACATGAAGTCTTCCGAAGCTTCAGAGACAAAGTCTTCCGAAGCTTCAACCTATGAAGACAGATTTCTTCCGAAGACTTTTAGTACACATGCTTTATCTGATGTACTGTTCCATAAAGCACCTTTTCCGCTGCATCTCTGTAAAGTCACCAACTTACATGAGTTGGTGAAAAGGGCCTTGCTTTTGGTAACTGTACATTGAGGTCTTGAGTCTTCAACTTTCCACTTTATGTACTTTATCCTTTTTGTATTGTATAAGGATGTGAGCTATGGCATGTCATAGTCACAAGGTCAAAAGGCAGATATGCCTTTTGATCCTACAATTGATTTTGTTAGTGTCTAGTCAATTGTATCCAGCTGGCTTTCAAAGTATAGCCGGCTGTAGGTTGTAGTATAAGTATTTCAAGTTCTTGTATCTTTTCTTTATGCTTTGTAACACTTGTAAAAGAACTTGAGAAAGCAATATACTGCCTCCTTGAAACCCATATTCTCTTGTTCTGTCTCTTGCTTTACTTGTGTTCTTTGTATCACCTTTGGTTACCCAGTTCACTGTTTGATTAGAGCTTAGTTAATCTCCTCATTGTGTTGTTGTGTTGTAATTGTGCTTAAGCCCTTAAACGGTCCTGCACAAATGAAAAAAAATCAAAAACTAAAAAAAATTGAAAAAAATGATAGAAAGCAGAAGAAAAAAAAAATAGAAAAGAGAGAGAAAAAAAAAGAGGTTAGTTATATGATAAATAAACCGCAATAATGACAAAATCATTTGTGATCTCGTATGGTGAAAAATTGACGACTTGCTCTCTATAGTCCTTGAGGTTAGAAAGGTGTCCACCATGTGAAGAAAGGTGTTGGCACACTTAAATAACTGAATTAACATGGATCAATTGATATGAAACGATAAATCCGAAACTTAAGGGTTAGAGGATCATAACTAGCAAATTGGGCACATTTGTTTATAAAAATTTTGAAAGCCGAATTTGTCCACGATAACTGAAAATTAGCATAATAAGATGATTTCATGTTCATACTTCTTACACGAGGCTAGGATAGGTGTTGCCAATATCCTAATCATGTTACTATTTGTTTTGTTTTCACTTCCCGGTTTATTCCTATTCTTGACTTTCTTGAGGACAAAGAAATGTTTAAGCTTGGGGAGATTTGTTAGTTATATTTTTAGACGTTAATTATTATAATTTTAAAGTACATTTTGGCATTTATTTTGCATTTCTTTCATGCATTTTTTGTTTATTTTATAAAATAGTAATTTTTATGAGATGGAATCTACTTTGGTGTGTTTTGGTTGGTTTTGTAGATGCATTTAATTTGGAGAGAATGAAAAGACTTAAAAGAAAATATTATTAAATAGAATCCTGAATTTTAAAGAGTACAGGAAAATTCCAAAAGTTTAGGAATTATTTTTGGAGATGATTATCCATAGATTTATTCAGAAAATAAAAAGATAAACAACCAAAAAAAGACATAAGAATGTGAATCTAGAAGTTAAAGGAGTAGGATAAATAGAAGAAGGTTGAAAAAAAGAAGGGCATCTTTGGAGCATCTTGAAGGATTTCATTGAAGAATTAAGTTCGTCAAGCAAAAAGAGCTGAAGCAATTTAGGTTCTTTTTGTTGGTTTTTGATTCGTAAGTTTTATTTTATTTTAGTTATGATTGATCTAGTCGTCATGTCCGGCTAGAACAATCTTGATTTCAACTTAAGGTTTAATTTCTATGATTTTGGTTTGAACTTATGTGAAGCGATTATGAGATGTTTTTATTATAATGATTTGTTTGTTTGATTCTTGATCTTAAACCCGGATCTAATCCGGTATATATTAGATTGTTAATAAAATTTACCACTTTATTAATTTTTCTAATAAAGTTCTTCAAGATTTAAAACCCTAATCAAGTTTTGATTTTTGATATAAGGAACAATAAACGGTTTGAGTTTGTCTATTAATTCATTCTCGTTATAGAATCACACAATCTAGTTAAGCATACCGAACAACGTGTGTGTTTAATTATAATCGATACTTCTATCGTTGCATCCCGCACGCTAAGATCCGAACGGCGTGAGCTTAGAATAGCGGGTTGGCTCCAATCAACGAACTGCGCTTGATTGGACATTAGATGTAGTGGATATCCGAACGGCGTGATGTCTAGTATCGATACAAATCATTAATTGAAAATAATCATTGCATCGTAATCGTTAATGATCGTAAGCTAAATCAAATCAAGAGATTACCTTAGTGTTGGAATTAGTTTTCATATTTGAATTTATTTCATAATTTAATTAACGTCTTCAATAATCTCTTTATTATAATTAAAAAATACAAAAAAATATCAATTACATTTTTTCAGCAGAACCTTAACACGGTCGCGTGGAATTTCCTTTACAGTTTTGACACGGCCGTGTCAGCTTACTGGAATTTTTCTACTTTTTGTAATTTACTTTTAGTTTTAGTTTTTAATTAAAACCCCCAGCTCCCTTAGTCCATCATTAATCAAAATAACTGTGCTAAAACGTTTTTGGTAAAACGTTTTTGGTATAAAATAATTGACACGTATCCCTGAGGACACGAACCCTATTTCCGCTCATACTATTCATAGTGTGTGTAACGGTAGGTTCGCATTATAATCTTTTATTTGCTGGATTCGACAACCAACACTACCGGTGATTATTTAGAAAAATTAGCAGTTATTACAGACATACATTTTATAATATGCACTGGTTAGACAAGTCCCATATAAATACAGAGATTATTCTAAATGTTCCTCCAAAATTACAAACCAACACCTTAGAAAAGTTAATTAAAAAACATCTGTTAACCCCATCTCTACCAGAATATCTTCATTGGAAACAATTTAGACTTTTTGCTGAAGGGCATTATATATAGATATATGCTAAACAGAATTGGAGTATGCTTCTATCATTTGTGGGGAAAGTGACCTACTTAAATTAAAACATATTATTAACCTAACAGATTTTGATGAAAAAAATAATGATCCACGTGCAGCAGTCTCTATAGACAGCACTCATAGAGATTCAAAAAAGAATAATCTCTCATAGAAGACAGCCCCTAGTGGATTCAGTAGAAAACATTCAATCATCCACTCAAAAATAAAATGGAAGACAACCGCTAGTCGAATCAATGGCGTAGATACAGACGCTCCTGACATGATTCTTTTATTCCATTGTAAATAATGTAGTTTGTCATTTTATTAACTTTAAATTGTAGTCGTTTTTTTTCGAATATAGAATTGTGATTGTATCTGCCATATAAATCGATGACATTCTCTTCATTGTAAGAGGCACCAGATAACTTAATAAAAAATCTCTACTTTCTTATCATCTCGATTGCATACTAAATCCCTTCCGACACTCCTAGGCTTATCCTTAGTCTTATCCCTCATTTTTCATAATATACTTCTTTTACCACTCACAATTCTCTTTTCTTTTCTTTTTCTTTTTTTCTTTTTATAGTTAGCTAGATAAAATAACAAACATATTATATTAAAAAAAATGAACGGCAAATGTACGATCCATCATTGAAGAATAAGTGTTATCTTAGGGACTATTTGTTTCAGACTCTTCAGATTTTTGAATGGTTCAACACTTTATGGTTTAGACTGTTAGTTTCGCGAGCAAATGTCTGAATGGTTCAGACATTTGCCTCTGAATAGTTAAGCATTATACTGAATCTGAATAGTTAAAACCTCTTATCTGAATTTATCAGACATTTGCCTTTAAATAGTTAAGCGATATACTAGCTCTTAATGGTTCAGAGCTCTTAATGGTTCAGGCATCTTATCAGTTTTGGTATTGACAAACAACCAAGGGGTAGTTTTGGTATTACGCTCGGATTGCTTCACGTTGTCAGCACTATAGTCTTCATCTTATCTACACAGTCAAAGACAGAGATTGCGACGGAAGTGCGGTCATGAAGATGTAACGCATGCGACGATGAACACGACGTGTTGAACGCAACAAGAATTTGTCCAGCGAAGGAGATGAGTAAGACGTCTATCCACGACGCAAGGCTAGACGTCAAATGAGGCTGTTTCTATATGTATGTTGTTTGTTGGTTGAAGAACCACTTTTGACATCTTGTAGTTTACTATGTTGATGTACAGTTATCGTTGGGTAACATAATGAATCGAAGCGGGAGAAAAAATATTGGTACCAGATTTAGTATTATTGTAATGGTAAACGTTAAAGTAAAACTAATATATGTAGCAAGAGGGAGTAGCAATTGTTTTTACAATAAAGTACGGTTTTTATAACGAAATACACCCCTAGTTTTTACGACTGAGTGAGTTCGATTTTACGACTGAGTGAGTTCGATTTTACGACTAGGTACGCATTAGGGTTTTACGGTGTAGGGAACGTTGTTGTGGCGTGCCTTTTATTTGTGTTTTGATACTCAGGATCATGTCCTTGTCGACGGCTGGGGTTTGAGGTTGTACCCAACCCAGATTTTGTGTTTTTTTGTTTTGTTTTTGGGTTTGTAATCAGATTTCTTGGTGTCTTAGAGTTTACGAGAATAACCGTCATTGCTACGTGTTTTGGTGTCCGCGTTATGATATTTGAGATTGTGACGGAATTCCCATTGCAACGCAACGGTATAAATATCTAGTATAGTAAGAAGAAAAAAAGAAAAACTAATTTACCTTAAATAAAAAAGTCTTTAACACATATATAGGCGACTAAACTTCTTTTAAGACTAATAATAATTTGTATTCAAGTTATTCAGGTAAGAAATTTAGCAAAACAATCATCCTTTAATATAGTAAAAATCCTATATCAATTTACTAGATTAGAAACCACTTATTACACGATCTGAATATAACTGTTAAATTAAATAGTTTGTGGTTAAGATCAAAGAATTATAAAATAATTTTTTAGGATAATATATAATTGAAAGTAAGAATAGTTAACAACCTTTTGTGAAAAAGTTATAATATTGAAAATTAAAAAGATGATTACAATTTATAAATCACAAGAGCGTATTTGTATACAACATACAGTCGAGCGTGTTTTCTTATATTTCTTTGCATTATATTTTGTAGGAAAATGATCAATTTTATAAAAAGTAAAGAAATCACAACCATTTATGTAGTAAACCTTATAACATGTGGTTTAAGCTGCTTATGGTGTTAAAGATAATAAGTTTAATGAAATTTATTCACTCATAAAGTCTTTTGTTTAAAAATTTTCAGTTATAACATATAAATTCTTTTATTTCACATGTTAATTAGAATTTGAAGGAAAGAGAATTAGGAAACTAATTAAAGTATGTGATTCAGTAATGAAAAATCTAATTGATGATAAATACAATTTAAAAATTAAAAATATGTAAATAAAAATTGAAACAAATTATTAGTTTGATTGCATAAAATAGTGGAATTATTAAGATGATAATTTAAATTAGTTTCCTAGAATGAGGTAAATAAAATAGTAGAATTATTAAATTTGTTGACTAGATTGAATAGTCTTTAGGGGGAAAATTGAGGATGCAAAAGAAAATGTTCCGTGTAACTCTGATTATTTATTTATTATATAGTATTATCGAATTAATTTTCAAAAGTATTTTTCTATATAATAGTTAACATGACTATATATGTATGTAGTATATGTTCATTCGGAAGAAACAATTATATATAATATTAATTACTAACTTATTTATGAATCGTTGTAATTATGCTTTATTAAGTTGTATCCACTTTTGTTTTTTTGTTTTTTTGTTTTCTTACTTTTAGCGTTGATACTTTTACATTTTTACAATTTAACCCATACAAAATTTCATTTTTAACTTTATTTTCTTATACTTTTCATATTTTATAAATATTACGTTGTATGTTTCGGTGTAAATTTTACGAGTTAACCAGCCGCAATGTGCGCGTTTGCTTCAACGCGTTTACATCAATTTTTTCCTGTTTAATAGTACCATCACAACGCGTGTTAGAACGACTTCATAATTGTTTTTAAGGTTTTACATTTCATGTGTGAGGTTCAACGCTTTACCTATACTTTTCATTTGGTTTTATTTTTTATGTTTTTATTTATTTTTTAATACGAGTTATTCCAGTGTTGGTGATCGTTGATGGTGGTGTGAAATTGGTGTTAATTTCTACCTAAGAAGGTTAAGAGAGTGCTATTATTTTTAAAATTGTGTTGTTTGTTTTAAAACTTGTATTGTCTGTTTGAACTTTGTACTATTTATTTTATAATTTGTGTAGTCTGGTTGAATTTTATATAGTTTGATTAAATTTTATACTGTCTTTTTTAATTAATAGTGTTTGTTTTATATTAAACAGTCCAAATTATTAACAGGATTAGTTTATCGTTGATAGTAGATCCAACTATGGTCTAGTCGATTCCAACATCGCTGGAATGACTTCAAACGGACTTCGTTCAAGCCCGTTTAAAGGTGATTAAATCATTTTATGATACCTAGTCAAAAATTATTTCTTACTTCACGTGCTAATTAGTATATTAATAACAGTGCCATCTAAATTTGTAGTCTATCTTATTTTAATTTGTGAATAGATTTATAAATCAATAAATAATTTGATCACTAATACAATAGAACAATTATTTTAAAAGACCTATAAGAATAATTTATAACACAAAAAAGCAAACATAAATAAGTGACACATGATAAGGTTATTGACACGAGTCATTCTTTTTTCAACCGACAATCATCGTGAACTTGAGTACGTATGAGACCAGAATTAGAGATATAAGGACGAAATTGTTGATTAAAATTTTCTAATTTGTTGGTGGTAGCTGATCGATACATCATTAAATTCTTGTATGACACATCTATCTATCAGTACATCATAATCCGTACAGTCATACTGTGCTTAAAATAACATTCTAATATTCTATTTTGTAAAGAAACGTGTTGAATCAAACTTAAGTAAGGTTAAATAACTTTGAGATGTGTAAAACTTTATAAAAACTGAAATTTAAAAACCAAACAACTAGTATATTCAGTATAGTGGTGAATGTTGATAGTAAACTTTTAGTTTGACTTTCGTAGTCAAACAATAACTACAAACTATTTTGTTACATTTAATTAGATCCTTAAACAGAAAAATAACTCGAGGATGTTGAGTGAAGAAGATCTAATAACCATAGTTATTTTTATTCCATTTCTTCGGTTTATCAAATATATTCTAAAACTTTTTATTAGTCCAAGAGAAAACTTTTTTTTCACTAGTCACTCAAAGTCTATTAAATTCGCTGAATTTTCGTCACGTGTGCCTGTTTTGTGATATTATTTTAAATGTTAAATATATGTTTATAGTAAAATAATCTAAATCTAATATATATGAATTTTGGTTATTATGTGTGATTACTTCTCATATTAACTTAAATCAAAGAATCATAAAACTTTGTAATTAATTACCTACTCCATCATACTTCAAGTTGATTAAAAAAACTATTCAATAGTAACCAATATTCATACATGTTTTATTTTTATCACTTAATTTTTAAAAAAAATTAACAATTATAAAAGATTTTTATAATATCATAACATGTAGTGATGTAGTGAAAGTTAAATGACTTTATTGAAAAAAACTTGAGTCACTAATAGATTAATTAATGTATTATAGGGGATAAATTTTACTCTTACTTTAATTGTGTGTATATACTAGTGGTGAGTGTCTTTCACTTAATGAATCACGTCTTTTTCAAAGCATTACTATTCCTGAGTGCAGGTTCGGTGATTCATGCCATGTCGGATGAGCACGATATGCGGAAGATGGGGGGCTTGCCTTCTCATTCCCTTTTACCTATGCCATGATGCTCATGGGCAGCATATCTCTAATTAGATTTCCTTTTCCAATTGGATTTTATTCCGAAGATGTGATCTTAGAGCTCGCTTACACTAAGTATACCATCAGTGGGAACTTTGCTTTCTGGTTGGGAAGTGTCTCTGTCCTTTTCACTTCTTATTACTCTTTTCGTTCACTTTTTCTAACATTTCTAGGACCAACTAATTCATTCGGGCGAGACATCTTACGATGTCATGATGCGCCCATTCCTATGGCCATTCCTTTAATACTTCTGGCTCTCGGGAGTCTCTTTGTAGGATACTTGGCCAAAGTGTGACCTGTTAGCCCATAAGTAAGTACTGTGACGAAGCGGCTGTTGCTCACCCGACACGATTGTACGAGGTCACAATTCACCCAACACGATCATCCGGGGTGAACAAGAATTGGGGATCGGATGCGGGCGAAATTCCCGCCAATGGCTGAGATGTTCAGTCGACTCCCTCCCCCTTTGTGGGGTCCGGACCCCTACGAGTGAGCAGAAAAGGGAGGAGGAAAGAGGCCCTGGCGAACCGTCATAATTAGTGAACAAGTGTAAGCTTCGCTGCCCGACAGTATGGAGTACTGACCACACCGAGGGACAGGCCCTGAAGCGAAGGACGGGAACGAGCGGAATCAATGTGTTCCAATTTCTGGCCTTGCACCGACCATCCAATGGACCATGGGCTAAACGGCCACTGCCTGAAAGGACTATGTCCATGGGACCGCCGCCCCCCCCACAAGGTACATCTCGCGCCTATGGGCCGCTATAACTATCCAAGAATACACTCGAAACTGGAAGGAGAAAAAAACCCACCCGGTGGACTGCCGAGCTACAAGTCCTACGAGACAGGAGCGGGATTCTCTAAAAAGCCAAGGTCGTGGGTGGCCAAGAGGGCCTACTTGGAGACTTGGGATCTCAGCAGGAAATGCGAAGGTTGCTTAAAGCCACCCGGTCGATTGGCGAAAGAAAATAAACTAGTTCTAATCTGAGTAGGCTCATAACATAGGGATACCCTAACCCTGGGAACTGGGGCCTGGCTATCTTTTGTTTGTGGTCGACGTTCCGGAAAAGTGTGTCCGTCGAAAGCTGAATGTTTCGATCTGGTTCGATTCATGGTCTCATCTTATAATACCTAAGGAGCTAATGAAACTATTTTAGTAAAATGAATCTGTCTCAATTCCCCGGCAATCGCACCAAAAAATCGACTTCTTTTTTATTTCCTTCTTGACAATGACAACTGAAGCATTGTAATCATATCCTAAAGACCCAATTCTATAAAGCACGGGTATTTACTAGGACTGTTACGTGGGTAAGCTAGCGAAGTTCTTTCTTTCACGGTGCCTATCTCGATTCTTAAACAACCTCTACCGTCCGGTCGAGTCAGCTTCGCTCCTTTATTCGTACATCTCTTTCTCAAATGGAAATTTCCCAATAGTCAAGGTAGGACGAAGAATAAGATTAGTGGGTATAAGGAGAAGCAGTAGGAGAAGGAGTGTAATCAATATTGAATGAAGTTTATGTAGACTGAAAGCTTAGTAACTAGCTGTTGGACCAAAAGAACCAATGAGCCAGATCAGAAAAACCTTTAAGTCCCACAGACATCATAACAACTGAAGTGATCTACATCTGCTGAAGACAAAGTCTGAAGACAAAGTCTGAAGACAAAGTCTGAAGACAAAGGCTGAAGACAAAGTCTGAAGACAAAGTCTGAAGACAAAGTCTGAAGACAATAACTGAAGACAAAGTCTGAAGACAATAGCTGAAGACAAAGTCTGAAGACCAAGTTCTCAGAAGTTGTCACAACAGCTGAAGTAGTTCTTTTCAGTAGTTATGATGGTTTACTTTTCAGTAGTTTGTTTTCAGTAGTTTTATTATTGTAAAACATCTGAAGTTCTTACACTTCAGATGTTATAACTTCAGTAGTTGTAATTGTAGTTTATACTTAGCTTTTTGTGAAGGTGTCCTCAGCTGTTGTGGACATCTTCAGTAGATTAGTTTACTTTCAGTAGTTTGTATAAATCAGTTAGATGTCACTATCAAGTGACATCAGCTGACGTCACATTCCTTTATAAAAGGAATATTGACCTAATTGTTTTGTAACCGAAGCATTTGCGTGAATGAAAATATTCCATATTGCAGAAATTCTCTCTCTATCAGCGGCATTGTGTGATTGAATATGCATACTTTTTTTTGCTTAAATTTGGTCTAATTGTGTTATATTCCTCGCTGCAAATTCTAATCTAATTGATCAACTAGATCCGATCCATCAAATGGTATCAGAGCTGGTTAATCATTGATCGATTTAACATTGATCATTGAAACTGCTCTTTTGATATCTAAGTTTGATCGAATTAGCAAACTTGCAAGAATTGGTTATAGAGTTTGATTTTCTGTTGCTTCCGATCAATTAATTTGAGATTCGATTTGTTTCAAATTGTGTTGTTGAGTTTTGAGCTAGACTTATTAAAATTTCATTGAACTTATTTGAATTGGTGAAAATGACTACATCAATCAATGATCCTCACAATACTGACTCCTCAATAAAGCCTCTGATGCTTGTTAGGAGTGAGTATAACATATGGCAACGCCGATGCTCCATCACCTGTCTGTTAACATTCAGGTTGTTGGAAGTATGTGGTTCATGGACCATATAAGCCTATGGTGAGTAATCCGGAAACCAATGAGATGGTTCCGAAGAAGAAGAGCAATATTCAGATGAGGATCTGAAACTGTTTGAAATTGATGCTAAGCCCATGGAATTCTAGCCATGGCACTGCCTAATGAAATCTACTCTGGACTTATGCATCATGAAACTGCTCATGATCTCTGGGTTGCTCTGAAAGAACAATTTGGAGGAACTGATGAGGTCTTAGCAAACAATAGAGAGATCCTTGCCCAGCAATATGAGACATTCTCTCATAGAAAGTGTGAGTCACTGACTCAACAGTTTGAGCGATTTTCCTGTTTGATATCTGAGCTAAAAATGGTTCAACATGAATATACAACAGTCAGATGAACAACAGATTCCTCAGATCCCTGCCTGAGAGATGGACACATATACTATTGTCCTACGCTCCAGTGCAAATCTGGACACTCTATCTCTTACCCAACTTCATGGGAAACTCTTAACGTTTGAAAGAGAGATAGAACAGAAAAGGAAACTGGCTTCATCTGGGAAGCTCACTGATGACTTTGTACCAGGAAATACTGCTCTGGTTGGTCATGAGTCAGAATATGCTGCATCAGAAAGTTCTTATAATGAGCATATAGATTTCTCTTCAAACAGTGGAGATCATGCTTTTGTTGGTGTTGATGGTATTCAGGGTCTAGTATTGATAATTTGTGCTTTTTGATGGATGATTTGAAAGGAATTGTTGATGATGATCTGGAAGAGATGGATATTTTGAGCCAAATGGCATTAATCAATATCAGATCTCAAAAGTTTTACAAAAGGACAGGTAGAAAATTCCCTGGTCTCTCTGGAAAAACCAAAGTTGGTTTTGATAAGAGCAAGTTGAGATGTCACAAGTGCCATAGACTTGGACATTTTGCAAGAGAGTGTAGATCATCTAGATCAAACTCATCTGCACCCTTTGTGACTTTTCCAAGCAATAGCTCACAAACCAAAGGGCACATTCTACCAGTTCTGATCATCATTCACAAATTCAATCATCTCCTGCATTTTTTGTTCCTCAAGGTCCAATGCCATATCCTTATCCATGTTTCTACATGCCTCAGTCTAGTCAGGTTCTTGTACCCATGGCTCAACAACCACATGCCCTACCTGATCCTAAACCATCTCAATCAAATCAACAATCTCAATCTCAATCACATCAAAGCTTCTTCACACCTGAGGTTGTTGACTGGAGCAACTTACCAGATGATATTTCTGGTTATTTTGAACAATTATTTACTGGTGCTGGTCAACATGGTGGTGAAAATCCTTTTGGAAATCTTGCTCTAATGGCCCTGGAGTCTACTGATGGAAATGCTTCATCATCACAGGTACCACAGGTATCTTCTGAGGCTAAGGCCAAGTTGTGTTCTGAGTCATGCATAGCTGCTTTTGTTTCAATTAGGGAAGCAAATGTAGCATTAATTAATCAAAATCTTGACCTAGAGAAGGTGATTTCCAAAAGAAAAGCTGAGTTTGAGTCTGTTTTAAAAGAAAAAGATGAGGAGATTTACAAATTAAAATGCCAAATCACTGATGAAAAGGCAAAGGTAGAGGTCATTTTGGAGAATCATAAGAATCTCAAAGAAACTCTTGCAGCTACTCAAGTTAATTGTGAATGCTGGGTAACATCATGCAAGGGGTTTGAAATGCTTCTCAGCAAGCAAACAGCTTCAAATGTGAAGTTTAGGATTGGGTATAATCATACTATACCTCCTACAGATTTTACTCCTAAGCTAGAAGTAAAATCTGAAAGTGAATGTAATTCCCAAACCACATCATCATGTGTCTCATCCTCGAGTGATAATTCAAAATCAGAGGATGAAGTCAGTGTTCTAACCTCAGCTAATCAATTTGCTGATAGTCTCACCGCTTCTAAACACATGATCAAAGAGAAACTGAGCAATTCAAGTGTTGTCCCACAAAGTATTCAAAGTACTGAAGGGCAAGTCATAACACCTGCAGAGCATTTCAAACCAAATGAAAACAAGCATGGTTTGACAACTGCTGAAAAGTCTATCAGGAAATCCAAAAGTACTGATAGAAAACTTCTGAAGAACAAATCTTCAGTTGTTACAAATCCTTCAGAACTTACCATAAGTACTGAAAGGAAGAAAGTACTGAAGAACAAATCTTTAGTAGTTTCATCATCTTCAGCAGTTGATCAACAAAAGATGAAGAAAAAGCAATGTGAAATATATGGTCTGTTTAATCATCTCACTGATGAATGTTGGTATATCAAGGGTTTAAAATTCAACAAAGATAAAATCATTAAAAAGAAAATGAATAAAATGAAAGATGAATTTCAAACCAAATTTGTACCACAAACATCTCAATCTGATAACCCAAAGTTTTTCCAAAAAGCTAAAAAGAAGGAAGGGGTTTATCACAAAACAGCTGAAAATATTCCTCATGGAATATCAAAACCCAGACTAAGTCTGTGTCTTTCAAAAAGGAGGATTTGGTGAGTCACAAGAAAAATCAAAACAAGTACTGATGTGTCAGCTGAGCTGAAGGCTTTGACAACAATCAGACACAACTTGTTATGATGGTTCAACATCTGTTGGGAGAGTTAACCAATTAGATGTATTTGTGATTAAACCACTGAAAAGGAAACTAAGCCAAAATCAAAGGAATCCTTTTCAGCACCATCTCTACCTTCAAAGGCTGTCAATCATGAAAAATCAGTTAGTTTAAAATCTGTTGATGTAAACAGACCAAAAACCAAAATGGTTTGGGTCTCAAAGGCTAACTTATTTTTTGTGCAAAATGCAGGGTTCTTCAGCATGCCAAAGAAGCATCTGGTATGTAGACAGTGGAGGATCTATGCATATGACAGGGAGCAGCTCTCTTCTTCATGATTACTCTCAAGGAAAGAAGGGATTTGTTTCTTTTGGTAATGATGCTAAGGGTTACATCATCGGCAAAGGGTTTGTGTCAAATGGTGAGATAAGGTTTGATGATGTTAACCATGTGGAGAACCTCAAGTACAACCTGTTGAGTGTCAGTCAAATGTGTGATAAAGGGCATGTTGCACTTTTCACTAGTCAGAACTGTCGGATTCTGTCTTCCAAAGTTCTGAAAGGATTGACAAGATATTGATGAATATACTCTCCTGAAGGCCAACAGGATTGGAAGAGTATATGCCTTAGATTTATCAAAGAAAATTGATCTAAAAGGCCATCCATGTCTGTTCTCTAGGCCTCTCCTCAGGAATCTGAACTATGGCATAGAAGGCTTGGTCATGTGAATCTTAAAAACATGAACCAGCTTATTCATCATGGTTTAGTGAGGGGTTTGCCATTAAAGGAGTTCAAATGTGATGACAACTGTCCGCTTGTTTAAAAGGAAAGCAACACAAAGTTTCATTCCTCCAATAGAAGAACCAAAGTCCACTGCCTGCTTGCAATTACTGCATATGGATCTTTTTGGTCCAGTAAGAGTGATGAGTATGGCAAAGAAAAAATACTGTCTGGTAATTGTGGATGATTATTCCAGATTGTATGGACTTTCTTCTTACATTCAAAAGAGGAGGCTGCCCAAATCATAATCTACTTTGTGTTGTATGTGGAAAAGCAGTATTCACTTCCAGTCAGATGTGTGAGAAGTGATAATGGCACAGAATTTAGAAACCACACTCTTGATGAATTCTATTTATCTAAGGGAATCAAGAGGCAATATAGCATTCAAAGAACTCCTGAACAAAATGGAGTGGTGGAGAGAAAGAACAGGACCCTTATTGAAGCCGCAAGGACAATGTTGGCTGATTCTGGTTTTGCCACTAACCTTTGGGCTGAAGCTGTCAACACAGCTTGCTATGTACAAAATAGGGTGTTAGTAAATCAGAGGTTGATGAAGACTCCTTATGAGTTATTACATCAGTTGGCCCCTCTGATTTCATTCTTTAGAGCATTTGGGTGTCCCTGTTATATTCTTAACACAAAGAATCCACTTCAGAAGTTTGAATCAAAGGTGGATGCAGGGTATTTTGTTGGGTATTCATCTACTTGCAAGGCATACAGAGTTTTTAATTGCAGAACAAAGATAGTTGAAGAAACTTTGCATGTCAAGTTTAATGAATCTCCAAAAGACAAAATTCCACAAAACCTGTGGAGTTATTTGATTTGGACATACTGCAATATGTTCCATATCAGTCTCCATCTGTTGCTGTTTCTGAGGATCCATCATCTCCATCTGGTGGTATAAATGCAAGTTGTAATGATCATCTGCCTGTGTCTACTACACTTGATGTTCCTGTAGCTTCAGCAGTTCCATCCACAACAAATGCTGATGAAATCTCTGAATCCTCTACTTCATTTGAACTGCCATCTCATTCTAGGTTTCAAGAGTCTGAATCAACATCTGTTGCTGCTGAATCTCCTACAAACACTTGCACAGATATTATTGAGTACCAAGAACTGAAGAATCATCCCATGTCTAGATCATTGGTGACATCAATGCTGGTGTTTCAACTAGAAGTCAATTGTCCAATTTCTGTCTCTATGCTCTCTTCATCAGTCAGCAAGAGCCAAAGAACTATCATGTTGCATTAAGAGACAATGGATGAGTTGAAGCCATGAGCTTGAGCTTCTTCAGTTTCAAAAGCAGCAAGTGTGGGAACTAGTTCCTCTACCCCAAGGTAAGTGTGCAATAGGCACTAAATGGGTGTTTAGGAATAAAACTGATGAAAAAGGTCAAATTGTCAAGAACAAGGCCAGACTGGTTGTACAGGGGTTTTCACAAGAAGAAGTTATTGATTATGATGAAACCTTTGCCCCTGTAGCCAGACTGGAGGCAATCAGATTGTTCTTAGCTTATGCTGCTTTCCATAATCTTAAAGTTTTTCAAATGGATGTCAAAAGTGCATTTTTATATGGTAAAATAAAAGAAGAAGTTTATGTGTGTCAACCACCAGGTTTTGAAGATCATAAACATCCAGATTGGGTGTATAAGCTTGATAAGGCTCTTTATGGGTTAAAACAAGCTCCCAGAGCCTGGTATGAAACACTATCTAACTTTCTTCTTCAAAATAATTTCACTAGAGGCTCCATAGATAAAACTTTGTTCATTAAGAAAGTAGGCATGCATAAGCTCCTTGTTCAAATTTATGTAGATGATATTATTTTTGCATCTTCTGATCCACAGTTGTGTGATGCCTTTACTAAGTTGATGCAACAAAAGTTTGAAATGAGTGCCATGGGAGAATTACAGTTCTTTCTGGGTTTGCAAATCAAACAAATAGCTGATGGAAATTTCATTCATCAGTCAAAATACACAAAGGATTTGTTGACCAAGTTTGATTTACAAAACTGTAAGCCCTGTTCTACTCCCATGTGCAGCAACACACAACTGGATGTTGATCAGAAAGGTAAAGCAGTTGATGAAACTCTTTACAGATGTATGATTGGTTCCTTGATGTACCTTACAGCTTCTAGACCAGACATTATGTTTGCAACTTGTGTCTGTGCTAGATTTCAGGCTGCACCTAAAGAATCCCATATGATTGCAGTCAAAAGGATCTTAGATACTTGCAAGGAACTCAATCTCTAGGACTTTGGTATTCCACTGGGCACTCTTGCAAATTAGTTGCTTTCTCTGATAGTGACTATGCAGGGTGTAAATTAACCAGAAAATCAACCTCTGGTGGATGCCAATTTCTAGGCAATTGTTTAGTTTCTTGGCAGAGTAAGAAACAAACTTCAGTTGCTACATCCACTGCTGAAGCAGAGTACATTGCTGCTGCAAGTTGTACATCTCAGGTACTCTGGCTTCAAAATCAATTATTGGATTATGACATTACAGAGACTAAGACTCCTTTACTGATGGATAGTGCTTCAGCTCTTTGTATTGTTAAGAATCCTGTCCAGCATTCTAGGACCAAACATATTGAGATCAGACATCATTTTATCAGGGATTGTTATGAAAAAGGTCTGATTGATCCAAAGTTTGTGCCTAGTGCTGATGAGCTTGCAGATATATTTACTAAGCCTTTGGACAGTGTAACTTTTCAAAATCTTGTGCTTAGGCTTGGTATGCTGCAACTAGAATAATTTGACAACTACTGATGCTCTTAGTTAACAAGTACTGATGAGCATTAGTATACAGCTGTCAAAAATAAGTACTGATAAGTTATTTTATCTTCAGCAGTTTTTATAACTACTGAAGACTAAATTACTTAAAAGTACTGAAGTACTTTATTTGTTGAAAAGTACTGATGTAGTTAAAACTACTGATGTCTTTTTAATAGATAAGTACTGATGACCAATGAAACATCTGAAAATCAGATAATCTGCTGAGTAAGTGTTAAGGTCATTGAAACAACTGAACTTTGTGAATTGACGACAACAACTGCTGTTTCATTTCAAAACAACTGAAGCCAAAACCAAGTCTTCAGTAGTTTAAAACTACTGATGACAACCAAGTCTTCAGTTGTTTCCAACATCTGAAAGTTAAAACCATGTCTTCAGTTGTTTTCTAACAACTGATGACTCACACCAAAACTTTCAGTTGTTTTCTTTCAGCCGCTTCATAACCTATAAATACCTAACCCTAACTTCAACCTTTTCATAAGTCGTTTTCCAAACTTTCATCTTCCATTAATGGCGACCATGTAACTCAAACCTCGACACAACTGTGTTGCTTACCTCACCAAATCAGCCTTTTGGACTAAGTTTGATGCTGCCATTGATCTGATGGTTGATTCCCAGTATCAAACCGCTTTTCTTCTGAATCCAACCATCTATCCCGATACCCTTCGCCAATTCTGGACAAACGTCACTGTACATACTGATGAGAATGATGACTCGATCACTCTCCAGTCGTTTGTCAACCAGAAGAAGGTGGTCATCACTTCTGATATCATTCGCAAGACCCTAGACCTGAATGATGCCACCTATGCCACCAAATACCCCAAAGGCATCATTGATTTATCATTCATTAACCATGGATATGAGGGCGACCTAAGTGCTACCACCATTATGAAGAAGCACTTCCATGATGCTGAACGCCTCATCTTTCATATGATCAATGTCTGCCTTGCCCCCAAAACATCTTCATGGGATCAAATGTCATCCAGGTGGCAACAGGTATTGTATTCTATCCTTGAACGCCAAAGTTTAAATTTTTCTGAACTGATATTTTTGGAATTAAAAGATCTGGCAATGAAACCTGTGGCTAACAGATGAATATTATATCCAAGGTTTCTTATGGCCATAATTATTAATCAATTAAAATCTGATGGCCTTGTTGGCGTTGCAGTCCCTGCTATGGTAGTTTTGCCAGAGGTATACTCCAGGCACAACTCAAACCCACAACTCAAAGAGGCTGCAAAAAAACTGCTAAAACCCAAGCAGAGGGAACCCACAGCCTCCACCTCCAGATCTAAAGTCCCCTCCAAACCAAAATCCAAGCAAACCAAAAGGCTACTCAGGGAGTTGATCCCCTGATGATGCCCCTTGTAACACAAACGCAGGATGAAACTACTGGCAGTAATCCCCTTGTAGTTTCCAAGACTCTACCGCTGAAACCGCTCAGGTATCCTCTCAACAGGATCCTGATGCAACCAAAATTGGGGAACCCACATTATTGGAATCTCTCTCACTTGAGAAGATTGCCATTAAAGAGCACCATTCACCCCAGGTGCAATCCTTTTCACCTTTATCTCCCACTGAAACCACCCCTACAAGCCCAACTGCAATCATTGCATAAGTGCTGACTCAACTACACTTCCTCTACCCCTCCCCCGAAACCTATTACCACTGGGAAAACCTCAACAGTTGAGGGAGAGGATTATAATATGGTTGACAACCCACAGCACACGGATTACAAAGTTCAATCTCCCGTGTAGAGGAGGAGATTCGAACATCTGGTAAGGCTACCTCTTCTCCTGTTTCAGCACATGCACAGGATGAAGGTGGTATCATCTCTAAGACCTCACCAAGGTAACTGCCAATGAAGGACTTAATCTTGAGGCAGGAAGTCCCCAGTTCCAGACATAGGGGCATATGTGAATACTGATCTACACTCAGCACATGTTCATCCTGATTTACTCAGGAGGTCAGCTGATTCACAGCAAACCTGATGATGATATGGGCTTTTTCTTTGATGTTCTAGCCCAAACACACCATTCTTGAGGCTGAGGTATGCATACTACAAGAACTGCTTGCCAAAATGTCTCAAGAATCAAGTCCATCTGCCCTAATTCACCCACAGATGGCAGCTTCTTTTGAAGCTTTCCCAAACACTGAGCCACTCTCAACACTAAGAACACCAGCCTCTGTTTCAGGTACCATTTCTCAGGGACAGAACCCCTCTGAGCAAATGGTTGCTGCATTTAATCCTCCTTACCTCTTATCACTCTCAATCATCACTACCATTGTACATCAAACCATTGATGAGAGGCTTTCCTCAAATCTTCAACCCTAGTTGATGGTGCTATTTCCAAGAACTTTCTGACATTCAAACCCCTGAACCCAATGTAACCAAAAAGGGGAGTCTAAGTCAGTGAAAGAAGACAAAAGAAAGAGAGTTGAAGAGGAAGAAGCAAACGAGAAGAAAGAAAAAGAGATAATCACTTATAAGAGAAAGAAAAGTGCTGAACAGACTAAGATGAGAAGAAGTTAGAAGAACTGATCAAAGAAGCTGATGAGCAACATAGCAGATCTATGGATAAGATCATTGATCAGCTCTTCAGACAAGGCTTTGACACTGCCAAACTCGACTCTGAGATCAGACGGCTAGAGATTCAAGAGATTGAGAATAGATGGGCTAGTTGCAATGAAAGAAAGGGAAAGGCTGGAAGCTATGATCAGATTCTTGTCAAAACATTTGGGAAGACCAATCATTGAAGTGAAATCATGGTCTAGAGATACTATATTGGAGATAACCACCAAAATCTGTTCTTCTGAAGCTTTCAACAAAGGATTAATCATAGAAGCTCTTGATGAAGCCGTGATGGGAAAAGGTCTGATATGGCAAAGTTATCCAAAGCCTCCCTCACAACCAAAATGATAGAGTAGCCTGTACAATCTCCCTCACCAAAACTACCAACCTCACAACCCTCAAAACCAACTCCTTTACCCAAGAAACCCACTCAATCAACCACCAATGATGCACCTAAGAGGAAGAGAAGGGTTTTGAGGATGGAAGAAGAAGAAGATGATGAGGAGGATGATAGTCTGCCAATCTATGCTGTGATTAAAATGAAGATGCCTGAGCCTAGGAGTCAACCAACAACAATCACACCTGACACCCAAAGGCAAATGGTAAAAGTGAAGATTGAAGAAGAAGAAGAACAAAAACAACATGATGAGCAGCTGTTAAGGATGGTTGATAAGGAATTTTCTAAGTCTTCATCCATACAAGCTATGAAGAAACATGCTCAGAGGTTGTATGCTCTCAGATTTACATTTCAATATCAGAAAGAGAGAGTGAGAATTTGGCCTGACCCCAGAGTAAGTGACCGAATTCATAGAAAGAATGTACCAAGTCGATACAATGGCCAAGTAAAGAAGACTATAGATGTTGTGATAATGCTGGCCATTGTAGTGTCACCCTGGGAAATCCTTGATGACTTCAAGCGAGCTTACAAGACTAAGATGACTCCACAAACTTTGCTAGAAAACAAAATGGTGAAGAAGGGGTTAATTTACAAGAAGCTTGAAGAAATAAGAAGAAATGAGCTCCAGCTGTTACTTGAAGGTACTCATCCTGATGAGTTTGCATACAGAGAAATAACTACTGTGAAGCTGAAGAATGGAAAGAACGTCAGATACTTATCAGAATATTATGGGCCTGAGTTCTTCTTTGAAAGTGAAGCTGAAGAACTCACAATAAAAGAAAAAGTTGTTCTTCTTGAGGCCTATGTTAGAGAGTCTTACAGACTCATCATTGGGAAGTAGGTTTCATGATTGGGGTAACAGCTCTGTGTCCAATTCCCCAATACAGAGTTCCCATTCATCCTTTGCCAATCAAATTTTTGAAACCTCTTCCTTGGCCTGAGCTTATTTTGGAAATTTCTGAGCTGATCCAGAAAATGTTTCTGCCAATAAGTGGGACTTCAATAATCTTAAAGGTTTTGGCTGCATTGGTTCAGGGAGAGTTTGTTGGACCAAAAGAATCATGAGCCAGATCAGAAAAACCTTTAAGTCCCACAGACATCATAACAACTGAAGTGATCTACATCTGCTGAAGACAAAGTCTGAAGACAAAGTCTGAAGACAAAGTCTGAAGACAAAGGCTGAAGACAAAGGCTGAAGACAAAGTCTGAAGACAAAGTTTGAAGACAATAACTGAAGACAAAGTCTAAAGACAATAGCTGAAGACAAAGTCTGAAGACCAAGTTCTCAGAAGTTGTCACAACAGCTGAAGTAGTTTTTTTCAGTAGTTGTGATGGTTTACTTTTCAGTAGTTTGTTTTCAGTAGTTTGTTTTCAGTAGTTTTATTATTGTAAAACATCTGAAGTTCTTACACTTCAGATGTTATAACTTCAGTAGTTGTAATTGTAGTTTATACTTAGCTTTTTGTGAAGGTGTCCTCAGCTGTTGTAGACATCTTCAGTAGATTAGTTTACTTTCAGTAGTTTGTATAAATCAGTTAGATGTCACTATCAAGTGACATCAGCTGACGTCACATTCCTTTATAAAAGGAATGTTGACCTAATTGTTTTGTAACCGAAGCATTTGCGTGAATGAAAATATTCCATTTGCAGAAAATTCTCTCTCTATAATCGTCATTGTGTGATTAAATATGCATACTATTCTTGCTTAAATTTGGTCTAATTTGTGTTATATTCCGCTGCAAATTCTAATCTAATTGATCAAACTAGATCCGATCCTATCACTAGCCCAATAGGCTATTCATTTAACTAGTTAAGAGGTGGGCAATGCCATTAGAAAAGAAGGAACTTTGTATAACAAGAAAGAAATTATCTTTTTTTTCCGAAATTGCGTAAGAAACGTAAGAGCCCTTACCTTTTCTTTGAGCTCTCTCTTGCTTCGGTAACTATTCTTCTTTCTGTCTCTGCTATTGAATGTCATAGGTGAGCTTGCGGAGTAGTCTTCATTGCCTACTAACGAATAACAAAAAGTTCCGCTAGGGTTCTCAGCAACTTTGCTTAGAAACCTTTTACCAATTTCTTTATGCCCAGGCTCCTTTAGTTTTCTGATCAAATGATCAGTTATCATTCCTACAATCCGGCAAAATTCGGGTATATAAGTGTATCCTTATGGGTATGCAAGCACTAGAACAAGGAAGAACGACTACTATGATACATTTTGTTTTGTCGAGCCTTGCTTTGGTCTCTGGTTTGATGGTTGTACGTGCTAAAAATCCGGTACATTCCGTTTTGTTTCCCATCCTAGTCTTTCGCAACACTTCAGGTTGACTTCTTTTGTTAGGTCTCGACTTTTTCGCTATGATCTTCCCAGTAGTTCATATAGGAGCTATAGTTGTTTCAAACCTATTCGTTGTTATGATGTTCCATATTCAAATAGCGGAGATTCATGAAGAAGTATTGCGCTATTCACCAGTGAGTGGTATTATTGGACTGATCTTTTGGTGGGAAATTATCTTCATTTTAGATAATGAAAGCATTCCATTACTACCAACCCAAAGAAATACGACCTCTCTGAGATATATGGTTTATGCCGGAAAGGTATGAAGTTGGACTAATTTGGAAACATTGGGCAATTTACTTTATACCTACTATTCCGTCCGGTTTTTGGTTCCTAGTCTGATTTTATTAGTAGCCATGATTGGGGCTATAGTACTGACTATGCATAGGAATACTAAGGCGAAAAGACAAGATGTATTCCGACGAAATGCTATTGATTCTAGGAGGACTATAATGAGGGGGGTGACAGATCTACTAAAGGAAAGTAGCTTGATATTGGTTCGAATCCAATTCGTGAGATGGCCATCTTGGTCATATAGATGTCTTGACACCCTTCTTTTCTTTTATCATTTTCGAATGACTGACCCATTATTTTAATTGATTATTGTTTGTGTCCAATATTAAATGGTGTTTATTTTAAGATTTCTTACAATCCTCTTTTCTTTTCTTTTTTTTCTTTTTATAGTTAGCTAGATAAAATAACAAACATATTATATTAAAAAAATGAACGGCAAATGTGCGACCCGTCATTGGAGAATAAGTGTTATCTTAGGGACTGTTTGTTTTAGCTAGCCTCTTCAGATTTTTGAATGGTTCAACACTTTATGGTTTAGACTGTTAGTTTCACGAGCAAATGTCTGAATGGTTCAGACATTTGCCTCTGAATAGTTAAGCATTATACTGAATCTGAATAGTTAAAACCTCTTTATCTGAATTGATCAGATAATTGCCTTTGAATAGTTAAGCGATATACTAGCTCTTAATGGTTCAGAGCTCTTAATGGTTCAACACTTAATGGTTCAGACATCTTATTGATTCAGCACTTAATCATTCAGAAATTGCCAAACAGCCTATTAATCGAGTGCACTTACATGCCAAGCAGCTAACTTCGAGCTAGAACTAATGGATTAGCATTAATAGTCAGTTCCCCCGGGCTGGGAAACTTCCAACCTTCTATACTACCGGTCAAGACCGCACCCTCAACCCTTTCAAGAGAAAACCCATTGCTAAGAAATAAAAAGAATAGTATTTTACAATCGAGTAGTGTTAAGACGGTTTTTTCCCGCTGCATTGCACGGGTATAACCGCCTCTTTATTCATTAATATAATATGTATACATGAACACATATTTTAGAAATAAAAAAACATAATAAAGGTTGGACCGATGAGTTTGCTAGTGAGTTTGCTTTGAACGCTTGATACAAAACCATCACCTAAACCATTAAACCAGTGGATTTGCATTGATTTGGTTGGTTTTTATTGTTTATGAACACCCCAAAGTCTAAGTCTCATATTGTTCTATTTTCCTATAAACAGATTAAACCTATCACCTCTATAGAACCATATATTCTTGATAGATTTCCTCCTTTTTTGTAGGTCACACCAACAGGAGTCAAAATTAGAAAGTCAAAACTTCAAAATCTTACAAAAAAGTTGCCTTTTATTTGAAATCCAGGTTAGGCACCTGCCTACCAGATTAAATAACATATTGTCTTTTGATGTTCATTGTTGTTCTTATTAAATATACAATCTTTTAGTCATATCAATCATCCTTAATATAAAATAAATGTAAACTAACCCCTAACATGTTGGCAATGTAAGACTTGAAGAGTTGTTCACATCAACTGAGGAAGAGAATCATACAAGTTTGATTCTTCCTGATATTAAGAATTTACTTGACTATGTGAATTGGCAACAAAAAAAAGTGTTTGATCATATCAATAAAGCATTTTACAATAACAATAGTAAACATATTAATATAAACACATATAATTATGATTATATTTTGTATATAATATTCATAGCAATTTATGAATTGTATTTAATTCATATCAACAACTTGTAGGACGATTGTTGTACGATGGAAGGCCTATACTATTTGGATATTGGTCATCTTACTATTATGCATACGACAACTATCATGCATACGGCAACGCTGTTGTATGCGCGATAGCAAGATGACCCTTTTTTCTAGAAAGTTTAGGCTTTCCATTGTGCATACGACAGCTAAATACAAATCAATATTAATACGAATATCATATACAAAAATCAATCACAATTATCGATGTTTTCATTAAATTGTTAGCATTCTCGCCTTGATCTTATATATCACCAAGAGCACCTTTTTGTTGCTGATTCAAGTAGTCGGGTAAGTTCTCGGGATGTGGAAAATTCAAACTCATATAATAATCCTCCTCCTCCTTAGTTGATGTCGAGAAACCTTTTAGTCATACATTTTTAACATAGTTGAGGGTTTGTTGATACTTGTTTATATCTTGGATGATTATGTGACTAGTGTAACATTTCTGATTTTGTGCTTATTTGATCTTGTACAACCTTTTAACTTAACAATTAGAACAATTATGGATGCTCTTTTACATGAATTTTTATTCCATTTCATATGTTGAGTCGTGATACGACACAAATTGCATGTAAATTAAATGTTCACTACCTTACATACTATCCAATTAACACACTCAATTCAATGTAAACTTTCTATATTTCCACAGTGAGTGGAAGGAGGAATATATAGATGACAAAGTTACATGAAAGTACTACTAGAATACAACAATTTACATAAATGACCCAATAAATTAAGATGGTAGACTAATATCCCCCCGCAAGCTGAACGGAGGCGGTCCGAGACGAAGCATACTTCTGAACGTTTCAAATCGCGGTCTCGGTAGACTTTTAGTGAAAATGTCAGCCACCTGAAGCTTGGTAGAAATGAATTTAGTGTGTAGTTTGCTAGAGGACACTAGCTCGCGTATAAAGTGATAATCAAGTTCGATATGCTTCATGCGTTTATGAGAGATTGGATTTTGTGTGAGAAAAAGCGCACTCCGATTGTCATACAGTAAGGTAGGACGGACCGACGGTACTCCATGAAGCTCTCGAAGAAGATGTGTGATCCAAATAAGTTCAGCAGCTGTGTTTGCCATAGCTCGATACTCCGATTCGCAACTTGATCTAGAAATGGTTGGTTGTTTCTTAGTGGACCATGAGACGAGATTCCCTCCTAAGAATATTGAGTAGCCATATGTCGATCGACGTGTTTCAATGCAACGAGTCCAATCGGCATCCGAATACCCAAGATGCGATGAATGGGATGGTTTTGAAAATGTTAGCCCATATAGTAGAGTGCCTTTGATGTACCAAAGAATTCGTTTGACCGCTTGAAAGTGATCCTCGGTTGGAGCATATAATAATTGGCTCACTTGATTCACAGCGTATGAAATATCCGGTCGAGTTATGGTTAAATATTGTAGAGAACCGCCAATGGACCGATAGTGAGTCGGATTTGTATATGCCACCCCATTAGTGGTAAAAGTCATATTGGTGGCCAAAGGGGTGAATGCGGGTTTGGCATCAAGCATGTGTGCACGTTCCAAGATTTCCTTAGCATATTTTGCTTGACTAAGAAACAATCCGGACCGAGTGTACGAGACCTCCAAGCCTAGAAAATAATTTAGTTCATCCAAATCTTTTATGGCAAACTGTTGATGTAACCTTTTTATAAAGTTCTTGATGATGTTGTCTTGATTCCCGGTGAGAATTAAATCATCAACATAAACCAAAAGGTACATGATACACGAATCCTTTTTAAACACAAATAATGATGGATCCGCCCGACTGCACGTAAACCCTTCCACCAACAGAAATTGACTCAACCGATGGAACCAAGCACGTGGTGCTTGTTTAAGTCCATATAATGCCTTGTTTAATTTGCAAACGTGATTCGGGTAACGTGAGTCAACAAAACCAGGAGGTTGCTCCATGTAAACGCACTCATTTAAATGACCGTGTAGAAAGGCATTGTTCACATATAATTGATGTAATTTCCACTCATTGAGAACAACCAAGGAGATAATTATTTGAACTGTGGATGCCTTTACCACTGGACTGAAGGTAAGAGAATAGTCAAGATCGGGTGCTTGACTAAACCCTTGTGCCACAAGACAAGCCTTGTGACGTTCAATGGAACCATCAACATGAAATTTTGTATGAACGAGTCACTTGGAACCAACAACATGGTGATTCAAAGCTCGTGGAACCAAAGTCCAAGTTTTATTTTTGTAAAGAGCATCAACCTATGTGTGCATAGCAGTGACCCACTTGGTGTCTTTGGCAGCTGAGGAGAAGGTTTTAGGATCTGCGTAGGCAAACAAGGCATGTTGGAAATGGGATTTTTTACACATGAGAGATCGGCTTGATAACGCGGTTTAAAAGTACCGGATTTGGCTCGAGTTATCATCGAGTGAGAAGGTGGTGGCGGAGGTGGGGGCGCGGGGATTGGACTTGGTATGCGAGGTGTGTTTGGGGTAGGTGATGGAGAGGGGGTAGGAGGGGAGGAGTTCAGTGGTTCGGAAATGGTTGTGGTTGGTTGAGGGGAGGTCGGTTGAGGAGTGGAGGTATGGGGTTGGCAAGGAGAGGAGGGTGTAGTGGATTGGGTTGTGTCCATACATAGTGGGCATGGGATGGCAGTGGTTGGAGCAGGGGGCGGTGGACTAGTTGTTGGTGTAGTTGGAGATGTATTTGTGGGGTGAAGAATATCAAGAAAGGTTATGAGTTCTTGAGTAGTGTTGGTGGCGGGAGAGTTTTTGTTGAAGGGGAAGACAGTTTCATCAAAACGAGCGTGACGGGACAAGTAAACCCGAGATATGAGAGGATCAAGGCACCGATAACCCTTGTGCATGGGGATGTACCCGAGAAACACACAAGGAATACTCCGTGGAGCAAGTTTATGTTCCGCATAATCACGTAGATAAGGGAAGACAAGACAACCAAAGGCCTTGAACGTGTTATACACGAGTGGATGCAGATGCGAAATCTCAAATGGAGATTTGCCATCGAGAACCGAAGAGGGTAAGCGATTGATTATATACACAGTGGTTTAGAACGCATCAACCCAAAAAGAAGATGGTAAGTTAGCATGAAATAACATTGCTAACCCAGTTTCAACTATGTGTCTATGCTTACGTTCGACTCGACCATTTTGTTGTGGAGTGTAAGGACATGAGAGACAATGAAAGGTACCATTGCCTCAAACAAGGATCGAACCCTATGATTAGTGAATTCAGTGCCATTGTCAGATTGGAAGTTTTTTATTTTAGTAGAGAATTAGGTTTGGACAAGATTCATAAAAACAGACAATACATTGAAGAATTCAAATTTTAGTTTTAATGGATAGAACCAACAAAAACATGAGTAATCATCAATAAAGATCACATAATACCGGTAGTTATCACCGGATATAACCAGTGAGGGTCCCCAAAGGTCACAATGAATTAGATCTAATGGTTTTGAGGACCTTTTTATGTTTAATTCAAATGGTAATTTATGACTCTTAGCAAGTTGACAAGAAGAACATAAGCCTGGTTTAGGTAATAAAGCAGAAACAAAAATATGTTTAAGTTTTTGAAGATTAACAATGGTATCAAAATACACATGCCCCAGGCGGGAGTGCCAAACTTCAAAAGATGCCTTGGGTGTTGATGTGGTAGCAACAAGAGCTTGATAAGTAGGTTTCAAAACATAAAGGCCATCCTCACACGTGCCCCGGGCTAGGATCTCCTTGGTTTGACGATCCTGAATAAAGAATGAAGGGTAAGATAAAATAACATCAACCAAGTTGTCTCGAGTCAGTTTGCTAATGGATAACAGTTGTTTGGTAAGGTGGGGAACCACCAAGACATTTTTTAAGTGAAGTTTATTAGAAATGGTAGAATCACCTTTGTGAGAAATGAGAAGTGAGTTTCCATTACCGAACATAACAGATGCATTACATGTGGTTGGAGTGGGATATGAAACATTAGTAGAGGATGTGTCATATGGTCCTTCGCACCCAAGTCCACAAACCAATCCGGATTGGAAGATGCAACATGACATTGAGAAAGAAAAGCACTAGAAAGGCTTTCATCATTAGTTGCAGGGGATGCATGAGAAGAAAATGAACTTAAGTTTGGACAGAGAGTGGCAAAGTGACCATCTCGGCGACAGAGTTGACACGTGGGCGGGCGACAACCACGAGAGTGACCACCCTGATTTGTAGTAGTGAGAACCACGTGGTGATCTTCCACCACGACCCCGAGGAGAATACGACATCGTGGCTTGAACATTGAGAGCAACCGGAGGTGTCGGTGATCCGTGAATATTGCGCACGAATAATTCATGACTTTTTGCGCGGGCCAATAAATCCGAGAACACAGGAGTGGGTTGGGTGGATCGGATGGCAGTGGAGAACGTCTCAAAAGGTGACCCGAGACCACATAGGAACTAGTGAACTTGATCAGCATCATCGACGAGATGACCGATTGCAGCAAGTTGGTCACAAAGAGACTTGAACGAGCGACCAAATTCAGCGACAGACTTAGAGCCTTTTTTAAAGAGACGGAGTTGGTCACAAAGGTTGTGAACACGGTCGATTGACGAGTTGCCGAAGGCATGTTCCAAGGCAACCCAGATTTGTCGAGCCGTGGGTAAGCCCACAATGACAGTGACGACCTCCTTATGATCGTACGTTGATCGGTGGTAACCCAAGCGGAGTAAGCGGGATTGTCGACGGTTTTGTCATCGGATGATAGAAGGGGAGGTGGGGCAGTTAAGGAGCCATCAACATGAGGCAAGAGATTTTGATAAGTTAGGATAGGTAGCATTTGATTTTTTCATAAGAGGTAATTGGTTGAGTTGAGTTTGATGGTGATCATGTGCATTAGAGTGTTGAGAGGAATGGTATTATCATTTGAAGAGGAAGCCATGGGGATGGAGAAAGATGGTGCAGAGAAGAAAGGGTGGCGGGAGAGGCAGAAAAGACGGGTGAAGGAAGGGGAAAAGAGGGAGGAAGGTGAATGTGAGAAGGTGAGGACCTTTAGGCTCTTATACCATATTCAATTAACACATTCAATTCAATGTAAACTCTCCATATTTCCACAGTGAGTGGAAGGAGGAATATATAGATAACAAAGTTACATGAAAGTACTACTAGAATACAACAATTTACATAAATAACCCAATAAGTTAAGATGGTAGACTAATACATACTTACTTGTGCTTTGCTTGTTTATGTATGTGCTTATAATTTCATGTGCTTATAATTTCATGAACTTATTAGACATATAATGACTTGATCACAGCCTTGAGAGCCTAAATTAATAAAAATATATAAATTTATAAAACCTTAATAGAATTTAAATTTATCAAATCCTTTGTAAAACACCTAAATTGCACTAGTTTAAATTTTTGTGCACTTTTGAAAGAAATGAAAAATTGAGCACACTTTTTTCCATAAATAAATCAAAATTGTAAGAAAACTTCACCCCTCCCTTAATTCTTCATCCAAAAAGGTCATCCTAACTCTAATATTCTCCTCCAAGAATTAACATAATTAAACTCATATGTTTCCCCATATAAATACTAGAGCAACCCTTCCTTATTTCCTACACCTTGAAAGAGGAAAAATCATTTCTCTAACCTCTCTAATTTTCTGACTTGATAGTCCAAGATCAAGGCTTCCAAGTAAGCATTATAGTTTTTACAACATTGTTCTATTATTTCTTTTTATGCTTTCTTTTCTTATGTGCAATTCTAACTCTAACTAGTGTTGCAATGGAAATGAACATTCAGTGAATAACTCGTGAACCTTTTGATGGGAACTTTGTTTACGTTCGTTTCTTTAATAAATAACGAACACTTACAAGAAAATTCTGGTCATATAGTTAAATGGCAATCATAAATAAATGTCGTGTTCATTTATTTATGTTCGTAAATGTTTGATAATGTGTTCATTTACGTTCCTTTGTGTTCTTTGATTTAAAAAGTGTTTTTATGATAATTATGTTAAATACTTATTTATTTTTTTTATGGATTCTACGTAATGTTTTTTATTCTATTATAAAATAAATGTATGATCTTTTGTATTTGTTTGTGCTTAGGAAGTTTAATTTGTGTTCGTTTTTTATTCTAAAGTATTATTTTCTAGTAATGAAATGTTTTTTAAGACTACCACTAACTAAATTAACGATACGACGCTCATTATACTTTATATTAAAAAGCAACCACTTTGCTACAGTGGTTTTTGGTTTTTTTATAATTTGACCACCACAAGTTAAGATTGAATTTTAGCTCTTGAAGTTTAGAAGAATTAAAATTTTGGCACAAAACTTCTTGGGTAATATTTGGAAAAAAGAACTATGTCTAAGTTCTAACTTTTATTTTGTCTATTTATTTTTATTTTTGTTTTAAGCTTCATGATATATATAATATAATTCTTTTGTTTTCTGGAAAAAATATGTTTTCGGTAATAACTTTCGTTTTTTTAACTTTTTCATAAAAAAGGAACACTTTAGTTATTTTAGTCAATGTTCCGATATATTTTTATTTTCTTTTTCTTGCAAATAGAGTTATATTCAAAATCGAGTAACTTTTTAGTGTCGTAAGCTATAGCCGTTACTATTCTTGTACCGCGACGAACCAAATGGAAACAACATCAACAATATCGAGTGATAATAGTTTTTACGACGGGGAAACGCTTTAGGGTTTACGTGAGAGTGATAGTTACCGCGACGTGTTTATTGTCTGTATTTTAATATTTGGATCATAACAGGACCCCGCCGCAACGCGCGGGATGAAAATCTAGTTGATCATTATTGACCTAATTGACCCATAATAACTGACATTGATTATGAATGAGCCTACTTGACCATCGGTTACCATAATTGATTGTACTTGACCATCAATAACTCAAATTAACTTTTTTTTAACAGCGAAAGGAGCAATATTATTAAGAAGCTAGCAAGTTGCTAGAGCATTACAAGGTAAAGGAAACATCATAAATGAAATTTACACCAAGAGTCCCAGCTAACATCTTCAAACTTCCCCATATTTCTTATCCATAAGAAAGACATGAATTTGACTTCACCAATTAATTTTTCAGTTTCCATACTGATGCCTTCAAAAAGTTTTTTGTTCCTACTCCTTTGGATTAAATAAATAGTTTGCCTTCACAATTCCTTTGAGCCGCCCATGTAACATCCAGTCACCAACTTCCTTGATTAGGCTTGATAGAGTGTTCGATTGAAAAGGCGAAAGCCGACACCAATGCCTAACCACCTCCCATATCACAATCGCCAATGAACAATGCATATCAACAACCCAGATGAAGCTAATTGATCATCATAGACTCAAGTTGAACCTAGCAGACCTTGATTGACTATTAATAACACTATCAATCATTAGCTTTAAGCAACCATTAATGACTCTAACTGATCATTCTTGGTTATCATTTTTCTAGTTAATCTATAACTAGTATTAAGCCCCCCACCTTGCAGCGGGAGGCGTAAAACTATGTCAAGTAACACTAATGGAACACCAATGTCAGTGTGACCTTCAACACTGGAAAAAACATAAAAACGTAAGAAAATAAATCGAATGAAAAGTATACGTAAAAACGTTGAACAATGCAGTAACGCAAGCAGAACATAAAACATATAGAATAATAAGTAAATCGATCTAGGATCAGCGCGTTGTAACGGGGCCACTAAAGTGAAAATTTTATGATAAAAAATGTTGAATAGCACATGCACGCTAGAGCGTGTTAACTCGTAAAACTTAAACCGAAACGTAAAACGAAAAATTTGTAAAATATGAAAAACATAGGGGTCCAAAGTTGAAAGTAAAATAAATATTAAGCTTAAATTGTAAAAGATGTAAAAGTATCGAGTCAAAATAAAAAAATTAAAAAAGAAACAAAAAGAAGTACAACCCATAATACATATAGTACCACTTGCATTGCGTACAAAACTTGATAATTAGTATAATATATAAATTAACAACACTAAGCATGAATGACCATATTTGACCATCTGTGAGCATAGTTGATCATATATTTTACAATCAATAACTCTAATTAACTATCAAATATCCAAAACAATAATCAACACTAACTGATCATCAGTAACTCTAATTGATGATAACTAACCCCAAATAACCATCATTTATTGACCCTAAGTTACCATTAATAACACTAGTTAATCATTAATGATTTTACTCAAACATTATTGTCGTAATTGACCATTAATGATCAAAATTGATCGTTGATGGCCTAGACTAATCGATAATGATACTAACTAATTATCATTACTCTACTCTACTACAACTAATAATTATCGACATTAGATAATCATAAATGACTCTAACTGATTATCATTGATCTTAGCTGAGCAATAACTACCCAAAGTGATCATGAATGACCTTAATTGTTTGTGAGTGATCATAGTTGATCCTACTTGACCATTACCAACCTAAAAAAGTTTTTAATGGTGGCATTAAAAAACAAAATTTATGAAGATGAATGCAAGATATTTTTCGATCGAGCAACTAAAATGAAAATCTCATATTTATTTGAATATAATATACTTATTTATACTATCAAAATAATAATAATACTTTCATATGTATTTTAATAGTTAGCATTATGTTTCAACGAGGTTTGTTAAGTTCATAAAAAATCTTTTTAATATTTTAACAGTTGGTTAAAATGCACATAAGTTATGTCTAGCCATTTAACTTCCTTAAATTTTATAAGAGATAATTCTCTCATCTATTTTTATAGTTTCTTTATGAACCTTGTTAAATATTCAAACTCATACGAGATCTTTCTTTTAACAACTTGAAAAGCATATTTAAAAAAAATACAATTTAGTTTTAAATAAAAATGTATCAGAAACAAAGTTATATATTTAGATATAATTTGTAAAGTAAATCAGTATTATATATTATTAGAAAAAATAACTTAAATCCAAACTGAAAACTTAAAACCAAAACAAGTTTAAAGAAATAAAAAAGCATTCTATTTAAGAATCTTATAAGAATAAAAAAACTACGTTTAAGAAAAGATAAAGAAAAAAAACTTCTCTATTTTAATACCACCTCAAAACATTTTAAGAATTGTTTTTGTAAAACATTTAGTAATAATTACAAAATATATCTTAAGTTAAAAACATTTCTAGAAAGCTTAATTTAAATTAATCTAAATTTTAAGAATGTTTTCTTGTTTAAAACTTATAAAATTAATCTAAATATTTCACGCATGGGTGGTAACAAAAACTTAATTTAAGAATGTTTTCTTGTTTAAAACTTATAAAGCATATTTATTAGTAAATTATTTAAATTAATCTAAATTTTAGTAAAATATAATAAAAAATTTTAAATATTTTATTATATGTACAATGTAAATGTTTAAGTATAATATTAAAATAATAAAACTAATAAAAACATGAGTTGAATGATAGGAGGGTATGGTGTGAAGGATGTATTTATGATAATCCTTCATTAATTATAATAAAACAACTTTGATTGGTTTGTTAGAATTTAATAATAGTCAACTATAATTAATACTAGGAGTGAGCATAATACGGGCCGACCCGAAAAACCGGACCAAAAAACCAAAGACCGGACCGGCCCAAACCATTATACATACACATGGTCCGGTCTGCGGTCCTAAGTTTTTAGTTATTTCGGTCCTTGGTCTCGGCCAGTCCGGGCCGGTTCGGACCCGATAAAAGCTCGTATTACCCAAAAAGACCAATTTAATAAATATAAAAAACCCGATTGAGACCGACTAACCAACCCTATATTAGCCGATTACCTACCTAAATATGGAGTATGTTTTGGTATTTGGCACCATAATCATGACCTAGAAAAACTAGGAACCCTTTGACATTCCATGACGGCATATGCAAATCCAAATTTATAATCCAACTATATAATCCTACAAGAATTAAATCAAATCAAGAAGCAAGTGATGCCATTCAAGAATTAAAATAATTTTACTCTTGATTATCTATTAGTGTGATTCAAACAAAGGTTAGCCTACACAATTTTTTTTCATGTCAACATTTGTACATTCACGTCATTCGATCTATTATTTGTTAATTTGATGCAACACACACTCTCTATTGTTAGTATTGTTAGTTAATATTAATTGTTTATGTTTACTGTTAACTTTTTTATTATTACTTGTTATTTATATGTTATTCTATTATTTATGTTAATTGTTTTTTGTAAATGAAGATTGAATGAAAAAGCTTGGTGATTTTATTTTATTATTTGGTTTCATTATAAAGACTATATTTGTAATTAAAGATTTTTAAAATTACATATTTTCTTATTTGCACGTTTGCTTTACATATTATTGTTTTAGTGTGTTCAGTTATCATGTTATTTTATTTTAAGGTGTTTAGTTCTAGCCCACTAAAGCAGCATAATACATTTTTTGGACCGGGCCGGCCCAATTAGTATAACCGACCCGTTGGGCCTGAAACCGAACCGGACCGACCCATCTTTATAAGGTCCGGTCTTTGGTCCTTAAATCTTGTACATTTTGGTCCTCAGTACGGGCCGGTTCTAGCTGGTCCGGACTGGGTTTGACCCATTGCACACTCCTAATTAATACATAGACTAGGGTGTAAATGAAATATAGACCAGGGTGCATTTAGAAATACCCTAACTCTAATTGAACACTAATGACTCTAAATGACCATAAAGGCCTAATTAACAATTAGTGACCCTAATTGATTATCATTGACCTTAACTGACTAATAACAACCAACATTGATTGTGAATGACCTTAATTAAACAATAATGACTCTAATCAACCATCACATGCCCTTAATAGTTTATGAACGATCATAAATGATCTTACTTCACCATTATCTTGAATATATATATATATATATATATATATATATATATTATATATATATATATTATATATATATATATATATATGTTGTGTGTATATATATATATATATATATATATATATATCTATATATGTGTGTTATATATATATATATATATATATATATATGTGTGGTGTGTGTGTGTGTGTGTGTGTGTGTGTGTGTATTCAAAATGCTAAAATATACGTCAATTATTTGAGACAAAATGTCAATCCCAGTTTAATCAGTTTGGGATTATTAAGAAATAATTTTTATATGTTTCTCCATATTAGAGACTGAATATTTATAACTAATATAAGTCGCATAAAAGTTATTCCTCAATATAATTCGCAACTAATAAATCAGTCCTAGAATTTATTTGCATCCTAGTTAATAGAGATGGGATATCACTCTATAGTTATTTCAGGTATAATACTCTTTAAAGACTATATATCAATTCTAAATAAAAGCCATCTAATACATCTTTAAGACTTATTTTCAATGATAAAAAAGTTTCCCTTCAAAACATTCTATTGTGCATACGTTTTTATGACTGAAATTTATCTTACATAAGCTGTCAACTTATTAGGAACTGATTATAGTCACTAACACGAGTTACAAACAATCAGTCTCTAATACTATTGATAATTAATATATTAGTCTCTGATAGTATGTATCCATGACTAATAAATTAGTCTGTAATAATTTAGTCGTTGATTGTCACTTTTCTTCTAGTGAATGGTCAGCAAGTGGGAATACCTAAAACTTAGGCAAATTCTTGTTATATGTTTGAAACATGGAAAAAGGTGTACTAATTTAAAATAGTTCCTATTAATGGAAAGAACATGTGGCCTAAATCCAATGTCTTATAACCCTCACACTCTAGTCCATAACACACCCATTGGTAAGCCCAAAAAGAAAAGGAGGAATGACGAAGTGGAGATGCAAAATAATTTCAAAACAAGGTGGGAAGATAACAAGGAAGGGTAGGTATGTGACTTGTTCAAAATGTCATCATTATGGCCATAATGCAAAAAAGATGCAAAGGACAAGGGGCTCTTTATGTTTGATAGTTGTCCCGTCTATCTAGTTTAGTTTATGGGTCATATACTTTTGTGTTGTCTAGTTTCCTTTCTTTTTTATTGGTGTCTTGTTTGTATGCTTATTACTATTATTTGTTGTATGGGTTTTGATTTGACCTAGTGCCTTAACTATATAACTTTTTATGGTATGCAGTTTTTCATTTTTCAAATGAATTGACTTTGGTACGCATGCAACATGTTTATGTTACAATTTGGTGTACAAACTGAAATGGACTACAAATCACACATTGAAATGGACAATAACTCACACAAAACTGGTGTACATTTATGTGGTACAAATTGAAATGGACAAGAATTCACACAAAACATACTCCTTCGTATTAAACATAGTCAAAGTACATAACATAAATGAGAGGGACAACTACATAAGGTAGATGAAATGGATAACTACAAAAGACTACACAGTTTCATCAATTACATCGATTGTCTAAATACAACTACAGTAAATGAGAACCCTAATCCTATAACCAGGAAGTGGATGAGAGTCTTCTTCACACTAATATCAACTTTTAGTCCCTTCACATGACATTCAAGCTTATTTTTAGACTTCAACAGGTAAAGACTAATCTTCATTGCATGTGGACACATTGATAAGCCGACCATCTAATGAATCGACACATTGAGTTCTACAACACAAAAAGGAAATGTTTGAGGTTAGATTAAAAATTGAAGATATATACACATACTTCATGTTAGTAGACAAGCATAGAAGCGTCGCTTATTCGTTAGCAAGAAAACCAAACGTATAAAAGAATAATAAAATGGAGATGAAATGACAAGAATACCTAGGGCTGACAATTTCTGACATGGACCTGCTAACACAACATGATACGACACGACACGACACGAAGTTAACAGGCTTCGTGTTTGACCTTAACAGGTTTCGTGTCTTAAACAGATCGACTCATTAAGACATGATAAAATTCATGTCTAGCAGGTTAAATACCTGTTAAACTTGTAAAACTTGTTGGAAAACATGTTTATAATTATTAATTTTAAAAATAATTAAATATACATATAATATTACAAAACACTAGTTTCCCTTCCAACGCCACACTTTCCCTTGTATAACCGACACACCACCAGCCACCACTCACCAGGCGCCGCTCTCATTCTCTCAACAGCCCCTTGCTTGATTCTCCACTTGTTGACACCAATCGACACCAGTCGTCAAGTCCCTTTCTCAGGACACATCGTGCAACCATCGTCGATCCCTTGCTCGGCTCTCGGCTGTGTTCCTGTTCCCTTGCTTGGCGGCCTTCTACAGTGCACAACCACTAAGTATCACCGGTCACAACCCACCCCCATATTAGTCGACTCACCATCGGTCCATCACAACCATAGTTTGAATTAGGTAATGATCTCGTATTGTTAACTTTAATTTTGCATTCTGGTACTCACCATCATCACCAATTCGACTCAGCATCACCACCAAGTCTATTTTCATTAAACATGTTTCTAAACATGTGATATTATATGTTTTTCATGTTTGAAGAAAATGACACAATAAGTTATCATGTCGTCTTCATGTATAGCATGACAGATCATCGTGCATTATCGTGTCGTGTCTGACCTGTTATGTAAGCCTTAAGAAGATCCCATGTGGGAGGCACGTGGGGTGACTTAACAACAAAAATAGACAGACATCTAACTTGGGAACTATGCGTTAGGGTCGTTCACGAGCTAAGCCAAACTGAGCGGACCTATGCTCGTGCTTGGCTCATTTACAAATCGAGCTGAGCCGATCAACATGTTTACCATCGAGTAAGTATTTTTTGAGCATTAATTTTCTAAACAAGCTTCGAGCTAGCGGTGAACGATTTGGATAGCCCATGATATTGGTAGTAATATGGTCTAGTATGCTAAACAAATTAAATCTACAAATAAAATCAATGAATATGTTGGGTCTCAAGTTTTTATGCTTTAAATAATCATGTTTATAAATGATAAATCAGGTCAAAGACTATCGCCTAACGGCTTAAAGTTTTACTTTTAGATTTTTTATGAAATTTAACATTGGGTTGATTGTCAAGTATGTATGCATATAGATTGAATATTTATGCATAGTGAACCAAATACAATAAAGTAGTATGTATAAAACTATAAAATATTAGACTATATTATTATTAGGGTTAAGTAATGATTATTATAGGGTTGAGCCCATAGGGCCGTTTAGGTTTTTAGGGTGTCATTGTAAACTCTATATAATGTAACCTAATCTATCAATAATATTCAATCAAGTCTTTTACCATTTGGCATGGTATCAGAGCCACCATACACTCTCTACCACCTCCGTCGTGCCACCACAAATATACAATCCTAGCTATCGCCACCGTGTTGAAACCCTAGACAAGGGGGTGTACCGCCGCCGCCGCCTTGTCCATTCTCTTTGCTTTTGTTATCTTATCTTTTACGTTCTAAATAAAGATCCTTCTCGGTTTTAGATTCAAGCCATTTAACCTAAATCTTTCTTTCCCACAAAACCCGTCTGCCCATATCCTATCTTTTATGTTTCTTTTCTTTTGTTTATTATTGTTGGACCACAGTCCGTTGCCACCAAAGAACGCCGCTTGGCCACGGTCACCAGCCTTCGGTATGACACACCACCGCACGGCCATGGTCGTTGGGTGTCGTCTTGTTTTATTTTTACCTTTTCAATTGGGATATCCATCACATGATCATGTTGCTGCGACCACGCCGCCCATTTTTTCTCGTTGCTTGCTGGACTATGATTCGCCGCCGTGCCACCTTCAAGACTACGGTCCATTGCCGCGACGCCCTATGTCGTTACCTCATTGGATGCCCGTTGCAAGATTACATGATCATTTAATATTATGGATTACAATTAAGGTTTTGGGATGAAGATTGCAAGATTATGGAATTTTGGCCGAAGATTGTGACCGAGATCGAGACTATTCTTATTGTTCTTTATGTTTATTTTTTATTGTTTCCAGTCTGAGAGTCTGATTCTCTACCACTCTAACTGCGGGGGAGTATTAAATTATATTATTATTAGGGTTTAGTAATGATTATTATTATTAGGGTTGAGCCCACGGGCTCGTTTAGGTTTTTAGGGTTTTATTTTAAACTCTTCAATAATATTCAATCAAATCTTTTACCATTTGTGTCACACCCCAACCTTGACGGCGGAATCGTCGAGATGTGAGGGTTAAAATTGTTCACAGCCACATAACGCTATCTTTAAATGAAAATATTATTATCATAAATTTCAAATGCAAATATGATAGGATCGGATCAATTAGGTTTGAATTATGCAGCGGAATATCACAAATTGAGATCGAATTCAAGCAAGAAAGGTAATGAATATACAAGACAATCAATCACAATTATAGAGAGAATATTTCTGTTAAAGGAATGTTTTCATTCACGCGTAATGCTTCGGTTAAAATACAGCTAGCTAGGTCAACATCCCTTATATAGAGGAATGTGACGTCTGCTGATGTCACTTGACAGTGACATCTAACAGAATTTACAAAAACAACTGAAATATGCAAACTACTGAGATGTTCTCAACAACTGATTACATCTCAGTGAATGCTAAGTACAATTACATAAAACTACTGACTAATAACTACTGAAACAAAAAACTACTGAAATATAAAGTTACAAATACTGAAAAGTAAAACCATCACAACTACTGAAGTTAACAACTTCAGCTGTTGTGACAACTGCTGATCACTCTGGTCTTCATCTTTGTCTTCAGCACTTCTTCTTCAGACTTTGTCTTCAGTGCTTTGCTTTCAGACTTTGTCTTCAGTTCTTTGCTTTCAGACTTTGTCTTCAGACCTTTGTAATCAGCTGATGTCTTCAGCTGATGTGATTATCTTCAACAGTTGTAATGTCTGTGGGACTTAGAGGTTTTTCTGATCAGGCTCATTGGTTCTTTTGGTCCAACAAACTCCCCCCCCTGAACCAATGCAGCCGAAACCTCTAACTTTATTGAAGATCCCACTTATTCTTTGGCAAAAGTACTCTCTTGATCAGCTTCAGAGGTAAACAAATAAGCACAGGCCAGGAAAAGGTTTCTAATCATTTGATTGGCTAAGTATGGAAGGGAACTCTGTCTTGGGGAAATTGGACACAGAGTCTTGTCCCACCATGAAACCTATTTCTCATTTATGAGTCTGAAAGACTCCCTTGCATAGGCCTCAAGGAGAACAACTTGTTCCTCCTTAGTGAGTTCTTCTGCTTCTCCCTCAAAGAAGAACTCAGGCCTATAGTACTCAGACAGGTACCTCACTGTCTTCCCATTCTTTAGCTCAACAGTTGTTATCTCTCTATATGCGAATTCATCATCTGGATGAGAGCCTTCAAGCAACAACTGGAGTTCACTCTTCTGAAGATCTTCAAGTATTTTGTACAGCAACCCCTTCTTGATCATTTTATTCTCAAGAATAGACATAGGGGTTGATTTGGATGTGTGAGCTCTCTTGAATTCTTCAATGATTTCCCAGTTGAGACTACCATGGCCAACATGATTGCAGCATTCAAAGTCTTTCTTACTTGGCCATGATATCTACTTGGTAAATTTTTTCTTGTGAATTCTAGAACTTACCCTGGGATTTGGCCAAATCCGCACTCTCTCTTTTGATGTTGAAAAGTATGCCTGAGAGTGTACAACCTTTGAGCTTGAATCTTCATAGCTTGAATGGATGAGGACTGAGGGAAGTCCTTGTCAACCATTCTAAGAAACTGCTCATCATGCTGCTTCTGCTGTTCTTCTTCTTCAATTTTGACCTTAACTGTCAGCCTTTGAGTTTCAGGAGTTATTGCTTGTGATTGACTCCTAGGCTTCAGTTTCTTCTTTTCAAGAACAGCAGATATTGGCAGATTGTCTTCTTCATCCTCTTCTTCTTCTTCTTCCATCCTCACAGCAACCTTCTTTTTCTTTTGGTGCTTCACTGGTGGACTCTTGGATGGGTTTCTTGGGTGAAGGGATTGGTTTAGATGGTTGTGAGGTTGATTGTTTTTGGAGGTTGAGAAGTTGGTTGATTTGAAGGTTTTGATATTGGCTGTTTTGGTTGTTGTTTGGCTTGGAGGATTGTTTTGGTAAGGGAGATTTGAAGGGCTGCTCTATCATTTTTGTTGGTGAGGGTGGCTTTGGATAACTTGGCCATATCAGTTCTCTCTTCCCAGCGCCAGCTTCATCCAGAGCTTCAATGATTAAGCCTTTGTTGAAGCTTTCAGATGATCATATCTTGGTAGTTATCTCCAAGATGCTATCTCTGGACCATGACTCTTATCTCAATGATAGGTCTTCCCAGATGTTTAGAAAGAAATCTAATCATAGCCTCTAGTCTCTCCCTTTCTTCTTCATTGCAACTTGCCCATCGATCCTCAATTTCTTGAATCTCAAGTCTCCTGATCTCTCTGAGTCAAGTTTGGCAGTGTCAAATCCTTGCCTAAAGAGCTGATCAATGATCCTGTCCATGGATCTGCTATGTTGGTCATCAGCTTCTTTGATCATCTCATCTAACCTCTTCTCATCTTCAGTTTGATCACCAATACTTTTCTTTCTTTTGTAGGTGATGATCTCTTTGCCTTTATTCTTTTCCTTATCTTCTTAATCATCCTTTGCTGACTTAGACTCCCCCTTTTTGGTTGCATTGGGTTCAGGGTTTGAATGTCAGAAAGGTGCTTGGACACAGCATCAGTCACAAGTGAGGTAATATCTGAGGATAGCCTCTCATCAATGGTTTTATGAACAATAGATGTGATGATGGTGTGATGAGAGGTAAGGAAGATTGGAAAGCAACAACCATTTGCTCAGAGGGGTTCTCTCCCTGAGAAATGGTGCCTGAGCCAGAGGCTGGTGGTTTGGTTGATTTAAGTGGCTCATGTTGGGAAGCTTCAACAGAAGCTGCCATCTGTGGGTTTATTGGGCAGATGTCTTGATTCCTGAGGCATGAATGGAAGCAGATCTTTCAATCTACAAACCTCAGCCTCAAGAATAGTATTTTGGGCTAAGACTTCAAAGAAAAGCCCAGGTCATCATCAGTATAAACTGAATCACCTGACCTCCTGAGTGAATCAGGATGAACATGTGCTGAGTGTAAATCAGTGATCACATGTGCCCCTTTGTCTTGGAACTGGGGACTTCCTGTCTCAGGAGCATGTCCTTCATTGACAGTTGCCTCTGGTGAGGCTTAGAGATGATACCAGCTTCATCCTGTTCATGTGCTGAAACAGGGGAGAGAGGTAGCCTCACCAGATGTTCTAGTCTCCACATTTACACTAGGAGACTGAACTTGATAATCCCTATGCTGTTGGATATCAACTACATTTTGATCCTCTCCCTCAGCTGTTGAGGTTTTCCCAGTAGTAACAGGTTTCTGGGGAGGGGTAGAGGAATGTAGCTGAGTCAGCACTTGTGCAATGACTGCAGTTGGGCTTGTAGGGGTGGTATCAGTGGGAGATGGGGTGAAAAGGTTTGCACCTGGGGAGAGTGGTGCTCTTCAATGGTAATCTTCTCAAGTGAGATAGATTCCAGCAATGTGGTTTCCCCAATATTGGTTGCATCAGGATCCTGTTGAGAGGATACCTGAGCGGTTTCAGCTGGTGGAGTCATTGAAACTACAAGGGGATTAAGGCTTGTAGTCTCATCCTGCGTTTGTGCACAGGGGCATCATCAGGGGACTCAACTCCCTGAGTAGCCTTTTTGGTTTTCTTTGGTTTGGGTTTGGAGGGGACTTTAGATTTGGAGGTGGAGGCTGTGGGTTCCCTCTGCTTGGTTTGAGCAGTTTGGCAGCCTCTTTGAGTTGTGGGTTTGAGTTGTGCCTGGAGTATACCTCTGGTAAAACCAGCAGAGCAGGGACTCCAAGGCCAACAAGGCCATCAGATTTTAATTGATTAAAATGATTGCCATAAGAAACCTTGGATATAATATCCATCTATTTGCCACAGGTTTCAATGCCAAATCTTAAGTTCCAAAAAGATAATATCAGAAAAATTTAGATTTTGATGCTCAAGGATAGAATATAATACCTGTTGCCATCTGGATGACATTTGATCCCAAGAGGATGTTTTGGGAGCCAGGCAGACATTGATCATGTGAAATATGAGTCGCTCAGCATCATGGAAGTGCTTCTTCAGGATGGTAGTAGCACTTAGGTCACCTTCATAACCATGATTAGCAAAGAAAGATCAATGGTGCCTTTTGGGTACTTGGTGGGATAGGTGGCATCATTAGGTCTAGGGTTTGACGAATGATCTCAGGAGTGATGATCACCCGTTTCTGGTTAACAAAAGACTGGAGAGTGATGGTGGCATCATTCTCATCAGTATGAACGGTAACGTTCGTCCAGAACTGGCACAGGGTATCAGGGTAGATGGTTGGATTGAGGAGAAAGGCTGTGCGGTATTGGGAATCAACCATCAAGTCGATAGCAGCATCAAACTTGTTCCAGAAAGGTGATTTGGTAAGATGAGCAACACAGTTGTGTCGAGGTTTGATTTGCATGGTCGCCATTAATGGAAGATGAACGTTTGGAAAGTGGGTTATGAAAAGGTTGAAGTTAGGGTTAGGTATATATAGGTTATGAAACGGCTGAGGGAAAACAACTGAAAGTGTTGGTGTTAGTCATCAGTGTTAGAAAACAACTGAAGACATGGTTTTAACTTTCAGATGTTGTAAACAACTGAAGACTTGGTGTTGGTCATCAGTAGTTGTAAAACTACTGAAGACTTGTTTTGGCTTCAGTTGTTTGGAAATGAAACAGTAGTTGTCGTCAATTCACAAAGTTCAGCTGTTTCAATGACCTTGACACTTACTCATCAGATCATCTGATTTTCAGATGTTTCATTGGTCATCAGTACTTATTTATTACAAAAGACATCAGTAGTTTGAACTACATCAGTATTTTCGAACAAATAAGGTACTTCAGTACTTTTAAGTAATTTAGTCTTCAGTAGTTGTAAAACTACTGAAGATAAAATGACTTATCAGCACTTATTTTTGACAAAAGTATACTAATGCTCATCAGTATTTATGAACTAAGAGCATCAGTAGTTGTCAAATTATTCTAGTTGCAGCATACCAAGCCTGAGTACAAGATTATGAAATGTTGCACTATCCAAAGGCTTAGTAAATATATCTGCAAGCTCATCAGCACTAGGCACAAACTTTGGATCAATCAGACCTTTTTCATAGCAATCCCTAATGAAATGATGTCTGATCTCAATATGTTTGGTCCTAGAATGCTGGACAGGATTCTTAACAATACAAAGAGCTGAAGAACTATCCATTAATAATGGAGTCTTAGTCTGTAATGTCATAATCCAATAACTGATTTTGAAGCCAAAGTACCTGAGATGTACAGCTTGCAGCTGCAATGTACTCTGCTTCAGCTGTTGATGTAGCAACTGATGTTTGTTTCTTACTCTGCCAAGAGACCAAACAGTTGCCTAGAAATTGGCATCCACCAGAAGTTGATTTTCTGGTTAACTTACACCCTGCATAGTCACTATCAGAAAAAGCAACCAATTTACAAGAGTGCCCAGTGGAATACCATAGTCCTAGTGATTTAGTTCCTGCAAATATCTAAAGATCCTCTTGACTGCAATCATATGGGAATCCTTAGGAGCAGCCTGAAATCTAGCACAGACACAAGTTGCAAACATAATATCTGGTCTAGAAGCTGTTAGGTACATCAAGGAACCAATCATACATCTGTAAAGAGTTTCATCAACTGCTTTACCTTTTTGATCAGCATCCAGTGTGTGTTGCTGCACATGGGAGTAGAACAGGATTTACAGTTTTGTAAATCAAACTTGGTTAACAAATCTTTTGTGTATTTTGACTGATGAATGAAAGTTCCATCAGTCAGTTGTTTGATTTGTAAACCCAGAAAGAACTGTAATTCTCCCATTGCACTCATTTCAAACTTTTGTTGCATCAATTTTGTGAATGCATCACACAACTGTGGATCAGATGATGCAAAAATAATATCATCAACATAAATTTGAACAAGGAGCTTATGCATGCCAGCTTTCTTTATGAACAAAGTTTTATCTATGGAGCCTCTAGTGAAATTATTTTGAAGAAGAAAATTAGATAATGTTTCATACCAGGCTCTGGGTGCTTGTTTCAACCCATAAAGAGCCTTATCAAGCTTATACACCCAATCAGGGTGTTTATGATCTTCAAAACCTGGTGGTTGACACACATAAACTTCTTCTTTTATTTTACCATATAAAAATGCACTTTTGACATCCATTTGAAAAACTTTAAGGTTATGAAAAGCAGCATAAGCTAAAAACAATCGAATTGCCTCCAGTCTGGCTACAGGGGCAAAGGTTTCATCATAATCAATACCTTCTTCTTGTGAAAACCCCTGTACAACCAGTCTGGCCTTGTTCTTGACAATTTGGCCTTTTTCATCAGTTTTATTCCTAAACACCCATTTAGTGCCTATTGCACACTTACCTGGGGGTAGAGGAACCAGTTCCCACACTTGCTGTTTTTGAAATTGAAGAAGCTCAAGCTGCATGGCTTCAACCCATCCATTGTCCCTTAAAGCAACATGATAATTCTTTGGCTCTTGCTGACTGATGAAGAGAGCATAGAGACAGAAATTGGACAATTGACTTCTTGTTGAAACACCAGCAGTTATGTCACCAATGATCTGGGACACAGGATTCTTCAATTCTTGATATGCAATAATATCTGTGCAAGTGTTTGTAGAAGATTCAGCAGCAGCAGATGTTGATGTAGACTCTTGAAACCTAGACTGAGATGGCAGTTCAAATGAAGTAGAGGATTCAGAGATTTCATCAGCATTTGTTGTGGATGGAGCTGCTGAGGCTACAGGAACATCAAGTGTAGTAGAACCAGGCAGATGATCACTACAACTTGCATTTGTATCTTCAGTTGGAGATGATGGAACTTCAGAGACCATAACAGGTGGAGGCTGATATGGAACATATTGCAGTATGTCCAAGTCAAACATCTCAACAGGGTTTTGAGGAATCTTGTCTTTTGGGGATTCATTGAACTTGACATGCAAAGTCTCTTCAACAATCTTTGTTCTGCAGTTGAACACTCTGTATGCCTTGCAAGTAGATGAATACCCAACAAAATACCCTGCATCCACCTTGGAATCAAACTTCTGAAGGATACTTTTGTGTTAAGAATATAACAAGGACACCCAAATGCTCTAAAGAATGAAATCAAAGGAGCCAAATGATGTAAGAGCATAAGGAGTCTTCATCAACCTCTGATTCACTAATACTCTATTCTGAACATAGCAAGCTGTATTGACAGCTTCAGCCCAAAAGGTTAGTGGCAAACCAGAGTCAGCCAACATTGTCCTTGCAGCTTCAATCAGGGTCCTGTTCTTCTCTCCACCACTCCATTTTGCTCTGGAGTTCTTTGAATACTATATTGTCTTTTGATTCCTTAGACAAATAGAATTCATCAAGAGTGTGATTCCTAAACTCTGTCCCATTATCACTTCTCACACACTTAACAATGGAAGTGAATGCTGCTTCTCCACATGTAACACAAAATAGATGATACTTTGAGCTGCCTCATCCTTGGAGTGCAAGAAGAAAGTCCATACATATCTTGAGTAATCATCCACAATTACCAGACAGTACTTTTTCTTTGCCATGCTCATTACTCTCACAGGACCAAAAAGATCCATGTGCAGTAATTGCAAGCAGGCTGTGGACTTAGGTTCTTCTATAGAAGGGAATGAAGCTTTGTGTTGCTTTCCTTTTAAGCAAGCTGGGCAGGTGTCATCACACTTGAACTCTTCAATGGCAAGCCTCTCACTAACCCATGATGAATGAGCTGATTCATGTTCTTGAAATTCACATGACCCAGCCTTCTATGCCATAGTTCAGATTCTTGAGGAGAGGCTTTGGAGAACAAACATGGATGGCCTTTTAGATCAATTTTCTTTGATAGATCTAAAGCATATACTCTTCCAATCCTGTTGGCCTTCAGGAGAGTATACTCATCCAATATTTTGTCAATCTTGTGCAAAACTGTGGAAGACAGAATCCGACAGTTTTGACTTGTGAAAAGTGCAACATGCCCTTTATCACACATTTGACTGACACTCAAAGATTGTATTTGAGGTTCTCCACATGGTTGACATCATCAAATCTTATCTCCCCATTTGAGACAAAACCCTTCCCAATGATGTAACCTTTGGCATCATTTCCAAAGAAACAAATCCCTTCTTCCTTTGGGAATAGTCATGAAGAAGAGAGCTGCTCCCTGTCATATGCATGGATCCTCCACTGTCCACATACCAGATGCTTCTTTGGCATGATGAAGAACCCTGCATTTCACAAACATTAGTTAGCCTTTGAGACCCAAACCTTTTTGGTTTTGGGTCTGTTTTCATCAACAGATGTTAAACTAACAGGTTGTGCATGATTAACAGCTTTTGAAGATGTAGATGATGCTGAAAGGATTCCTTGGATTTTGCTTGGGTATCCTTTTCAGTGGTTTAATCACAGAAACATCTAATTGGTTAACTCTCCCCAATAGATGTTGAACCATCATCACAAGTTGTGTCTGATTTGTTGACAGAGTTTTCAACTCAGTTGACACATCAGTACTTGTGGATGATTTGTTCTTGTTATTCTCTACACCCTTCTTTTGAAAAGACACAGACTTAGTCTGAGTTTTCAATATTCCCTGAGGAATATTTGCAGCTGTTGTTTGAAAAACCCCTTCTTTCTTAGTGACATTTTGAGAAAGCTTAGGTTTATCAGAATGAGATGATTGAGGTACAAACTTGGTTTGAAATTCATTTTTCATTTTATGCATTTCCTGCTTAATGATTTTCTTTTATTGAATTTTAAACCCTTGTTATACCAGCATTCATCAGTCAGATGATTGAACAAACCACATATTTCACATGGTTTTCTTTTCATCTTTTCTTGATCAACTGCTGAAGTTGATGAAACTACTGAAGATTTGTTCTTCAGTACTTTCTTCCTTTCAGTACTTTTGGGAAGTACTGAAGGATTTTCAACAACTGAAGATTTCTTCTTCAGTGGTTTGCTATCAGTATTTTTAGAATCCTGATAGATTCTTCAGCAGTTGTCAAGGATTGCTTATTTTCTTCTGATTTAAATGCTCTTCAGGTGTTGTGTTTTGCCCTTCAGTACTTTGAGTACCTTGTGGAACAACACCTGAATTTCTCAGCCTCTTCTTGATCAAGTGTTTCGAAGTAGTGGGATCATCAGTTATTTGATTAACTGAGATACTCACACTATCTTCATCCTCAGATTTTGAATTTTCAATAGAGGATGAAACACCTGATGATGTGGTTTGGGAATGACTCAACCTCAGATTGTACTTCTAACTTAGGAGTAAAATCTGTGGGAGGTATGGTATGATTATACCCAATCCCAAACTTCACATTGGAAGCAGTTTGCTTACTGAGAAGCATTTCAAACCCCTTGCAGGATGTTACCCATCGTTCACAATCAACTTGGGTAGCTGCAAGTGTTTCCTTGAGATTCTTGTGATTTTCTAGAATGACCTCTACCTTGCCTTTTCATCAGTAATTTGACATTTAAGCTTATAAATCTCTTCATCCTTCTCTTTTAACACAGACTCAAACTCAGATTTTCTTTTAGAAATTGCCTTTTCTAGGTCAAGATTTTGATTAATTAAAGCTACATTTGCTTCCCTAATAGAAACAAAAGCAGCTATGCATGATTCAGAAACATATCTTGGCCTTAGCCTCAGAAGATACCTGTGGTACCTGTGATGATGAAGGATTGTCATCAGTAGATTCCAGGGCCATTAAAGCAAGGTTTCCAAAAGGATTGTCACCACCATGTTGACCAGCACCAGCAAATTGCTCAGAATAACCAGAGACATCATCTGGTAGGCTGCTCCAGTCAACAACCTCAGGGGTGAAAAAGCTCTGATGAGATTGAGGTTGAGATTGCTGATTTGTTTGAGAAGGCTGAGGATCAGGTAGAGCATGTGGTTGTTGAGCCATTGGTACTGAAACTTGACCAGACTGAGGCATGTAAAAACATGGATAAGGATATGGCATGGGGCTTTGAGGGACAAAGTATGCAGGAGATGATTGATGTTGTGAATGATGATCAGAACTGGTAGGATGTTGCCCTTTGGATTGTGAATTATTACTTGGAAAAGTCACAAAGGGTGCAGATGAGTTAGATCCAGATGATCTACACTCTCTAGCAAAATGTCCAAGTCTGTGGCACTTGTGACATCTCAACTTACTCTTGTCAAAACCAACCTTGGTTTGCCAGAGAGACCAGGAAATTTCCTACCTGTTCTCTTATAAAAACTTTTGAGATCTGATATTAATCAATGCCATTTGGCTCAAAATATCCATCTCTTCAAGATCATCATCAGCAATTCCTTTCAAATCATCCATCATAAAACACAAATTATCAACATTAAAACCTGAGTTTCCCTCAACTCCAACAAAAGCATGATTTCCACTGTTTGAAGAGAAATCAATATGCTCATCATATGAACTTTCAGATGAAGCATATTCAGACTCATGACCAACCAGAGCAGTATTACCTGGTACAAAGTCATCAGTGAGCTTTCCAGATGAAGATAGTTTCCTTTTCTGTTCTATCTCTCTCTCAAATGTTAAGAGTTTCCCATGAAGTTGGGTGAGAGATAGAGTATCCAGATTTGCACTGGAGCGTAGGACAATGGTGTAAGTGTCCCATCTCTCAGGCAGGGATCTGAGGAATCTATTATTCATCTGGCTGTTTGTGTATTCATGTTGAACCATTTTAAGCTCAGAAATTAAACATGAAAACCGCTCAAACTGTTGAGTCAGTGTCTCACCCTCCTATGAGAGAATGTCTCATATTGCTGGGCAAGGATTTCTCTATTGTTTGCTAAGACCTCATCAGTTCCTCCAAATTGTTCCTTTAGAGCAACCCAGAGATCATAAGCAGTTTCATGATGCATGAGCCCAGAATAGATTTCATTAGGCAGTGCCATGGCCAGAATTCCATGGGCTTTAGCATCAATCTCAAACAGTTTTAAATCCTCATCAGAATATTGTTCCTTCTTTTTAGGAACCATCTCCTTGGTTTCAGGATTACTCACCATAGGCTTGTATGGTCCATGAACCACAGACTTCCAACAACCTGAACTGTTAACAGACAGGTGATGGAGCATTCGGCGTTGCCATATGTTATACTCACTCCTAACAAGCATAGGAGGCTTAGTTGAGGAGCCAGTATTGTGAGGATCATTCATTGAAGTAGTCATTTTCACTAATTCAATTGAATCCAAGGAGATTAAAATCGGTCTAGTTTGAAAACTCAAACACACTTAGAAAACACAATTAGAATCACAATTAATGAACCGGAAGCACAGAAAATCAATCTCTATAATCAATTCTTGCAAAAATACTAATTCGATCAACCTTTGCTATCAAAAGAACAGTTTCAATGATCAATTGTTAGATCGATCAATGATTAACCTGCTCTGATACCATTTGATAGGATCGGATCAATTAGGTTTGAATTATGCAGCGGAATATCACAAATGAGATCGAATTCAAGCAAGAAAGGTAATGAATATGCAAGACAATCAATCACAATTATAGAGAGAGAATATTTCTGTTAAAGGAATGTTTTCATTCACGCGTAATGCTTCGGTTTTAAAATACAGCTAGGTCAACATCCCTTATATAGAGGAATGTGACGTCTGCTGATGTCACTTGACAGTGACATCTAACAGAATTACAAAAACAACTGAAATATGCAAACTACTGAGATGTTCTCAACAACTGATTACATCTCAGTGAATGCTAAGTACAATTACATAAAACTACTGACTAATAACTACTGAAACAATAAACTACTAAAATATAAAGTTACAAGTACTGAAAAGTAAACCATCACAACTACTGAAGTTAACAACTTCAGCTGTTGTGACAACTGCTGATCACTCTGGTCTTCAGTCTTTGTCTTCAGCACTTCTCTTTAGACTTTGTCTTCAGTTCTTTGCTTTCAGACTTTGTCTTCAGTTCTGCTTCAGACTTTGTCTTCAGACCTTTGTAATCAGCTGATGTCTTCAGCTGATGTGATATCTTCAGCAGTGTAATGTCTGTGGGACTTAGAGGTTTTTTGATCAGGCTCATTGGTTCTTTGGTCCAACAAAATACAACCATAAGCTGTAACAGCGGTTATTTATTTATTTTGAAGCCGACGAATGAAGAAGAGAAAGAAGAAATGAAAATAAAGTCCAAGTCGAGGGACAAATCGCCAATGAGAAGAAGTTGGGTATGTGGTGATTTTGAAGGAGAGGGCAGCCATTACCCTCCCCCACACTCACATTTTCAGTATTAGAGAGGACAGAAGAGAGAAAAGGGAGAAAAAATAGAAAAAGATGGTTAGCGTAGATTCAAGCTGGGCAAAATCGTCGGTAGCGAGTCCAATCGAAAGGCTCTTCTCGTTGTGGTCGTTTGTGTGAGTTCTAGGCCCCCACTTTCAAACGTTTTGGGTCGATTTTGGGGTGGAACACATGGAAAATCTGTTTTTATGTGTGGGTTTGACACATTTGTTATGTGTTTGCGTGTGATGCGTTTAGAGTTGTTTGAGCTTGGTGTGCTTGAGTGTGTTGTGGGTATGCATTCCTAAGGTTTAGGGATGGTTGATTTAGGTTAGAATGGGTTTGGATGAGCTTGGAGGTCGAAATTGGCAGATGGGTTCGGGATGAACTCCATTCTGCATCAGTTAGGGTATGCGACCGAATGGAGGATACGCCGATGAGGTGCGATGAGGTTCATAGCACGATTGAGGGTTCATTCGCACGATTGAGGGTATTCGCACGATGAGGGTTCATTCGCACGATTGAGGGTTCATTCGCACGATTGAGGGTTTATTCGTACGATGGGGGCCAGTCGCAGGGGAGTCATACGACTGAGGGCCGTCGCATAGGATCATTCGCATTAGTTCATCCGCATGAGTCATTAGCAATTGGGTGGTAATTTCGCTTGGGCTGTTCATCCGCATGAGGTCCATTCGCACGACTGGGTGTTCATCCGCATAGGTGTTCATCCGCATGGGTCCATTCGCATGATGTTCAATCGCCTGGAGGCCATGCGACTGAAAGGTGTCCATACGTCCAAGTAGGGTTGTTGCACCCGGGGAGATGTGTAGTTTAATTATTGACTTTCGGGGGAAAGTGCAGAGGTAAGTTTTTACATGGAAATTCCCGTAAGTTCATGTAAGATGACTGTTGAGACCTTAGAGGGTATGTTAGGCATGATGATAATGATGTTGCATATTTATGCATGATGTATGTTATGTATGTATGATGTTACCCTGTATGATGATGATGAATGTTTATCTTTCCTGTGGCTTTACGTGTTATGTTAATGAATGAATTGAAAGTATTATGTAACGTAAAGTGAAAGATGATGAAAAGAGGAACATGATGAATGCATGCATTAATAAATGATGAAAGTAAAGAAAGTCTTGCAAGCATTGGATATCAGGACACGCCATTAAAAGGTGTTAGCCCAACGGTGTGCGGGTTCGCTACCCCGCGAGGATGCACATTGGGGTCCGTCTTTGTGACCGACCATTTGTATAGAACCTCTACCGCTCACCCCGGTACTGCGACACCATGTTTAGCTGTCTATTTATAGACTTCGGCCCAGTAGCCATATAGTTTGGGGTGTAGCACATGGTATTGGTATGGAAGATATCAAATGCGAAAGAAAAGATGTAATGATGAATGAACGAATGAAGAAGATAATAATGATATTATCTATGTGTACGTATGATGTGTGATCATGCAAAAGTAACGAACGGTTTTAATGAAAGTAAAGTATGTTTTATTATAAAACTAGAACTCACTCAATAACGCTGTAATGCAACAATGTATTTTGTAACTGGTTAACGATGTATTATTTGGCAAAAGCTTTTATAATGAAATGAAATGTCATTTTTAAATGTTTCCGCTGCGATACGTTATGAAATATAAATGTAATTATATGTTTTATGTGCGATGAGGATCCAACTGTAAGCGTCCCGGGAACGGGGCCTTACAAAGTCTTAACATGAAACAAGTCAAAACATAAAACAAAATAATCCAAGCTTTTTATTCTTTAATCTAGGTCCAAATCCTAGTTTTATGCAAACTTCAAATGATGACTTCAAACTTGGGCATTTCCTGAAACATGTTAAAAATAAAAGGTCAACTATGAAGTTGGTGAGTTTCCAAGGGTTTAATATACATAATATATCAACCTATTCCAAGTAGCAATTCATGGTCAAAGGTTATGATATGTAAGTTTATAGAACACATATAGCTACAATCAAACCTCGACTGGTTACAAGTTTACAAGTTTATACGATTGGCTAAGTGTACTTGGTTCCCATGATGACAAGTCATACGTCATCAGGAGCCGACAATACATCGGTTTTAGCACCAAATAGGCTTGTCAGGCCCATAGATCTATGACGCCGCCAGGCTAGCAATAATTAATGATTGTCAACATAATATGTATCTCATATAAGACTTACAATAACACAAATAACCATGACAAAATAAATGTATGAATTACATGTGCTTTACAAGAATAAAACGTTTACAAGTGTAAGTTAAATAATGTAACATGTTTCACCCCAAAACGGTGTGAAATAATATAAAATGAGGCAAGGAAACTCACATGGCAAATAAGTATAAGAATGATGATTTATAAGAATAATAATAGGCGTCGTTCCAACGTAAATCGTCACAAGGTACCTAAATATATATATTTACAAGATTTAAGTTTAATAATAAGTTTTAATGAATTAACGAGGACTAGGGTTCTAAGTGGGATTTAGGGATTGTCAAATAATTATGTTTTAACAAAATGGGACCAATTATATTTATTTAAAATCAAAGAAAGTTGTTATGTTATATATAAAGTTTTATATATAAAAATATAGCATTTATAATAATTTTGTATATATAAAGATTAAATAAAGTCTAATAAACACAATTTAAACAATAATTTAAAGGCAATGTTTGAAATAATCATATTTGTGGCACAAAGTATTAGTTAAAGTTTAGTTTTTATAAGAATAAATTATTTATATTATTTTTAGAATATTTGATAAAAGTATAGAAGTATTTCTTTTTAAGAAAACTAATTTCCAGAAAATAATTAAAGTATTTTAAAATTATCAGCTTATATAAAATGACTTTTTATAATTTTTAAAAATATATAAAATTAGTGTTGAAGGCCAAAAAGCCTCAAAAATAAAACATGAGGTTCCCCGGGTTCGAACCGGGGACCTCTTGTTTAGAAGTCTCAAGTGTTACCAGTGAACCAAAGGCCTCAGCCACGTTATGACTTGGTTTTTAAAACTTAAAAACATTTGATACAAAACACCCCCAAATCAGTTGAACCCTAATTCGACAATCCCAAAATTGAACATCAACTCCATAATGTTTACTGGAATAAACATGGGGCTTTGATTCCCCATGTAATTACGTGTATATTCAAGTGTTTAATTACCCGGTTGATGATGGATTGAAGGTAAACAATACGAAGAACAGGCCGCGATCGACTTGTGTCCAATCGATGAGCAAATGCTGATGATAATCGAATTAAACTCGAGGATAGCTTCGGAGTATGTTGTAGACTTGAAGCCCCTTATCAATTGAAGTTTAGAAGGCTCGGATCAGGGTCTTCGACTGGGTTGCAGGTTGCGGTGATAGTGATGATTGAACTCGATGATTGTGTGTGTTTCAGGTGAAATTGTAGATAGTAAACGTTTAGATTTAGATAAACGATCGATTAGGTTCAGTTAATTTGTTTATTATTAGCTTTTAATGGTCGAACGACAATAAGATTAAAAGACTTCGGTTATTTGATCGAATGAGGTTTGTAACAGGCGTTTAAACGTAATTAAAATGTATAATCATGTTCGAAACGTACACTCAAATTCATTTGGAACGGTTTGGGGTCGAGAAACGGTCGAATTTGGTGGTTTTGGGCGTCGCCGGAGCTCGCCGGAGATCCTACCGGCGGTTCGCCGGAAATACGGGGGGGAATTGAGTTTGATTTTTAATGATTTACATAAATGGTCCCTGTAGATTTAAATCTTTATTATTTTATGCCCAAAACTTCCATTTCAAGTTTCTAAAATGACAAACTAACCCCTTAACTTAATTATTTTAAGTTTTAACATTTTTTAAGTTCAAGAAATTTTATAAATTATTATTATTACTATCAATAATACTATTATTATTATTGTTACTATTATTTAAGTTATTATTATTGTTATTATTATTATTATAATTTTATTATTATTATTATTATTATTATTATTATTATTATTATGATTATGATTATGATTATTGTTATATATTCATTTTAATTGTTTAAATTATTAAAGAAATAAGTTAAAACAAGGAAACAAGCATAAGTAATCCACATAGTTTAATAAATGACAACCGTGGTCCTTACAGGAATTTAACGATGTTAACTTTTAACTAACAAAATTACAAGATGTTACAATTTGAAACAATCATTACTAAACCCTAATAATAATATAGTTTAATATAAAATAATTGTACATTTGTATATTTGTATGTATATATGTATAAAAAGTAAATTAAAAAATAATTCGAGCTGAACCGAACCGAACGGACCTTTGCTCGTGTTTGGCTAGTATACAAACCGAACCGAGCCAATTGGCTCGTTTACAACGGACCAGTAAATCGAACGAGCATTTTCTAAGTGAGCATCAAGAGATTTAAACAACCCTATTATGCGCGTAACAAAGTGTAAAGTATTGGATCATAATTGTAATTTCATAAAGTTAATGACTAAAAGTGAAATCAGAACTAATCACATGGACTATCTATGTAATTAAGTCTAAATAATATTATTTTTTTAAATATGATATTATCCGGTTTGACCAATCCGACTGCTTTGACTAATCAACCCTTAAGACTATATGTTTGATGTATGGTGAAGCTTTTAAAAACATTGCTTGGTAGTGTAGATTTGTGGTTAAAAACATATTAAAAGTACATACTTATATAAGATTAGCCACTTAATAAATATTTTGCTTCTTAAAAAGAAAATATTAATCTCAAACTAAATATAAAATTAACTAGTGGGAAACAGCACGCGCTTCGCGACGGGCGTCAACCGACACTAACCAACACTTTTCTGGCACGCGTAAATAACGGTTATACATTAAAATCAAAGGCTCAGAGGTGACTGTTCGTTGTGGCTGCAAACGATGTGTTCACCACGCCAAAACAACGAAAACCACGTCTTTAGTTACATCATCATCGCCTATCCATATGTGCCAAATGAAACAACTAGATCATATTAAAACAACTGCCAAACCAACAATTATCAGGTTCATATAAACATTAAAGGAAAATCATCCGAATCTGAGGTATTTTTGAGTGTTGGCATACCCGCATATCTACTACAAACGCAACAAACCAGTTCTAATAGGTCCACAGATGTGGCAACCATCAGCATCATTAGCCAAAAATTAGAGTTTAGATCAGGAACATCCATAAGAAAACCCTAACTAACAAAAGGACCAACAAAAACACATAAAAGCAATAAAACAATCTTGATAGAGAAAGGACTCAGACAAACACCATTAACGGTCTCTGACGGACATGCATCAATCATCATCGACCAAACTTGCCGCTTAAGAGAAGGGACTCAGACAAACCGACATACATCATCACCGACCTAGCGAAAGGAAAACAATCTCGGATGAACATAAATTCATCGTCATTGACCCGAAGAACCTCATAGCCCTCGAGGAGGTAATGCGGATGTCATCAAAGGCAACCGCAGACAACATCAAAGACAAGCATCTTCAGAGGGGAGGTGACGACAAGGCGGCGAAGGCGGAGCGGCCACCGCCACCGCACCGCCTCGCCACCGCCACTTCTAGAGAGACCACCTCTTTTTAGAAACCAAAGGCCAGATGGAAAGCAACAGCAACAACCACCATCCACATCATCACCAACAAAATTTTGGTTTCGATTTGAAACTCTCGAAAAGTAACCACAAATAACAGACCTAATCGGAGACGCCACCATAGGCCGTCATCGGAGACGGCTGGCGGCGCCCAAAGAAGAATATTTGACATTAGACGGAGGCCGGCAGGAGAGGAACCGACGCAACGCTAAAGCAAAATGGCTGATACCAGTCAAAAACCCTAAAATGGTGCCGTAAAAAGACAGAGAAGAAGGAGCAACAGAAACAGTCACAACACCACCATGAAACCCGACCATGGCCAGCACACGACCCGCCTGCTCCACCTCGACCATAAAAAGGGAGGCACAGCTGCAGCCGCAACGATGATCAACTACGGAGGTGCAAGAAACCAAACCGCCAATGTCACGGTGACAAATGCCACCAAAAACAGCAACATCAACGCCGGTTGTAGCCATCGTCGGTCACCACCACAAAACCCACCTGGTCTCCGTCACTCTTTCTCTCTCTACAAAGAAAGCCTTTTTGTGTGGATTAAAGACATACGGGAGGGGGTTTAAACGCAAACCCAAAAACTTGTGTGACAAAATCACAAAATAAACAAAGAAAACTGCTGAGTTAGTTCCTTATAAACATAGAGAAAGGAGCTTGGATTTGTTTTAAAAAACATACAAAAGGAAATTAAATTGCCCCAAGAAGCAAGAAGTCTATTTAGCTTTACACAACATCCAAATGTCTTTTCTTATCTCTCTAAAACCACCACCACCACTACCACCACCGTCACCATCACCACCACCACCACCATCATCACCACCGTCGTGCTTCCTCCATCCTCCACCCACCACAATCAACCCTTCAAAACCCCTTCACCACCACCACCACCGCACCCCTTTCACCACCTCCTTCAGCAGCCGAACCCCACCGGAAACCGACTGCCCGGTGCCACCGGACCAACAACCCATCAACGAGTTCCAATCTCTCTCCACCTCCTCCCCTTTCTCATGGGCCTCCGGCGACTTCGTCGAGTATTGCTCCCGATTGATCGCCACTGGGGTCGGGTTCGCCCTCTTCGTGGGTCTACCCGTTTCTTGGTACGGGTCGGTCGGAGTCGGGTGGGAGCCTGTTCAACGGGTCCTCGGAGCTGTTTGTAGTGGGATATTTGCGGTTACTCTTGCGGTTGTGAGGATGTATTTGGGTTGGGCGTATGTGGGTAATCGATTGCTCAGTGCCACTGTTGAATGTATGTATGCTTCTTTCAATTGTTCAATTGTCGTTTATGTTGTTCTTATTGTCATCATGGAATCATTCATAATTGGGGATCTTGGTGTGCCCATCATCTGTTGGATATTATGATGTTGATTTGGTGATTATGGATCGATGGATTTGGGTGATTTGGAGGGTTTGAAGAAAAATCTGATTTTTGTGTGTTTTTAACTTGTAATTTTGATTTGAAAGTTTCTTATAACTAAGCAACATTTGATTGATTGATTTCAAGTTGAATTCTTAAGTTTTTGTGGGAATTGTAAGTGCTTAATTAAAGTGGTGTTCTTATGCATCAAGATCATGAAAATCATCACCTGTTTTGAAGTTACTTGATTTCAAGATCATTCCAGGTGTTTAATTTGTTAAGAGGTTACTAGTAAAATGTTTTAAGTGATAACTGCGAGAACCACATTAACATTTGTATCCATTGCTTTAGCTATAATATATATCTTATTATCTTTAGAACACTACGTGCAGCTGCTTATGCGATTCTTTAATGATTACACAACTATTTAACAGTTTATTGAATGATACAAGTGTTGTTACAAGTGCTTCTAGTAGCATATATAGTCAAGAACGTTCGTGATTGTTTGTAGGAATGTGACATATGCAAGTGTGTACATCAAGCATCTAGAAGCTAGGATTACAAAGTTTTTATTCTGTTTCTTTATCTAGTAATTAGTGTTGTAAATTTTGATATGTTTTGTTTTCCTTTAATTATGTATGTACAGATGAAGAGACCGGATGGTATGATGGACAGGTAACATATTTATAGTTATAACCATGGTGGTATATGATCATTGTTTGCTTACATATAAGCCCCTTTTTTGTTAATTTACATGCTTAAAAGAACTTTAAAGTTTTGTATTATAACAGATTTGGGTAAAGACTGCTGAAGTGCTAGCACGGGATCGACTTTTAGGATCGTTTACTGTAAGATATGCATACTTTATTAGTATTTTGGTTATCTCTAGATGAATTAAAACTGTCACCTCTACGTAGAACCATATTATCTTATATATTTCCTCCTTTTATACGGTTCACGGGTCATGGAAACAAGATCCACATGATGCCAACAGGAGTCAAAGTTCAAAACTCTTACATGAAGGTTGACTTTGTTATATGAAATCCAGGTGAAGCCTGTGCTCAACAGATTAAAGAACACATTGGTGGCTCTTGCAATATCTTTGTTGTTGTTCATTGTTCTTCTTGTCAACGCCGAAAGCACCCAGAAAGAGACCGCCATTGCTTCCGGTGGAGAACCAGGCGGCAGATCAGTTGCAGGCTCCTACAATGATGAGTCAGCAAGATCATTTGAACCAGAAGCATTTTGTGGTGGATCTGATATGTCCTCAGAGGAACTGTAGATAAAGATATGTCTGCTTGCTGATGTGGATATTATGTATAGTGCCCTTTTGTACAGTTTATAACTTATAACATATTTGACTACATCATGAAAATGTTTGAGAGATAGAGCTAGCCTATTCGTTATGGGGAATCAATGCTCCGGGCCGAATAGATGACTACGTCATGAAAATGTGATAAGTGTGTCGGTATGAAAGAAACGATTACTAGAAATATCAAATTATTTCTATAAGTAGACGTCGTGTTATGTTATAATTCGTTGTGAGAAAATAGAAATCCATGAATATAAATGGTAGATGACTATGATGATTGACGAATATCGCAAGTGATCATCAAGTTAAACTCCCCTATTGCATATGAAGACATGTAAATGCATCCACAAATATTGTTGTCATAGAAACAATGCATGCTTTTTATAAAAAAAAATAATATTGGGGTTATATCCCTAAGAAATTGACAACGTATACAGTTTTAACAAAACATAAAAGGGAAATGTATACATCACTTGAGGCAAGATTTATGAAGGTTGTGTTGTTCGGATCCGATTGAGTTGATTGATTCATTGATTCTCATCCGAGGTAATAGTGATGGATGTTAATACCATCCATCATGTATTCGTGTTTTGGTCAAATTTACCTTCACCTAGTTTAGGAGTCGCCGGTATAACTTTTAAGATCAAAAGGAAAATAAGTTATGATCTATCATTAGATAAAAACTAAATGAATCACTGAACATGTAAAAAGTAAATAATGAGATATGATTCACCACCCCTAAAAACCAACCTCTATTCTAGGGCTGTAAACGAGCCAAGCCGAGCCGAGCCAGGATGGGTTCGAGCTCGAGCTCGAAGCTTATCGAGCCGAGCCGAGCCGGCTCGAAAAATTTAACGAGCTCAAAATATCGGCTCGAGTTCGGCTCGTGAAAAGCTCGAGCCAGCTCGTGGCTCGTTCAAGCCGGCTCGATTTAATTTTTTTTTAATTTTTCACATTAATTTATATGAAAACACAAAAAATATATATTAGGGTTTTGAAATTTTGTTGGGTACTCCGTACTTATGTGAACAAAGATCATTATTTTGAATATAAACAATTTACTATCAAGTTATGTATTTTTTAAATATAATACTTAATGTTTTTAAAAAGAATCTATTTTTAATTTTAAGAAAACCTTTTTAAAATCTTAATATAAAAATAATAATCATAATAATAGTAGTAGTAGTAATAATAATAATTATATATATATATATATACATATATACATATATATATACATATATTATATGCACCGAGCCACGAGCCGAGCTCGAACCGAGCTAAAACTGACTCGAGTTCGGCTCGTTTAGAATTCGAGCCGAGCCGAGCCGAGCCGGCTCGTTTAGATTCGAGCTTTTTTCGAGCTTTTTTCGAGCGAGCTGAGCCACAAACTTTTTATACAGTCCTACTCTATTCATTACTCACTTTAAGCAACTTCGTTTTGTTGATACTCATTAACGTGGAAATATTATCGCTAGATAAAATACGTACCTATTTTAGTAAAACTATCCATCAGGATCACTGTTAGCCAAGCCATTGATACTTACGAGAGTATTCTTAAAATACTTAAATCCAGTGGCGGATGTAGCTTATTGGGATGGAGGACGTGCCCCCGTAAGACATCCAAGCTTTCATTATAAGTTTCAAATGTTGGTTATTAATTGTTCATGATTACTCCATTGTTTTAATTATGGAAGGGGCACGCATTAAGCTTTCAAAGGAGGCACTCACAGTATTCTATTTGTCTTATTAACTAAACCAAATGCTACACATCTAGTTTAGAATTATTTTTTTTTCGTGATTAGGTTAGTACCTCGTGTACAGTGGTTAAATAAATAAAATATTAAATAGTTATTGATAAAAATTAATGAATTATAAAACGATCTTTTGATATAAGATATGATTGGCATTACGTACGAGTGATAAAATGACGATATTATTTTTTAAACTTTTGTATAATTTTTTTTTGTTTTTTTCAAAAAAGTTGGTTTTTTAAATAAATTGTTTCAAAACAAACCGTTTTTAAAAAAGTGTCATTTTTAATAATTTTTTATTATAAATTTGAAATTTAATTATTTTTGTTTCATAAGACTTTTATTTTTTAAAAGCCACAGATTTTAAAATATATTGTGTTTTAAAAAGTTTGATTTTTTTTAATAAATTTATTATTTTATAAAAGATATTTCTTTACAAATTACATTTGTAGATAGATCTCTTTTTTAATTTAATAAAAAAATATGTTTAATATGAAAAAAATAAAATAATAGCATTTGTAGTTAATCTGATATTTATTAGGATATGAAAGCGGGAAAATAAAATTTAAGAGTTTTAAATTATGCTATGTGGCCTCCAAAAACCTTATTTAATTACTATAGATAGATTTGCGTTTCATTTTATAAATAGTTGCGGATACCAAAAACTAGTTATCTTTTTTATATCAAAATGATAACTCACATACTTAATAAATCTACTCTTGATCTACATTATAATTAATTTTCATTAATCTGTTATAGCAAACTCGAGACCACTCAGGGGGTGTTTGTTTTTTGAAAAAACCTCTTCCCCACCTCTTCATCTGCGCGCTCGCAGACGCGGGAAGAGGTTTTTACTTCGCAGACTGTTTGTTTTCTGGAAGACGTTTCATTAAAAAACGTCTTCAAAACCTCTGCACGGAGAAGAGATGGAACAATGTCTTCACACATCTTCTAACCTCTTCTCTTCTAAAATTGGTTGAGCCCTAACATTGATTCCATCTCATTCCCACCCATCTTCACACCCATCTTCATCTTCTCTTCACAAGCCTCTCGCCCCCCCCCCCCCCCCCGCCGCGTCGCCACCGCCTCCGCGTCGCCACCGCCTCCCCGTCGCCACCGCGCCACCGCCTCCCCGTCCCCACCGCGCCAGCTCATGTGAGTAACAAGTATTCTGAAGGGATGCCTGGGGCAAGGTTTTACTGTGGGAATCAATACATTCGCTGCGAATTGGGGTGATAATTTGGCTGCTTTTTGAGCTTGATAGTGATAAGGTGAATCCGAAGACGGGTGTTGTGGATTTTGAGAAACTTGATGAAAGGGTGCTTGATTTTCACCCGAAGATACTTATTTGTGGTGGGAGTTCATATCCTAGAGACTGGGATTATGCGAAATTTAGACAGATTGCAGATGTTAAAAACAAACAGTCTTTTTCTTGCAGACTGCAGATATTTGGTCCACATCTTCTGCTGCAGATGTCTGCAGATGTGGCCCGCAGACTGCAGACGTTTTCCTGCAGAAAAAACAAACAGCATCTCAATCTCAAATTGCCGTACTATTAAACCCAACCCTCCCCCCACCCCACCAACCCAACCCAAAAAAAATTAGCTAGTTATCTAACTATTACTATTAATTCATATCATCTTTTTCTTTAATTAGTTTTTCTTTATTATTCTACAGTTATGTTATTAACCATTTTAAACAAACAGTTTGTTCTTATTGAACTTAACAATCTTTACAGGGCGTTTGGTTCGCGGAATTTGTTGTAATTGGAATTTGAATTGGAATTCGAAGAAATTGTATTTGAAATTTAATATTTTCCATAAGATTTGGAATTCAAAAGAATTGTAATATATAAATGGAATTTAAATTCCAAATACATTTTAGTGACAAAACACTTATAAAGGAATTGAAATTTATCACCCGTTACAAACTGTCACCACCTCAATGACCACCGATCATCGCCGCTACATACCACCGACTACTGCCGTCGTCACCGCCGAAAACCGACCGTACCCCACTGCCGCCACCAACCGATAACGCCCGTCGTCGAGACACGGTTCAAGAACGGAGGTCGGCAACAGTAGACGGTTACGGGTGGGGCGGTCGCCGGTCGGGGCAAACAGTGGGCGGCACTGGTCGGCGTCAGGGTTGTGTAGCATGGTTGAGACGGCGTCAATATTTTGAAGGATTTTGAAATCTTTCATTTGAATGAATTTGATGGAATTAATTCCAATTCCAATTTCTTTCTCAACCACGTTTAGAATGGAATTCAAACTCCAATTCTAACGAATTCCTACCAACCAAACACAATAACCAATGAAATTCAGATTCAAATCCATTTAATTCAATTGAATTCCTGCATACCAAACGCCCCCTATAGTGTTTAAATTATAAATAATCAGTTTATGTTATTTTATCCTTATTTTCTGTTTTATTTTACCAGGTATGCTTCGATCGATTTTTTGCCCTTCGTAAAAGAATTTTGTGGGTAAAAGAATTTTCTGGATCCGCCACTGCTTATATCTATTGTGTAGTGAAAAAGTGTGACTTGGTAATACGCAAAATTTTCAACTATTAGTCAATGATTTCTTTCTAGATCTCAAACTATTCGATCAACACAAAGATCTAAGCTAATTTCTTTAAGCTACTCTTCACATAATAAATTACAACTAGTATCGTCAAACAAATGAACATCAAGTCAAATGATAATACATTATAAAAAACAAGTAAATGAGTAGGTGTTAGAATCCACTACAAAACGAGTGAACTCGTTTTCATAGTGAAAGTCTGATATGTAAACTCTTTTTCCACACACAACTTGAATTTGTAGAGCAAACATGTCTTGCACGAACTCTTTTTCAGACTTTCACAAGCTTTTAACATGGTTTCACGAAGTTCTAAATAGTAATAACCTTTACTTTTCTATGAAACACATAAAACATCTATAATTATATATTTATACCACTAATAATCATGTATCAAATTATAAGTTAAACTGTCATTTTATGATAGATATTGGATTGTGATAAAATAAAATAATTAGACATTACTCACTCAACCAATTTAAAACTCAGAACGAAAAGTAAAAGTAATTATGACATTGAAATGTTACCTAATAGTTTTTTTATGAATATAAACTGTAATGATATTTTCTAAAATAGTGTAAATAATCAAGTCAATAATTGTTACCTCACAAAAGATGTTAAAATATAAGTGTAGGAGTTAGTTGGGTACTTACTCCCGCATGCAATAGTGCAAGACATAGTCACCTAACCTTAGCTTGTCAAAACACGACTTTATGCATTTTAGAAAGATTAATTTGTATGTTTAATTATATTTGAATTAATTATTTAAGGTATATTAAAATTGTATTTTATCGTCCTATGCATATTCTTTTAATCAGGCAAATTATGTTTTAACATATGTGGCTAATCGTATGATAAGAATTGATCTAAAGTAAGTCAGATAAAACATATGGGTCCAGTCATGTTAAAGCAAGATGTGTCAAACTGAGTTCGTAAAAACTAATTCTGACCAAATTGAGTTTGGATAAAAATGGATCGTTTTAAGAAAACTATTTTCCAGGTCGAAACTATTCTAACCGAAATGGGGTTACCTTAAATTCATTTTAAAAGTGTAAAAAATAGGTTCACCCATTGCATTTGCTTTTAGGGCGGCTAGTTGTGATGGATTGTAGCGGTGGTGATGTTGTAGGCGGAAGTGGAGGTTTCTGCGGCAATGGTGGGGGTTGAACACAGTGGCAATAGTGGTGGTGTCGCTGAAGGGTTAGATTTGGGGGTGGAGGTGGTGGCGGCGGGGACGATGGTGGCTTCGATTAGCTATTGGTGGGGACACACAATGGTCGTGTCTAGTGCTCATCCATTTGATCTATTCTAAGTTAGAAGGTTTTGTAATAGTGACTCAAATTGACCCGTTGTATATTTTAAGTAGACACAATTTGAAGTAGATTAGAAGGCTTCCTAAGAATGCTTTGATGAGCATGATTGTACCACTAAATTATACATAAAAAGACTCTTTATTCAAAACTCTTAATAACTTGCTTGCAGTTCTTAATTAAGTTCATGTTTGCTCCAATTGTTGAGTAAAAAAAGTAACACAGAAACATTCAAGTAATTTTACAAAATTATAGGAGTTTGATAGCACATAATCACATATGAACATGACATCACCCACATCGAATAAGTGGGAGAAAACTAGACCATTATTTGCGGTGTAGATACCATTAGATATACCCAATGAAGAGTAGCGGACCCATGAAATTTTTCATGGGGGTGGGAAATTATTAAAGATCAGTTGTCAATCGTTAAATATTAATTCTTTTTTGATATGGGTAGGGTCGGCTCGCATAATTTTCGTCATATAATCAAGCATTCAAGCAACTAATAATGTAATAATTTAAATATATTAATCCATAATTTAGCAATCTAATATTTTTATTTAGTAAATAATCAAATAATAAAGTACAATTTAGGAAAAAAGTTTAAAACCGAATTCATAAATTAAGGATTTTGTGCTGCTTAGAATAAAATTTAAAAGAGAATGACGTGTAACCATGGTCAGAGAGCGCGTTGGTGGTAACGGCTCCGACAAATTTTTTGTCATACGGTCGTCCATTAAAGGTTTCATTAGGCTAACTTTTTAATGGTTGGGCTGATGGATTAACGAGTTTAATCGTTTTAAACTGTTATTTTGTATTTTGGTTTATAAAAATTATTAAGGTAATGAGCTAGATTATTTAAAGAACTATTGGGAATTTAAATTTATAAGAATTTTTAACACATTAATTACTTTATAATAGGTTTATATTTATGAAATTTTGAAATGTTAAATTAATTTTTCTTGGGTCCCTGTCAGGGATTCGAACGTGTATATACTAAAGGAACAAAAATTTCATAGGGTGCGAGTGACTCCCAAGTGACCTATATAGATCTGCTAATGCCAATGAGCAAGCCTTACATGCAACAACATTCAATGCTTCTATATCTATCATAACAAAAAAAGAATAAACGAATTCATATTGTCCAATACCTCTACAAGCCTGTAATTCCTTTACGGGTCCGTCATTAACAAGAACAAAAAACCGTAAAGATAACAAGCAACCTATATAACCCATCTTATTCACACAATCATAAATCTCATTTACTCCAAATCCGAGTGAAGAAAATCCAATTCAACGTATTAAAAGAAGTCCCCCTAGACATAAATAAATTATTACATAAGTTACAAATGATTAACTTTTCAAACACACCCTATATTTCAACAAAAACTCACATGCATTATCCATCATTAATTTCTCTTCTATGGTGATATAAACAAAAACAAACATTTGGTGTCCATCCTTCAACTTGTAACCTCTGTGGGTCACTCTCACCTCTTCTCTTCCACTACCACCAAAACACCACTGCAACAAAACCGACACTATTTCACACACACACACCAACACACACACACTCACACACACGTCCGTACGCCGGCCGGCGGATCCTCCGTCGCCGTCGCCGCGATGAATAGGGGGACATCCTCCGTCCACCACCACCGCCGCCGTCTCTCTCTTCTCGTTTCATTGCTCTTTTGTTCCACTGTCGTCGTCGTTGTTGTCGCCGGAGATCAGCTGCAGCTGGTGGAGAACGCCGACGGTTTTGTTAATAACGCCACCGTGAATGGCTCTTCTGCTACGGATAGAGATAGGAGCTTCGCTGGTATGATCGATCGTGCTCTGGAGAAGGAGTTCAATGAGAATGATCAGAACGAAGGTAGGGTTGTTAGATCTGGTGGTTTTGTTTGGGGCTTTGCAATGTGTGGGTTGTCGGATTGAGGGAATTCGATAGATCAAGTGTTATAATTGTCTAGTTGAGAGGGATTGAATCGGTTTTTGATTGGAAGTTTTAGGGTTTTTGTGTTGTGTGATTGATTCGTCGCATTGTTGCTTAGGTTCTGAGATCTTTGGTGTGGAGGTTGAAGTTTGACTTCTGTTGTCAATTGACCTGTAGTGGATCTTTTAATTAGGTTTGATTCAGAGTATCTGTGTCATTAAATTTGAGGTTTTTAATGTGAGGGGTTTTCTTGAATCTGAAGCATCACTGTGGTCAATGCTTTTGCATCGAGAGGCTTTACTTACTTGGCATCTATTCAATGGATTTTGGTTTTCGATATTACATTTTAGTACTTTTGAAATGGATGATTGCAGATTTATAGCTTCATTAATTCTTTCTTTGGTGCTTGCTATCAAGTTTAGTGTACTTGCATGAATAATCTTTTCTTGAAAAGAATCATATTTGACATCTAGATCCAAGTCTGTTCATGTGGAAGTGTGGAGTAGTGTGGACCATCATGAGTATGAATTTTATAAATAACACAGGGATAAGTCTTTGACAGTATTACGCATCCTATCTGTAACATGCATATTTTAAAGCTCTAATAGTTGTATGTTGTTGAAAGATGTTAATTAGATTTTGTCTTATTTATTTCCATACTTTATAGCTTTTGTTCATTTGGGCTGGCCTGATTATGTGGATGCCAGGAGTAAGGGAAGTGTTATCCTGGAATAAGCCGAAGAGATAGTGCTCTTCTTAAGTACCAATGTTTCTACCGGAATATATCTTCTGTGATACTATCATTTCAATAGATCTTTACTTAAATCATAGATGCCCAATTTTTTATCACTGAGTTAATTTTCTAAAATTCTTTTATTACTCCTTTTGTCTTTACATCTACTTTTTTGGATAAAGGTGTTTCTGCATAGTTGATCTTTCATAATCATAGCTATGTTATGCTTTCTAGTACCAAAATCCATAGCTATATTCTACTTTTAAACATCGAATATGCTTACTGTAAGGATATGAAGAGGTAACTGGAATCTGTCAGATTTGTGCTGGTCATGCTTTTAATAATGGATGTTTACAGCAGTTACAGCATTTCATTTTGAATGAGGGAAGAATAGGTTGGGGTATTAGATGACATATTTTCTGAGAAAATTGTCGAGTTTTGTTTGTGTTATATTTTAATTGTAGATTGTTATTTCAGCAGTATAGGTTGTTATAATAGAATAATATAAGTATAGGTGTTATCATAGAATAATATATCATAATTAATACTTTCACCAATACCTCCTGTAGAATTAAGTTGCTCTGTAGCTTTTAATGCTTGTTATTGGAGCAAAACAGTGACTGTAGTACTGTACCATTGCGCATGTGCATCATCTAATACAATAATTCATTAGTTCTGTGATTACCCTGGCAACAGTTGAATAGAAATGATTAACATATTATTACTAATTTCGGTTTACTCCAAAACTATAGACACAGAAATTGTGAAGGCGTGAAGCTTTGATGCATGTTTCTTAATTTAACTTTCTGCACATGCATTGAATTTGCAGAAAATGATGCAGGCAGCTTCAACAACAGTGTTGCTGGGCAACAGGTTAGTATCATCAGGTTTTATATAGTCCCAGACTCTCAAATGTATGAATGCACTTTGATAATTTTCTCTAAACATTTCATCATGATGAGGGAAATGTTTTTCAGACTGTAAAGAAGAAATTAAACTTCGATTTTAAGTTGAGATAAAAATATGATTTTCTGATTACTTGAGTTTATTTTTTGACGTCATATGTCCTTGATTACTTTTAGAACTTTAATTCCTTCTTTCATAAATCTTTGATTAGCAAATAGTAGTGCACACATCTAAGCAAATTTATTACTATTCCAAGAACTTTTTTCTCTTCAAAATATTGATTGAGTTGTATTATTATTTTTAATTATTGAGTAAATTACTGTTTTAGTCCTTGTGGTTTGATGATTATAACGCTTTTCATCCAATAGTTTAAAAACGTCCGATTTAACCACTGTGGTTTAAATTTTGTTACAATTAACTACGTTTCACTAACGACGTCTAACTTTTCTGTTAATTTTTTGTGAAAAGACCAAATTGCCCCTATTTATATATAAATAAATAAAATATTAAATTAAGTAATAATAAAATAACCCCCAACAACCCCAATTCTCCAAACAACCCCCAACACCTCCTTCCTCTCACACACAAACACAATCTTCATCTGCCATTTTTGGAGCTCCAAGCTTCCATTAATGAAAATGCTCTCACTTCAACCATGGCTTCTTCTCCACACATCGCACCACAAATCTCTCACAAGTTCATCAGTTTGCTTCTAATTTTGACATCATTACAGTTGTCGACCTCAATCCAGTTGCAATCATGCTCAAACCCTAGCAATTCCATATTCATAATCTCCGATAACTCCACTATCGTTAGCGAAAACAGAACATTCGTGTGGGATTCTTCAACACAAACGACGAATTGAAATAATATTTGGGGATTTGGTACGGTTCAATCCTTACACCGACCTACGTTTGGGTGGCAAACCGTGAGTCGCTGGTGAGTAGTCGTGAATCTTCGTATTGGACCTGTGGTAACTGGACGGGAAACATCTTCTCTGGTCTACCGGAGATGACGCTTCTGTACATTTACTGATTCTACTTCACAAATCCGATTACCCAAACAAAGACGTTTGGGTTCACTGAAACAATGGCGCAACAGAGGCCACTCATACGGGTGGGGTTTAGGGTTTGGTTTAGATCTAAGCGAGTGCCGATGGTGGTTGCCGGCGAGTGTTGGGTGGTGGCGGTGTGGTTGCCGGAGAGTGGTGGGTGATGGCGCTATGGTTGCCGGCAAGTGGTGGAGGTAGTTTAGATGTGTTGAAACAAGAAAAAAAACATGGGGTTAGGTTTATTTGTAATATAATAACACTTTTAGTCCAAGGGTATTTCTGTCTTTTTATAAACATCTAACAGAAAAATTGGATGGAGTTAACGGTTTGGACTTAATTGTGACACATTTTAAACCACGGTGGTTAAATCGGTCGTTTTTAAACTATTGGATGAAAAGCGTTATAACCACTAAACCACGGGGACTAAAAGCGTAATTTACTCTTAATTATTTATATTCTATAAAATTTTAAGACATCCTATTTCTTTATCTCTGTCCATATAGTAATTGTGTTTGCATTACATGTGTTTTCACCAGGCTGTATTGGAAACTGTAGCTAGGGTCAAGTCCAAGAAAAACGAAACAAAGGATGATAAGTATGTGCTCTTATCTTTTTATAACTAAATTCCGATTCTTTATATAACTTATATCCCATTCATAATATTCACTTTCTCATATAGAAGTTATATATTAGAATACTGCTTATATCGGAAACAAATTTTGTAGGTCCTTTCAACTTCATCATGTTTTCAATATTGATAATGACAACGGAGCCGAAGAGACACCAACATTAATTGACAGAAAGGTAAAAGGATCTAGAACCTTTATATAATTCATTAGCGTCATATACTTATGTTTCCTCGCTCCTTATTCAGGATAATGTTTTTATAATATCCAATTTCAAATCAAAATATCCAGTGCTACAGTTGGACTTGAGGTAAGTTTTGCAATTTAATGTCTGTCTTCTTATAAATAATATACCAAAACAACATTAAAAACATCCATGCAATTTATAATATTGTGAATTTGCAGGTTAATCTCCGATCTTGTTGTTGTCATTGTATCTGCCACTTGTGGCGGCATTGCCTTTGCCTGTGCCGGACAGCCAGTATGAAACACTGTTTAATTTCATGTTTTGTGTTTATCTTTGTAGTCAATAAAAATGGTTTACTGCTTATTTCTGCATATTCCCATGACTCATTTATGTGGATCATTTTGCTTCTACAGGTTATTACTGGATATTTGCTGGCAGGATCTATTGTTGGGCCTGGTGGACTGGATGTAGTCAGTGAACTTGTTCAAGTACGTGACTTTGTATCTAATTCTGACATGATAAATAATATTAAAGGTTCCTGTAATTTCAATTAATATCTGTTTTTAATGGTTTAGAGATACCCTTACCAAAGGAATTTTTGGAAGATAATTAAAATTCATATGTTAAAATGCAGGTGGAGACGGTAGCACAATTCGGTGTAATTTTTCTTCTTTTTGCTTTGGGGCTGGAGTTCTCCATGGCAAAGGTTGATTTCTTGATAAAGCTATTTCATGTGATAGGTTGTCAATGCAAGAAAATATCTCAAATAAAATGTTTTATAATTTTAGCTTAAAGTTGTTCGAGCTGTGGCTGTTCTTGGAGGACTGCTTCAAAGTTTCCTATTTATGTGCATATGTGGAATTACTGCCTCTGTAAGCTGTTGCATAAACCTTTTGATTCCTTTAACATCTTTGGGAGATAAGTTACATTTTTATGGGTTTTATATTTTGGTATAAAAAGCACACCTGAGGTGCTAGGCGTTTTAGGCATTAGGGAAATCACTTTAAAGGATAAGGAACAGCGTGATTCTGTGAGCAGTTGTCTTTGGCTGAAGCGCCCCTTTAGTCTGCCACTGCCAGATCTGTATCATGCTTGAGAGTGCATTCACGTATTTTTCGGTAGGAGCCACGAGCTAGGATCGAGAGGGGCAAGAGAGCGAGACCCGCCTGGAAACCACCGACCTGTTTTTTTCCTTCTTGTTTTTCCTTTTTGGTTGACTGTTGTGAATGGTGGGAGTGCTCCAGGCAGCATGATTCTTATGTTTTCACTTTCCATGAACTTCCCTAAGAAATGCTCAGTGGAGGTGTTGTTAAGCCTATGAAAAAGGAAACTAAAAAAGATGTGTGTGAGAGAGAGAGAGAGAGATGGTTTTGAGTGTCGGTGTGTGATGTAAAAAAAGATAATTGAAAGAATAAAAACAATTAAGTTGTTTTGTGGTGTTCCAGCCTTGTAGGGGCTATAATATGGAGCTTTTTGTTTGGTTACCATTGTACACAGAGCTTGATTGATTGTCCATTGAGGTTTTTAGTTGTACACGGAGATAAGAAATTCACACTCAGAGTAGTTCATGCTTTTTATATTGTTAAATCATATAATTTCTTGTGTTATCTTACTTTATTTGTTTGGTTACTATTGTACATAGAGCTTGATTGATTATCCATTGAGGTATTTTAGTTGTACATGGAGATAAGAAATTCACACACATAATGTAGCTCATGCTTTTTATATGGTTAAATCATGTAAATTTCGTGTATTATCTTACTTCTATATTTAAGGATTAGCAAGGTAGAAAATGTCATCTAGAATTAATTTGATAGTACATTATGAATATCAGATGCCTCGTGTTTGTGAGGCTAGTGTCTTTGCCTAGTGCCTCGGCTTTGAGGACACTCAATGCCTCGCATTTCTAAACAAGGTTTATATTTTTAGATTAGTTGCAAAGTATTTCCTTTCTTTAATTGGATGACATTTATAGTTATGCGGAGGAAAATCTTCTGAGGGCGTCTTTGTTGGTGTGCTTCTTTCAATGTCTTCAACAGCAGTGGTAAGACCATGTTGAATCGTTTTGCTTGGAACTCATGAAAATTTCGTTTCATTATAGCTTGATTATATGTTAATGGATGTCGTACAATGTTTATCATGCAGGTCCTAAAATTTTTGATGGAGAAGAATAGTGTAAATGCCCTTCATGGACAAGTTACTATCGGGACCCTCATCTTACAGGTGCTTGCCAAATTTCTCTTAATGGCATCTAAGAATTAGACTTTGATCCAATGGGCTTACAAGTCATCTTATTCTCAAACTAATTTCTACTCTTATATGTCTTGACTTCATAGAATATTTGAGTCTATTTTATCTATTAATTCATTTACAGGATTGTGCGGTTGGTTTATTGTTTGCTCTTCTTCCAGTCCTTGGTGGAACTTCAGGTGTGCTACAAGGAGTAATATCCATGACTAAATCGTAAGTTATTGATGGTTTGATCATACTATTTATATAGTATATATAGGATGCTCAATGCTTTTGAAATGTAAATGGGTAATTTTTACATTATATCTAAGTATATATTGGAGATTTCTGTTGATTTCATCATAATACTGATTCTTAGTTAGTCAGGCTGGTGGCGCTGGTTGCATTTTTGTCAGTTTTATCAGTATTGTCACGAACGGGCTTACCCTGGTTCCTTAAACTGATGATAAACCTCTCCTCACAGGTGTGAACTTATTAACTCTTTTTTGCAAATTTAAGTGAAATTATATGAGTGATCCTTTTCTTATTACATGTTGTAATGTTCTGTGCAGACCAATGAACTGTATCAGTTGGCATCTGTGGCATTTTGCCTGCTGGTAGCCTGGGTTTGTGTTTCTTCTTGATACTTTTATCTTTTTTAAATTTATTGTTTAATTGCTTGTTCTGGCTACTTATACCAAACAAATTATCTATTATGTAATTTCAGTCCAGTGATAAGCTGGGATTAAGTTTAGAGCTGGGTTCATTTGCTGCTGGAGTTATGATATCAACAACTGATCTTGCTCAACATACACTTGAACAAGTAAGATCACATCTGTTTGGCCTTCCAGTTTGTTTTCTAAATCGATTTTAGTAAATCCTTTGGGATTTTTCTTACTGTATGTTCGTATCAGTATATAATGTCCATAAATATAGATTGAAGTTTCTGATGATGTAGGTTGAACCAATACGCAACTTCTTTGCTGCTCTATTTCTTGCTAGCATTGGAATGCTGATTCATGTTCATTTTCTGTGGAATCACATTGACATCCTGTTGGCCTCAGTTCTGTTGGTTGTTATTGCCAAGACAGTAGTCATTTCCGTAGTTGTGAAGGGATTTGGCTACAATAACAAAACTTCAGTTCTTGTAAGATTTACCCACCTCCAATACTTTTTTGCAGCTTATTTTATGATAGAGGGCTAGTTAAAATTCACAAACACTTGGTGGTAATTTCGACCCATTAACTTGTGAATGGTTCAGGCTCTGTTTTATCTCTTATAGAGCGCTAGTTAAAATTCACAAACACTTGGTGTTGTCTTAATGGTAATCATATGAATTTCTCTTAGAACCAGTAAAAAAAGAGGGAATATTCAGCGTATTGCCGTATTGTAATTAGTATTTCAGACACTGTATTTTTTATATATTGTCATTAATAACAGGAAATTGTGTAATGCAGGTCGGGATGTCTTTAGCACAAATAGGAGAGTTTGCTTTTGTCCTTCTGAGTCGTGCTTCTAATCTTCATCTAGTTGAGGTTGTTCTCCAACACGTATTTTTTTTATCATCACTTGTTTGGTTCGGATACAAAAGACATTCATGAAAGACTATGCTGAAAATTTTGGTTTTAATTTATTGGTATAGACGAGTAAGCATGCTTATGATGTTGGAATATTTTACCCTGATACATTCTGATTGGTTTTGCCTTTCAGGGGAAGTTGTACATGCTGCTTCTTGGAACTACTGCCCTTAGTCTGGTATGAATGCACTTATATTCACATTTATTGTGCTAAATATAATAACAAATACTGTTTTTTGCTATAACAAGAATTATCTAAATAAAACGCTTTAGGGGGATGTATGCTTTTAAAATACACCTCAAATTAACTTTATACCCATTAGATATAAAGCATAACTCTGATCAACCTGTTAATAAGTAAATGGATCAAAACTGTCAAGTAACTAAATTGATGAATCACTAACAAAAGTGAGTTTGTAGGTGACAACTCCATTACTTTTCAAGATAATACCGGCTGTAGTGCATCTGGGTGTTCTCTTGCGGTGGTTCACCCCCGATAGTCAAACCGAGGTCAGTCATTCTTTTGATACACACAGCACACAATTATCTTGTTTGTTTGATCGCGAAGGAACTCAGTTTGGTTTGTAAACTGGACATAACAGATGGGATTCAAAGTAGACGGGCTCCGTTCAGATAGTGCAAAACAGCGTATCGCCTTAATTGCAAAGGATCTTTTGATCCACGAAGGTTAATTACAGACCAATATCTCAAAATCCGACAGATACCAATGGTCTGGTTTTCAAATATAGTCAAGAATCAGATGGCAACTTTTTTAAGGTGGTTATCACGTGTGTGTCATTTTGCAAGTGCCTACGGAAGAAGAAACAAGTTTTCCTCAGAATGGGGAAAACTTGTCTCGAGGGTTAATCTAACCGATAGATAACTAACAGGTCTTTTAGTCGAAGGGTATCATCTGTGACGACTGTTGCTTTCTTCTTTGTTGGTTTGTAATGTAACATAGTTGTATGTACGCGGGGCAAGAAACAAGAGGAAGCGTCTTTTATGTAATTTTTGAAAGGCCCATTCTTTGATATAGTTGTAGTTGTTGCTTGAAATAGTGTGTACTCTGTTGTGTTCATATCTTTATTTGAAAGTTCTCATGTTCTTACAATTCGAAATTAACACACGTTTTCAATTCAGAAAAACATGCATCAGCCTGGACCCATACTCTCGTGTTTGTGTCTTGTTTATTTGAATGCTTTCATGTTCTTTTCATTCTAAATGATCGTTTTTGGTTTCAGATAACACGTGTTAGCCTGACCCATATCTGTCGATCTATTATCAAACACGAATCAGCTTGACTCGTGGTTCTAGTCAACCTAATAGCATGTCGGGTTCACTTGTTGGTTTCAGGTGTATGTATTTTCAGCATGGACGCATGTGAACTCTGATCCGTATTAAAATCTATTTATCCGAATGATTTGGATTGTTAAGATGATGTTTGCTTAAACTTGAATTTTTAAGTTCCAAAACGTAAATCCAAATATACATTTGAACAACTCTCTTTTTTTCTTCACCTCGTATAAATTTATCTTTCGTACCGCATTCATTTGGGTAATTTTTTTACGACGACAAACTTACACATACTCTAAATCAACTTTCAATCAACATTATTTGTTAACGAGCGCACTTGAACTATTAACCTTTTATAAGTAGAAATCATGTAAGACAAGGCGAACGTTTATAGGGGTAGTGTCTCTTTTTTCGTCGGTAGTGTTAATTTTTGATATGCTAGTGTAAATTTTTGGCTCGGTAATGTAATTATATATATATATATATATATATATATAGATATATATATATATATAGATATATATATATATATATATATATATATATATATATATATATATATATATCTAGATATATATATATATATATATATATATATATATATATATATATATAAGCTTGCCCCCTCCCTAAAAAATTTAATTTTACCCACTGCTCATCCTATGGAAGTGTTCAAGTTCCGCCACTTGATCATATGTCTTTGTACTCAGATAATACTAGATGTTGTGAGGCGTGAAGATTGGGGTGCGACCCACGTGGTTGTCCACCCTGGTTGCGAACACCACAATAGGGTGGTGCGAGCCGGGGGGCCATTGTGTGTGTGTGTGGGGGGGGGGGGGGTGAGGGGCATTGCGGTAGATACGGAGACTCTATCCATAACAAGGTCAGACTATTTGATCCATTCTATTAAATAACCAGTCAGCATCCAGACGTCACATCTCGTAATATTACAGGATAACCGCACAACACACGTGAATAGAACCCTAGATTCTAGACACGTGAATAGAACCGTACACAAGACATAGGATAACTAATGGAAACAATAATTGAGATAATTAAAAATGAAGGAATCCCCGAATAACGATCCCGAGAGATGAAGACATTATTGGTGTTGAGAATCAGAGGAGAGGAGGTGATGCTTATAATAATGATGATTGGATTGGATTGGATTGGATTGGATTGGATATTTTAGTGACAAAAATTGCAGCAGTTTTGCAGACGCCACTCCAAACCATCTCCTTCCTATATTTCTGTGTGCCGCCACCCCATCCAAACCCAACTACATTTTTCTCCCTTTTTACGCTTTATCAAATACTTTATAATAATAATATATTGTGTCTGTCAAAAATATAATATTTTAAAAATAAAAAAAATACGTTATGGTATGTCAGAATATGCGACACCGAACAAACAATGAGAACTTATAATACGATAAATCGATTATACTTGATTATTCTTTTTCTAAATATTTTTTTTATTTTTTTCTAAAGTCAAAAAGTATAATTCTAGAAAAAATTTTCATACCTGACGGTGTAAAGTTGTTTTGAACTTTTTTCTAGAGGATATAACATTTCTTGGTTATATGAATTTAGTGTCTACAGTGCTTGTTATATATATCAAAAGAAAGGATTTGAGAAAAAAACTTTTCTTAGTGCGTGTAATTAGTTGCATCAAGTTATTAGTTTAGCCTAATAGAAATAAAAAGAATAAAACATGGTTACACTTTTGATTTCTGTGTAACTTTAGAAGAAATAGTTACTAACAACTAATAAATACCAAATATCTTTTGAGAACTAATTTTATGTTGAAAATCACAAGAGCCATATAAAACACTCGTGCAAGCTAGTTCTGGAAAGCGTGGACCACTAGCTTGTCTCCTGCCACTTTGCAACGAACATGTGGTCCAAAGTGACGGTCTGGTGTAAGATGGATTTGGGGTCTTTTAACGCGGTGAAAGAAGTGTTATCGGATAGTTGGTTGTTGAGTTCTTTAACGAAATGGAGAAAGATGTACTAATACATCTCTTTAGAAACGATTCGGAGCATTTGGAGTGGCCGAAACGCAAAACTATTCAGTATTCATACAAAAGAGATATCATCCATCATTGAAGAGATGAAAGCCAATACATTGTTATAGATCAAAAATAGAGGTAAACTAGTATTAAGCCCCCGCGTTGCGGTGGGGCGTAAAATCATGCAAATAACACTAATGTTACAATATTGTCAGCGACTACTAACACCGGAAAAAATTGTATTAAAAAAGAAAAAAAATAAAATCGAACGGAAAGTAACGTAGAAACCTAAAACATTAAAAACAATAACTTAATCGATCTAGGACCCGCACATTGAGACGGTGCCGTTAAATGGGAAAATATAGGTGTAACAACGTTGAACCACACACATATGTTACCAACGTGTTAACTCTCCAAATTTAAACCGAAATATAAATCGAAAAATTTATAAAAACTAAATGTATATGGAGTCAAAGCTGAAAGTAAAAAATTATAAGGGACCAAAAGCTGAAAGTAAAAAAAATGAAGTCGTAAATAATGTAAAAGTATTGAGTTTAAAGAAAAAACAAAAGATATGTACAACTTTTAATACTTAAAATACAATACTATATGCAAACTTTAGTTGGTAATTAATATATATTAAATATCTATCTTTGTCATGAAAGAATTGGTGTAATATTGATGTAATAATGTTGCCTTAAAAACACTTATATTGTATTTTTGCTAGCTCTTTGCGAGTAGTTTTACAAATCATTAGATGTTAAAAAAAGAACCAAAACACTTGTATGTAATTCATTGATAATTTAATGAGATGGTGCGATTAGTCTTAATGTAACCGTTTAATGTATCATAATTAAACTAAAAATAGATGTATACGAAGTGATTCTCATAGTTTACAATATATTCTTGTTATATAAAAAACTGACATTTTATTATTTATAGGCACCCTGAGACTAAAATAAAAATATAACCCAAAAATTGAAATGGTAAGTGTCAAGTTGGTGTTGTGGGGAAACCCTCTAAAACAGGGAATTTTGGATCTCTTGCCACTTTGTCAAACCCTTTTTCAGTTTTCAGTTTTCACATGTTCAACTTCAACAGAGACCCTTTTACTTTCTTTATTTACTTTTGACCCCCTCTTCTTTTCTTATTTTTATATAACTCAGCCCTTTTACCTCGTTATTTTTACACTTTGCTCCTCCTCTCATTTCCTTGATCTAGACGAATCACTGACCCTAGCTTTTAGGGATTTAAAATCAACCTTAACAAGTAGGAACAAAATCTCGTATGCATCATCAATAATTCTAAACTTATATTCATATTAAACTATAAAAGTAATATGACTCATGTTATATATATGTTATTATTAAGAAGAAAAGTATACAATATTAGCTTAGTTATAACGATAATGACAAGATGAAAGTGGTAAATAAGTATTTAGATACTTTAAACTAAACAATAATAAAAACTCGTATTATACTAACATATAGTAACAAAATTCTATTTCCAAAATAAGAAGTGGTAAATAATTAAGTAGATACTTTATACGAAACAATAATAATCACTCGTGTAATTAGTTAATAATAAAACCCAACTCTACCCACCCACCCTCTGTCTACCTCTTCACTGCTCCCCACTAACGGCAACCAATGTTGCTTCTTGATATACTTGTAATTATACATGGAAATATACTATTTTTATTACATTTTAGACTATTTTTGTAAGCAATTTAAAGGAATTTTGATATCTAATTGAATAATTATCAACCTCATAGAAAATAATAGATGAAAGAAGGCTAAGAAAGCAAAAATGTTGAGAAATTGACGAGATCTAGATCGACATGGAAATCAAGAAAAGACTGCTGACACTAAAGACCATGGCGGACCGGCACGACCAACAATCATGTCTACGATGAAAAGGGAATTCGAAAACCCTAATGAATCTTATAGCGGACCGCCAAACAGTCCATAACAGACCGTCACTGACTTAGTTAGACATAATAATAGATTGCATGTCAGGATATGCTTAGTGGACCGGCAAGCCCTTCCTTAGCAGTCCACGATGGCCCATTCAAAACAAGCTTCCTTCTACTTCGGATTTTGACGAATTTAAACTAATTTTAGCTCATTCATTTGAGGAAGCGTCTTAAAGGAGCCCAATCAAGTGCATTAGAAGATTGGAATTAAGTGTTGGAAGCTTTGGAGTTGAAGAACGAAATGCACAAGCTTTCGGTTTGACTTTATTACATTACTTGACTTCATTTTAGTTTTTTAAGACTTATGTTCATCATGTTTGCTACTGAAATTTTGTGTTTGTTGTTCTTAATCATCATAAGTAGCTAACTTGTTTTAAATTACTTAGATGTGGTTTGAATAATGTCAGTTTGATAATTTTTCGATTTGTGATTCAATGGTTATATGTTATTGAATGGTTTAGTTTATTCATGATCTTAAATGTTGTTTGATACTGATTTATAGTTAAAGTTTGATGTTTGATCCTCATGTTTGATTATTCAATGGATTTTGTATTAGTTGAATAGGTTAGCATATTAAAGTTGCTTACTTTGTATATGTAATGATTATGTTATTAAGTTAGGATTAATCAGTCATAGAATTTGGGTTGTAACTTAAATATAAATAGATGTTTTTTAGACTGGAATGTAAAATTATGTCAACTTACAAGGTTTTCTTGTTTAGATGGGGCAAAGTTGTATGGAAGTGAGTTTTGTCTAATTAATTTAAAACTAGTGATTTTGTGTCTTCGATCACGTTAACTTGAATTATCTAACATCTTGGAATTCATAATTGGGTTTTTGGGTGTTGTGTTATTGAGACCGGATGGTAAAATAGCTTTTGGATACATTAACATACTAAAATTGGTGAGAGCGGAAGGTGAACTAGTTTAATTAAAAGCAATGGGCATCATACAACTATTAGAGATTTAATTAAGTGGGTCAGTGAGCCTGAGAAGAGATCCAACATGTTTATTTAATTTCACAATAGTCAAGATCTAAATTTTGATTACCATTGAATCATTAAATTCGATTTTAGTTGAAAATGCAATATGATTTCTTAAGCTAAGTAGTTGTCTTTCCATCATTAAGTTTCATTGAGTGTTTCTAGTTTGTTTATAAAAAGTTGCAATATTTTATTAATTTATTTTAATATAAAAATATCACTTTTGTATTTAGGTTAAAACTCGATAAAACTTTATTATTAAGAGCGCTGGTAGCGTCTTTAGGTTCGATAACCAGATTTGTTTAAACTACACTATATCACGACCGGTACACTTGCTGTTTGTGTGAGATTTGGTTTGGTAATACATTTAAAAAATTAAATTATGAAAATTGTTTTCTTAGTTAAAAATAATATATATTTTCACAGATCACTCCTCATCTACGGCCACCACCGTCTGATTCTCCCGCCACATCTATCACCACCACCACTACCATCAATCATTGTCGCTCACTACCACTGCCATAATCGCCATCAATTAGAAACCTAAAACCATCACCACCACCATTGATCATTTCGACCACCACCACCTACACACCATCTCCACCCCTCCTAGACTAGCAACCACTTTCGTAACCACCACCAAATCCATCCATCACCACAACCCCCGATTAACCCACTAACACTTCCCACCACTAGAACCATCACACCTTCCATATTTAAATGTTTTGCCACCATCGCCCAACCCTTATAATAATTTACATAAATGATCCTTGCCCTTTGTTAACGAGTGAAAATTTATCCATCTGATGTGAAATGACAGAAATATCTTTTCATTTAACAGATATCTAACGGAATTTAATGTTAATACACACACTAATTAGAAAATAAAATCACAAATCACAAACTTGTTAATAAATAAAGTTAGTACTCAAAGCTAGGAGCCGGGCTAAATCACAGACACTATTTATGTTATTAACTCTACTTTTTATAATAAACTTCGCTTGAACCAATCTGTCTCATAGTTAATTTTTATTATTTTTTTCCTTTTTTTCTTTCATTATGTTTGTTGTTTTTTTTGTTTAACTTATTTGATTGTTTACTTTTAAATGTTCTTTTAGAGTTTTGTTTTGTTTTGCTTTGAACATTTTTTTACTACAAATCGTTGAAAAGAACGTTACAAATTTTAACATCTTACCATATCTTTATTATTAATTTGTTCAAATAACGCAAACTTGAGCATATAACAACCCAATGCGTAGCTGTACCTTGCGACGAAGCGCGGGGTAGCCTTCTTGTTGTATATCATTTACAAACTATTTCCAGGAATTAATAAGAATGATTATGATGAAATGATTTTCTAATTAAATGTTCTTTAATCCATAAAATATAAGAAATAATCTTAACTATCAACATTTCTAACTAGTCAATATTTGATATCAAATTATAAGAAAACGTTTGCTAAAAAGATATTATAGGCATGAACATTTTTGTTGATGTTTTTAACTTCCTCTATTGTATTTTTCTAAAATGTTAAATTCTAAAAAACATAATGATGAAATAACAATGTTGTGTAATTCTAGTATGCAAAAGATAATAAAAAATAGCATCCAATATATAAAGACAATAATAAAATAATACAAATTAATATATAAAACGTAAAACACAAGGAGAAAATCTCATTATATTTTTTCTGTTCATTATTATATTTTCTTGAACACTATATTGTTTTTTTTTGAAAATGATGAGTTTTGAAAAAATATATATGAAATAACATCACCTTAAGCTTCCAATTATAAAACACAATGATAAAATAACAACAAATTAAATATATTATATAAAAAACAATAACATAATAACACGAAATAATTTAAAACGTAAAGCAAAATAATGAAATATAAATGATAAAAAATATTTGACACAATAATCTGACATATTTGATATAATGACCCGACGCATTAGACCCAATGATCTGACGTATTAAACCCAATGACTTGACATATTTGACACAATGACCGAAATGATATTTTTTGAAAAATAATAAAAGAACTTATGTCAAGCCTGAAATCCTTCTTAGTATTTTTATATTAAATACTCTTTTAATTATAACTCTAGCCTAGCTCTTACTATGATAATGATACCTATAATAATTTGAGTCGGGTTATAATAAAAAAATATATTATCTATTTATGAAAAAAGAAGTCTAAGAAATAGTGGGTTTTCGTAGTTTTGCATTTGGCAACTGAAGTTTAGGGTTTTGCAATTTTCTCCCAACGAGTGTAAATATATATAAGGTAATGGGCTTTGTTTAGAGAGAGAAAGAGGGTTCAGGAGGCTACTTTCTTGCCGCCTGCGAACCGGCGGGTTTTGGTGGCCGGCCTATGTTTCTCGTCAAGGGCTAAACACTGTCAGTTTGGGGTATTTCGTGGGGTTCGTGGTCTCCGGGACGAACCCTCTGCAGCCATATGCCCTCATTCCAATTATGTTTCTGAGCCTAACAATATACGATAAAAGCCTTTCAAACACGTTTGTTATTAAAAGTCAGATGTATAATATAGAAGCTTTGTTTTAACGGTTTACCACGTGCGCAACGCGCGCTGGGGTAAAACACTAGTTTAGTCTAAAAAACCAATTATTACTAGAGTTTGGAAGCATATGGTTGATATTAAATCTGATATATTAGTAAAAATATTACTCTTGATCACTTCATAAAGGTTTTTGTGGGTGATGGGTGTTTGTAATCTTCATGGAGTTAATTTGGTTTATTTGGAAGACTCGTAATTATTTCGTTTTATTTCCATTCCCCTCTTTGAGTGGATGAAATTTAGAGCGAAGATAGGAGACCTTGTTTAGCAGAAATTGTCTAATTTATCTTTAACAAACCTTCCATTATAGTCATGTTTCTCCACCTTAGCCTCTTGGTAGTGGTTGGTTTCGTTTTTGAATAAAATAGCCGTTAAAAAAAATAAAAATTCCAAAAACCTCAAGAAAGATTTTGGGTTTGACATGTGTCTTATTATTTTTATAATGAAAGACATTTTGGTTATTGTATCAAATAAGTCAGATGTCTAGGATAACACAAAAATATTGTTATTTTATGGATTAAATCATTTTGTGTTACTTTTATCTTTATTTTTAATATATTATGTAAACTTGTTATTCTATCATTGTTTATTACAATTAGAGGTACGAAAAAATGTTATTTCACTGTTGTGTTTTTCAAAGCTCATTGTGTATTGAATAATACAATGATGAGCAAAAAAACAAAATAATGCTTTTTATCATTATGCTTTATGTTTTATATCATGTTACTTTGTCATTCTTTTAGGGTTCTAATAAAGAGACACTCACTTAGAATCGATACCCACCTATACGCCGCGTATGGTACCATACATGGCGTATAAAGTCGAAAACACTGAAAACGAGGAAAATTCAGGGGGGCTGTCAAATTGCTATACGGCACATATAGCCCTATACGACCCCCTATATGACACATATAGAGCTATACGACGCATATAGCGAATTTCGACACTAACTACGAGAAAAAATTCAAGGGCTGTTGGATTGCTATACGACACATATAGCCCCATATGACACATATATCGCTATACGACCCACCACCTATACGACGCGTATGGGGCTATACGACATGTATAGAAATTTGGAGTGTTGATTTATAATTATAAGGGCTGCTGGATTGCTATACGACACATATAGCTCCATACGACACATATAGCCCTATACGACCCACCACCTATACGACGCGTATGGGGCTATACGACACGTATAGAAATTTGGAGTGTTGATTTATAATTATGGGATGTCTAAATAACCAAACCTTTTTTTAATGTATTAGATTAATTAGTTGTTGATTCATTATTATGTTTTACATAGTAAAATTACATAATAGTATTCTTTAACCATTATGTTTTATCTAAAGTTTATCATTTTTAAAAAAAAAAGCATAATATAATGTTCAGAAAAACACAATAACTAAAAAAACACAATGAATTGACCTAAAACACAGTGACAAACATATTACATATGAGCTAAAGAACATAAAAAAATTATTATTTTTATAGAACAATAATAGATTTTTCGTTCTAAAAAAAGATATCATTCCTTAAATAGACAAACAACTAGTTGTTAAAGTAATTATTATAAGTTCTTGCAAATGGTAAAAAGGGGCTTTGAATGTGGGGGCATAAAGGACATATTAACATATTTTTGTAGCGACAGTGGAAAGGAAATTATAACATACGATTCACATACAAGGCTTGTAATTTATGGCACGGACCTGTTAACACAACACAACATGACACGAAGATAACAGTTTTTGTGTTCGAGTTTAATAGGTTTAATAGATTAAACTCTCTTAACATGTTAAGATACTTGTTTAAACTTGTTAATGTTTTTAGCTTTTCTAAAGTAATTAAATATCTATTTATGATATATGTCATCATTGTTTACGTTCACTTTAGAAACTCTGTTGTTAATCCGACCACTTCAATCAAATATGACTACCACAATATCACTAACCAAGTCTCCTGCCTTCGACTAACGCCTCTCCGGACTCCGCCTGTTAATGAACCTGTTTGAATTATGCTATTGTTTGATTAACACTTTCATGTACTTTTGTTTCAAATGTGTCGAGAATTATCATGTTAAGTATAATGTATTTTTAAGATTTTTTTGCACTTCTGGAAACTTCTTTTTCACAAAATGTGTGATTTTATCATGTCTTTTAACAGTTATTATCGCATAATGTGATTGGTAATAGGTTCGTGTTCATTTTGAGAAAAAAGAAACTGACACGATTAGTTATTGCATTATGTTCGTGTCAGCACTTATCGTATTCGTGTTTTATCGTATCATGTCTAACTTGTTATGACAGTCCTACTCAGATACAATTAATATCATTCATTTAGCAACTATAAGCTTACACCGGAGATTTCATAGAACACCACTTTTCTTTTTGTTTTATAGGTACTTCATAGGATGTTACCTATCTTTTTTCTTTTCTTTCTTTGAAACGACAACATGTTAATAAAAAAGAAAGAAGAAAACAAGACTGGCAAGATCCTAGTGGGTAAAAAGTACAAGTATAATACCGGATTTTGAAGCCACTTGATCCTAGGTGTATTGCACTTTCGATTCCTACTATCATACCAAAGAAAGCAATTTGAACCACCTCATCAAACAATGATTATTTCCTTAGATGTTTATTTGCAAATACGACTTCATTATGGAGTTTTCACAAAACATATGGCTCGAACCAACTCTTTCTTTGCTAACTTCATGTTCTCATTTTCCACCCAATCTATAATCTCAACCTATTGTTTACGAGAGGATATTTGAACGTCTAACCAAGCTGTCACTCATAGACTTCTAGCCACACCATAATAAACAAATGACCATTAGTCTCTTAATCGATACCACATAACAGAACATCAATCTCTTTAACCATAAGGTTCAACTTAGTCGGTACTTTATTATTCAACACTCCCCAAGCACATATATTAACCTCTTGTGGAATGTTCTTCTCACATAATCCTAAACATCAAAATACTTAAAACGAGTTTTTATGATTTATGTCTTTTTCATTGACAGTTAGATCACTTAAAACACGTCAATGGCATTTGATTAAAAAACTCCTTATGATCTATTTTTGTTGTATCTCTTATAGAAAAATGATGTGTTTCATCTTAAAATATGTCACAAAATAGACTCCATCTCATTCTTACTCGGTCTCTTCTAACTAATATACCTTACACTTTTGTTGAATTTTTGTATGTTTTGAGTGATTGTCAATTGCCTGGATTCTCTGATAATCACGTGACATGCGTTTTGAAATTGAATTATTTCGTTGGTGCTCAATATTCAATCGGATAAAAGTCAGAGATTCAAGAACAAAAACGCATCTGTTAGAAAAAATAGAATTTTTTTTTAAAAAAATAGTGAGGTGATTAAGTAAATTTTCATTTAAGTCTACAATCAAAATCATATGCTAACTACTTTATTAGAAGAATTGAAATTTTGTTATTTATTTTTATTTTCTATATACTAAAACAATCACTTGCGTATCGATTTATCACCAAAATTAATTTGGTCAATAACTAAAACTCATCTCAATTTGAATATTCTCCTGATCTTGATACGATGTGCCATCACTTTTTTAAATATTCCATCCAATAGAAATCCACTTAGTAATAATCATTTTAAGTTAACATCACTAGATAGTTAGTAATTAAGTTTCAAATATATTTAGCTTAATTTTAAAATATTAAACAGAAAGATACAACAATTGAACAATAATTAAATCTGAGTGATCTCTTTTAAATAATATAAGTTACTCTTTAGAACAACATTAAAACGATGTTAATTTTCATATTTTATCTTTTTTTTTAACACACAACTTATGATTCTACAATATAAAATAAATCTAATCATGATTTTCCGGCATCCTTCAAGGTCATCATGACCACATGCTTCTTATAAGAAAACCAGTGGGTGAAATTACCAACCACCGCCATCAACACAATAAAAAAAAGTTTTCGGCTAATCAAGCACAAAGAACACTTGAGAAAAAGAAATAATTGGAGTATACACAATAATTTATATAATGTAGCTTGATGAATATATAAGTTAGGTTGAGAACTAAAATTCTTACGATATGATCGGATCAATTATTGCTTATGTATAAGGGGTTTTTTTCTTCGGTGTATTTATAAAACTTATTTATTAAAAAGGTGTTTTTTTAATAATATTTATCAAAATAGTATTTTATTTATGAAATTCATGTAATAATTCGTTTGTTTCTCGCTTCTCATTTTATTTTAATTCATTAAATAATGATTAATACAAATAATAGATTATTTAATATAAGATTACTGATAGAAAGTGTTTAAGAATGTATGAAGAACTAATAATACATCGTTTCTTTAATACTAAATTCACATATCTTCATATTTAAAGTTATCTATATGCGTAAGATTATATTAAAAAAAACATTTAATATAAAACGAAGAAAAAAAAATTTGGGTTCGACATATGTCATTTTATTGCTTTTAAACGAGATGACATTTTAATCATTATATTAAATATATCAGATAGTTGTGTCTAATGTCAAATATTTTCATCATTTTGTCATATGTATTTATTATTATGTTTTACGTTATAAATTATTTCGTGTTATATTTGTCATTGTCTTTTATATATTATATAAATTTGTTATTATTTTATTATTGTATTTTACAATTAGAAATATATAATAATGTTATTTCATCAATGTATTTTTCAAAAATATTTATTTTAGAAAATAAATTATTATTCCAAAAAACATAATGAAAATTTTTATCATTGTATTTTACATTTTATGTTATTTTGTTATTGTCTTTAGTATATTATATATAGGAGGTGTTATTTTATCATTGTGTTTAATATAGTAGAAGCACACAACATTGTTATTTCACTATTATGTTTTTAGAGTTCATTTTTTAGAAAAACATAATAGTGTTTAAGTAAACACAATAACGAACAAAAAATACACAATAAATTGTAGGTTAGACAATGATGAGGAGAAATCATATGAGTTAAAAAGCATAACTTTTTATATTTTTTTGTATATAATGATATTGTACTCGTTTTAAATATTAAAAAGACTCATTTTATGATATAATTTTTATAAAAAATATAATTTCATATATAAAAGTTATGAACGTTAAAAAAACTTAAGAAGCTTGAAAAAAAGTCAACAAAAATGATCATGTTTAAAATAACTTTTTAAAAAATTTTCTTATAATTTGATCTTAATTATTGATTAAAAAAATTGATAATTAAAATTATTACTTATACTTTTTAGATTTGAAATTTTTTTTATTGAACATTACATATCTATATTATAATATTGAGCCCACCCAATGACCTAAATTTAACCGCTTCCAAAAACTATAAATGCATATGTATTCACAATAGAATATATTAATTTTATCAAATTGCATTATTTAAGAAATTTTATAATCTTAGTGAATATTCAACTTTTCTTTAGTTTTATATTTAACGGATTCATATAAAAATATAAATGCATATGTATAAACATACAAATTTATTAGTTTTATTAGTTGTGTTATTTTGAAAATTTAATAATCCTACCGTTCAAAGTTAAACTTCTTCTTCATTTTATATATACCGGTAAGATTAAAAAAATTATTGTTTTAACTTTTATTTTCATTTTTATCTACATGTCAAATTTATAATTATAATTCTAGTATCAACTTATAGTCGTTTAAAAAAAAGTTTTTGAAAAAAAAGCACTCGAAATAGAGCTTAGCATTTTATTTCTTTAGGAAAAACTAGTCGAGTCAGCTCGACTCGCTTTGTAAATGAGCAAAACTTGAGCCCAACATGGCTTGGCTTGGCTTGGTTTGGCTGGCAAAGAGCTCTGCGTGTATAATTACCAACAAATTAAATTATTTTTTTATTAAGTTCTTTGTATATTTCAAATATATTAATACTCCCTGTCAGTAAATTATGACAAAGTTATATAATTGTTAAAATTTCAAATATGAAAAAACCAATTATAAGCGAATCATTTAATTTTAAAAGAAAGCCAGATTGTAAAATTAGACAAAATAGCACATTTAATAAAAAATAACTAATATATATATATATATATATATATATATATATATATATATATATATATATATATATATATATATATATATATATATATATATATATATATATATATATATATATGTGTGTGTGTGTGTGTGTGTGTGTGTGTGTATGTGTGTGTGCGCGCGCGCGTGGATACATATATATTTATATTTTTATGAAAGGGGGTTAAATTTGGTTAGCCTCAAATACTATATATTAAATTAGTATCATGTGTATTACATTGGTTGTATAAATATAATATTAAATAATTGATGAAAATTGATAAATTAAAAATCAAACTTGAAGATAAAATATGATTGAAATTAAGCATAAATAGCTACTCTAAGTAAATAAACCATAACATATTTTTCTTAAACTTTTAATTATTTTCGTTGTTTTGATAAGATTGTTTTTAGTAAATTTCACATTTTATAATTTTTTATTATACAAAGAACGATTTAAAATATTTTGTTTCAAAAAAATTTAATGTTTTAGAAAATTTCATATTTATAAAAAGTTTGTTTTTAAATCTTCTATTTAAAAAATGTCTTTTTTATCTTCTTAATAAATCTATTTATAAAAAGATAGTTTGATTTAAAATGAGTGTATATATAACCAATGCCTTTAAAAAATCTAGATAAGAGTTGGGATTGCTCTTAAGATGTTTTAAACGAGTCTGAGATTTAAATTGATTGGGTGTTCGGTAAGATTCTCTAACTCCAAATTTAAAAGTGCTCCCATTTGAATTATAGTGTAGTGATAAAAGACGAAGTTTTTTTAAAGTAAACTTGTTTAAAACTTAGGCTCATGTAAGGAGTAATTTATAACGTCATTTATGAGAAGTATAAATTTACTGTTCAAGAAAAATGTAAATGGTCTTGTGATCACACTATTAGGGATTTTTACTTTAATAACATTACTAATAACATTAATAGGACCATACTCATTATAGCATATGGACATAAAAACGAGCGTGTTGTATTCGTTTAACAAGGACTTAAAGTTATGTCCCAATTTCGATATCTTTACATTGATAAATAGCCCCAAAATGGTTAAGCCCTAAGAACATGTGATTAATAACTTTTAATGTTTACATTAAAACTAATTTCGTATCCTACGTTAATGTTATCTTTCTATTTATAGCATGGAGAAGTTATAACATAGCCTAAAATAGTAAAAAATTTAGCTTCTAAGCAAGAGTTTGTGGGAGTACTATCATTGAATAAAAAATTGTATGATGGGGTCATGGTGCAAACTTTTGAAAATTTAAGTTGACTCAACAAATTGTATAACAAAGCCACCATCCCTTAATTGGTAAGAAATCTCAATCATAGCCCTCACAATTTGGTCATAATTTATTAAGCAAAAGGTAAACTACACTCTCACCCCCTTTGGGTTCATCTAGTGTAAACTTGGGCCCTTGTAGATGGATATATTTACGTTTTGGAGCTATAAAAGTTTTATTGATGTGTTTTTTCAGTTAATTAGATATTTTAAATCGCAATTTTTAATGAAGGTTTTAAGGGTACGTACGTATATTTTTGAGATCGGTCTTGTTTGTAAGACCAAGATTGTAAATTGGATTTAGATTTAAAAATTCTAGTTAAATTTTATTTTATAAATGTTTGACAATATTGTATGATCTCGGATTATAAAAATCACAAGTAGGGTGGTATCAATTTATTAATTTATATCAAAGCCTAATTGGATGAATAAAAGTTTAAAAAGCAAACATAACGTGTGATACAGCTCATGAAAATTTAATTAGTAGCGCTTTGTAAGTATGGATGTTGTCGTATTCTAAGACGTTACAAAACTCATTGGGGTGTTTTAAGTGGTGTAAATTGCATGTTTTATCATGCCTTATCGGAACACGTGATCAAAAGTATTGTTGTTGAATCGAAAAAGCTTTTGTGTAAACCAAAATGATTGCTTGTTTCATGAAACAAAACCGTGTATAATCAAATAAAAATTAAAAAACAAGGACTGAATCAAAAAGCAAACTACATTTCTTATAATCCGGTACTTTTGCTTACAAACCAGAATTCAAGTTTTAAAGATGCTATGCATGATCTATGGGTTTCTACCGATAAGATCACACGATTTTACCATCAAAATTTGAATTCTAAAAATCTTGACTCGAATATCTATGATAACTTTTTATAAGAAAACACGGAAAACGTTATGCACTAAAATCAAGTAACATATTAGTTGTTAATTAGCTAATAATAAACTTTAGATGAAATCTTACTAGAAAATCAAAGGTCGTAGTTTCTATTAACAACTTGAAACATGAGAACAAAAGGATTTTCATAACGAAATCTTCCTGCAAAAGTAGAGGTTACAATCCTAAAAGCATTCATAGTAAAATCCCTAAAAATATATGAGTGTGTTTCCTATATTATAAAAATTAGTTTTGTGTGGTTGTGAGTGGATGAAAGAAAAAAAAATTACTATTTATCTGTATATTTAGGGAAACACTTTTCAACAACCCTTATGATTTTTTTTAATATTTTTTAAAGTGATTATGAGCAAAAAAGAGAAGAAAAAATAATGATAAATATAAAAATAATATATTTAATTAAAAATATATATATAATAATTTTTAATGTAATTATACAGATGGTGATGATGAATAACCCTAATGGCAAATGAAATGCTTTTTTCACCAATCTCCCAAACCAAACACAAGAGAACCAAATTAAAACAAAGAAAAACCAAAAGGTGCAAATCTAACTTTCACTCAAATCCAAAGGGCTAGTAACCCAAACTTTACAAAGTTGATAAAAAAAAACCCCTCCACCTCCATGGTTCATGTGCCATTGTCCACCAACCTCTCTCCTCTCACTTTCACAACTCTTCACAACTTATTAACTCCCTTTTGTACATCTTCATCCCCATCTCCATGTGATCCACCCCCCCCCCCCCCAACCCATTATCATCCTCTATGATCCACCATAATTAAAACCCTCAAATCAATCCAATCCTCCATCTTCTCCCAATGGACAGAAACTCAATCCCTCAAGGTCTCACCCCAGATGAATACCAAGAACTTCAACCCTTGATCAATGCATACCACCTGTTCGACGAAATGCCCAACACATGCACCTCACTGATTACGCAGCGAATCGATGCTCCAGCACACGTTGTGTGGCCCCTTGTACGCCGTTTCGATAACCCACAAAGGTACAAGCATTTCATCAAGAGTTGCAGCATGATCGGTGATGGTGGTGTGGGTAGTATCCGAGAAGTTAGTGTTATTTCGGGTCTTCCTGCGTCTACTAGCACCGAAAGACTCGAGCTTGTGGACGATGAGAAGCATATCTTGAGCTTTAGAGTTGTGGGTGGGGAGCATAGGTTGAATAACTACCTTTCGGTTACTTCTGTTAATGAGTTTAGTAAGGAGGAGAAGGTGTACACCATTGTTTTGGAGTCTTACATTGTTGATATACCAGAAGGGAATACTGTGGATGATACAAAGATGTTTACAGATACTGTTGTGAAGTTGAATCTTCAGAAGTTGGGTGTGGTGGCTTTGGCTTCTATGCATGGTAATGAATGATGGTTGTTGTGGTGGTGATGTGGTGGTGGTGGTGGTGGTGGTGGTGGTGATGTGGTGGTGGTGGTGAGGTAAGACTTCTTCCATCAAAGATCAAGATTGTGATTGTGATGGTGATGGTGATGGGATGGGATGTTTCTTTAATTAGTGAAATCTTTTTCTTTTGAATGAAATAAATTTGGGTTAAGTTTAGAGTTAGATATTAGTTTCCAGATTAACTAGTGTTTAGTATTTTATTAATTATTATTGTTATAAAATTCAGTAGTTGTTCTTTGATTTCATTGTCAATAAATGTCAACACACAGTTCATGATTTTGACTTTTGCAACTTGGTAATTGTATATTAGTTGAAGATTCAAGTATGGCTGATAATTGATGTTAAAAAATGTTAATGGTTTGGTCTGTTCATATTAAAGATTAAAGAACACAATGCATGAAACTTGTGCACAGATTAATTCCATTTTTCAAGTTTTGTGTTTGCATAATTATATTTATTTTATTTTAGTTTAAGTTGCTTTTATTCATGGTAGATATAGTTCTGATAAAAATGGTAAGAGTTTGAAAAGAAAAATCAATGTTGAAAAAGGAAGAAGATAAAGGTTGGTGAAGTTGGGAGACTTGTGAGCAATACCTTAGGAAGCATGTGACCATGAAGCTACTTCTTTGATTCTTGGTTTGAGTGTTAAAAGATGTGGTTGTACTGGTTTTATTTTATGTCCATCATTATCCACAATTTTGAAAGTGAACGTAACTGGTAAGGTTATTGTTTTGTGGTTTTGAGATCATGAATTCAAGCCGTAAGAAACAACTTTCTATACAAAGTGTAGGGTAATGGTGTGTATTTTTTATTGCGAAGCAATCCGGCCGCTCCTCAAACCCTGCGTAGAGCAGGAGTTAGCACAAGCACTAGGTACACCCGTAGTTTTGGAAAACGGTATATCAAATTGATCAGGTTCTTCGAGCAAGCCAAAACAATCCAATAACGGTTTGAAATGTTTTTTTAAACTATATGTTGGCATTAAATTTTAAAAATGATAATATGGTTTATGAACGTCATACAAATGAAAAAGAGGGTGTACCTGTCACCTAGTGTGTGACTTAGCACTCACTTTGCGTAAAGTCTAGAGAGGGACCAGAGCACTACACGATCTAATGTATGTGATCCTACCTTACATTTTATGTAAGAGGCTATTTTTACAGCTTTAACTCATAACCTTAATGTCACACAACAATAACATTACCCATTATATTCAATTATACAAATATATAACTGAATATATCAAAGATGAGTTTGGTTTACACAACTCGTTCCAAGATCTAAACTATAAATTATTAATAGCATAAAGATAACTTTTCAAAAGTAGCAATTTGACCCTCTGGTGTATGCGTTACATGAAATTGGGTGATACAGGAAACCAACACTTAAGTAACAGACAAATAACTCAAGTGAAACCTAGATAAATATTGTAAGAATGTTGTATGTTTTACTAGTTTTTTTTTCTTTTGTAACTTTTCTTAGAACTGATTTATATCTTCTAAAACCAGAAACAATATTTTATAGCGATTTTTTTACTTTTAAATAAAATTTAACATTATTCTTGATGGAATAATCAATGTCACTATACTAAAAGATCATGATATAAAAAAAATTATTCATAATACCAAATTAATACACTTCTTGTGAAACGTTCATGGAAAGTTAGTTAATATAACAAATTTTTAATTTTGATAAGAAAAGGCATTTATAGCTATCATTAATGTCAATTACTATATATTGTCATTCATGACGGTTATATAACTAATTTAAAACTAAACATTCGTATTTGACAACAATTGATTAATCTGCACAAAACTAAATATTTCACGCAAGACACATCACAAATGTCCAAAAGGTCAGTACCAACGTATAAGACAAGAGAAAATAATAAGATTAATAATAGCAACTTCTTCTAACCCAAAAAAACTTCAACTGATTATTAAAACTTCATCTGACCAAAAAAATTTTTTTTACTTTTCTTAAAATTGATTTATATCTTCTAAAACCAGACACAATATTTAATAGCGATTTTTCTACTTTTAAATACCATTTAACATTACTCTTGATGGAATCAACAATGTCACTAGAATACAAGATCATGATATCAGAAAAATTACTTATAATACCAAATTAACACATATCCCATAAAATGTTTCAGTTGTTTATGGAAAGTTAGTTAAGTTTAGTATTTAGTAACTAGGTTAGTACTCCGTGTATTACACGGGTTGAATAAAAAATATTTAATAATTAGTAGTAAAAATCAATGAATTATAAAACCATGCTTGAAGATAAAATATGATTATAATTACGTATAAATAGCTAATTTAAGTTCATAAACAATAATGTATTATGATTTTTAAATATTTTATTTTAAGAAAAATGATTTTTTTAAAAAAATAGTTCATTGTATTTTATATTTTATAAAACTTTTGTTTTTAAAAAGTGTGTTTTTAATAAATAAATAGGTTTTTAATTTATTAAATTATATATTATTTTATTTGAAAATGGTATGAGTAATATTATTAGTATTCAATATTATTATTAATAATAGAGAGAAATGAGAAAGTTAGTATGATTAGTCTTACAATTGTATCATATTTTATCTTAGTTTTTCTTTATTATAGATAGATAGATAGATAGGCTAGAAACTCATTCATTAAACGGATTATAGTTAGTAATAAACGTCAAAAGTTACAGTACGATATTCCAATATAAGATATGATTAAAGTTATATATACATAATAGTTCAAGAAATAAAATAATTATATTATTTTTTTAACTCTTTTATCTAAATAGTTTTATTTTTAATTATTCGTTTTAAGATTTTTTATAAAAATCTTGTTTATTAGAAACTATGGTTTGTAATTATTCTTGTTTTACTAAGACTATTTTTAGAAAATTTCACCTTTTTATAACTTTTTTAAAAAGGACCTATTAAAAATATTGTGTTTTAAAAAGTGTTTTAGAAAATTTCATAATTATATAAAAAAAATTTTTTATACTATTTTAATAAAAAGATGTGATTTTTAATTTTCTTAATAAAATCTATTTTTAAATATATAGCTTGATTTTAAAAAAATTTAGATGAGTGAGAAAAATGTAACAATTAATAAAATTTATTTTTAACAAAAGAGATAAATTAGTTTGAGTGTTTAAATTATTATAATAATTTTCTAGAGGGAAAATTGATGTGAGTATGTGTAGAAAGAAAAACAAATAACGAAAAAAAATGGATCAAGAGAATGACAAGTGCAAAATTAATTTTTTTATTAGATATAATAGATATACTTGTAGATATTAATATAACAAATTTTCAATTTTGATAAGAAAAGGCATTTATAGCTTCCATTATTGTCAATTACTATTGTCATTCATGACGGTTATATAACTAATTTAAAACTAAACATTCGTATTTGACAACAATTGATTAATCAATATTTCATACAAGACACATCAAAAATGTCTAAAAGGTCAGTACCAACGTATAAGACAAGAGAAAATAATAAGATTAATAGCGACTTCTTCTAACCCAAAAAAAAAAAAACTTCAACTGATTATTAAAACTTAATCTGACCACAAAATTGTTTTGTTCACGCGGTAAAAGTATTTAAACACCTTTTACTAAATTAAAACTTTAATTGTGGCGTTTTGGTATATTATAAAGGATCAACTCATATAAATTTATACAGACAAATACTTCATATTTTCTAACTTGTAACATAACTTAAAATTAATACATTTTGTGTTAATTTATAAATCCAGTTACACTAGAATAAAACTTGATAACATTAAAACTACCAACTTTTACGATGATAATGACTTATTCGTTCGGATTATTAAAGAGGCGATTTATGTTTATGTTGAATGGTATATATTATGAAAACACATCCCATTTTAATGCGACAAACCTACTTGAAGACTTGTTGTGTGTTATATAATTGCTAGATTGGAAATCAAGTAATGAAGATCATCATGAGCAAGAATGATGCCAAGATTATGATGGATACATATTCAAAAGTCTAATGTCCTCAAAGAAATATGATACAATTAACTTTCATTATTACTATATAAAATCTCTAAGTTTTTTTAACGGTAAATCTACCTTAATCATACTTCTAAACTATTCTATCTCATGCTCGTATTTGAGCCCAAATGCTCTTATCTCAGAAGGAAAACCATCTATCAAGTGGACTAATCCCAGATTAAATCTATAAATAATTTGTATTCATCGTAGGGAGATACTCAGACATTCATTAAGAGATATAAACTATTTGTTATACACATGTGACAAAAAAGGAGGTGTTTTAGGCTGGGTTAAGGGGTTTTATTATGTTTTTTTCTGATGATAGATATGAAAAAGCTACTCACGATTGACTCGAAAAAAGCTCGAGTTGAGCCGAACTTAAACGAGCTCGAGCTCATATTATGGAACGTTTACTAAACGAGCTCGGGCTTGAGCTTCAAATATCGAGTTGGAGCCGGCTCACGAGCCTAAACTAGCTTTTTGTTTATATACTTTTTATTTACATATTAAATATATCTATATATATACATAAATAATATAATTATATATAAAAGTTTGATAAAAATAATTAAATAATATATACTACCTGTACGTATATACAAAGTATGATTATATATATATATATATATATATATATATATATATATATATATATATATATATATATATATATATATATATATATATATATATATATATATATATATATATATATATAGTACTTATAAAAATAAAGTTTTAATAATTTAATAATAAACGAGCCGAGCTCGAGCTTGAAAAACTTCTAACGAGCCGAGTTCGGGCTCGGCTCGACTCGACTTGGCTCGTTTACACCCCTATTCAGAACTGATGGGGATAGATTGATGTGTGGGCTTCCCTTTGAGGACGTATCATCCTAGTGGCCAAAGTTTTCGTACTCGAGTAGTGAACATGATCGGATAGGTTTTTGGATCGTCAGTGATCCAATTAGCCGTTAAAAAAAACTACGTTGACTTGTATGAGTTGAAACAAATATATTTTAGGTAGAACTATCATTTATTAAAGTAATAAAAGAGTTTGGTTTTATTAATAATGAAAATGAATCATGTCAGCGTGACGATCACGAGAGTATAGTTAAATTCATGATGCTATATGTTAATGATATATAACTTATTAGTAACAAGTACGTCTAAAATATTTAAGAGTTTAGTTAAAAGTTATTTTTATATAAAAGAAACTCAGACTTGTTGTATACTGATAAAGTTGATCCGTGTCACACGTCTAAAAGTTTAGCACATCATATTACGTGTATTTATATAACTAAAGAGAATTTAAAACATTATCTTAAATCCATTAATCAATCTCAACGACATAAATCCAACAATGGAAGAACGAGGTTTAAATGTTCACGCTTTGTGTTAGAATGAAGTTGTTACTTAGGTCAGGCTAAATCTATGTATTCATTTCAATGTATTATTCTGTTGGGGATTATTTTACACATTAGATTTATAAATTATGTTTTCTAATATAAATAATAAATCAACCTAGCATCAGGTCTTTTAATTATAAAATTAACTACTTTGACTATTTGTTAGAGTCATCTAAGTTGCTATTATTTATATTACTAGGTTAGTCCCCGTGTAATACATGGATTGAACAAATAAAATATTAAATAATTATTAATAAAAATTTATGTATTATAAAATCATGCTTGAAGATAAAATATGATTATAAGTACGTATAAATAGCTATTTTAAGTAAATAAACAATAATGTATTTTTCTTTAACTTTTATTTTATAAAAAAATTATGATTTTTAAATATATTGTTTTAAGAAAAATGATTTTTTTTAAAAATTTCTGTATGTATTTTATAAAATTTTTGTTTATAAAAAGTGTGTTTTAATAAAAAAATAGGTTTTTAATTTTTAAATTATATATTTTGTAATTTGAAAATGATATGAGTAATATTATTAGTATTCAATATTATTATTAATATTATAGAGAAATGATAAAGTAAGTATAATGAGATCTACAATTGTTTTACGCTTATTATAGTTTTTTTATAGATAGATAGATAGGCTAAACACTCATTAAATAAACGGATTAAATTTTAATATAAAATATATATGTAAAATAGACATAAATAGTTACAGTATAATATTTTAATATAAAATATAATTAAATTATATATAGGTAACAGTTCAAGAAATAAAACAATTATACCATTTTTTAAGTCTCTTATGTAAATAGTTTTATTTTTAAACATTCGTTTTTAGATTTTTTATAAAAAATATTTTTGTAAAAAATCTAAAAACGAATGTTTAAAAATAAACTATTTACATAAGAGACTTAAAAAATGGTATAATTATTTTATTTCTTGTTTTTTAAAAAATATGATTTGTAAATATTTTTTGTAAATCTTTAACTTTTTTATTTTATATAATATTAATTAATTACCAACTTGGGTATGCATTATGAATTGTACAATATGTTTTAGTGGGTTGTATTCACCTTTTGTCTTCTTCTTTTGTTAATCTTCTTCTTTAACTTTTACACAGAATCGCCGCTAATAACCTTATTAGCGGCGATTTATTGGCGGCGAAATACTAGTCCTTAGTGAAAAATTAATAGCGGCGACTTAATAGAGGCGACATGTCGCCGTTAAAAGTATTAGCGGCGATTCAGGCACTTAATAGCGGCGACTATTGTCGCCACTAGTGGTCGAAAATTTTGTAGTGTAATTACCAACTTTGGTATGCATTATGGGTTGTACAATATGTTTTAGTGAGTTGTATCCATTTTTTGTCTTCTTCTTTTGTTAATCATTAACTTTTTTGTTTTAACCTAATTCTTTTATATATTTTACAATTTAAGCCCAATTTTTTACTTTCAACTTTGGCCCTATACTTTTTATATTTTACAAATGTTTCATTTTACGTTTCGTTCTAAATTTTATGATTGTTAACATGCACGGCGTGCGTGTGTGTTTCAACATTTTTACGTTTATTTTTTCCCATTTAATGGTCATGTCGCAACACGCTAGTTCTCGATCGACTTACTTATTATTTTATGTGTTTTACCTTTCGCTTGCGTGATTTAATGTTTTATGTCTACTTTTCGTTCAGTTTTATTTTTTTCGTTTTTTATTTCTTTTTTAATACGAGCTTTTTCGGTTTTGATTGTCATTAGCGGTGATGTGCCATTGGTGTTACTTGACACGATTTTACACCTTCCGCTGAACGTGATGCCTTAATACTAGCTAGTTTTAATTATTTACATGCATTTGTTAAATATTCCATGTTATTTGCAGGTTAAAGTTTTAACATTCTGTATTTCAATTGTTATTTAACAAAATTATACACATAATAACTTAGGAGTATTTTACATAAAATAATAACAACAGCAAAAGAAAAAAATAATAACAGCAGCAAAATACACGGGTGATTTCTTAACTTAAGGATTAATATCATTATAACTCCTCAATGTTCATTAATTTTCCTTTCACCATACTATAAACCAGCATTTATTCTGCAGATATACATGAATATCCCCTTTCTAATTTAAATTATTTCAATCTTTGCTCTCTATCAATTTCCCTCCTGTATCTATATACCTTCATACACTCATTCAATCATCACCTCACCTGTATAATGTAACTAGACCTACTAATCCTCACATACATCTCATCAGATGCATAGAGACTGTAACAAAATCTTGTAAACATGCCGCCTTACGACTCGTTTCAGACTTGTGAAAGTCGGGTTTTAATCGGTTTTAGCTTTAAACCCATGCTTTCTGGTGTATAGAGCTCGGGGGAGATGGAGGTCGGGCTTAACGGGCTTCTTGGACTTACATCCATCTGAGCCGGTCTATAGAACCCGTACCCCATCAGGAAATATTCCAGTGGTATCAACATTGCATCTGGTTGCTCTTCTGTTACAATTGATCCACACCCTTGAACCTGCAAATGCATATAACTTTTGTTGATGAAAAAGTTTTACTTTTTAGAGAAGAGTGTCTGTGTGTGTGCGTGTGCGCGCATTGTGGATGCATACCTCTACCAATGCACTGAATCTTGTATCTAGTTTTGAAGTCATGTGGAGAGATTCCGAATTGAATGGAGAATTCTCTCCCACGAAGATTAGGGAACGACACTGCAGTCGCTTTAATCCTTCTGTGATGTCTGGTCTCCTGAACACATGTCAAAAACAAACTTTATATCTAAATCACGTAATCTTGAACCACTTCATAGATCATGGGTTGCAAAACGAGCATGTTGGGTAATAGGTCAAAACAGGTTCAGGTTAAAACACGTTACTTATGTTGATGACAGTAAAGAAAGAATGTTTACCCGTTAATAGCCTCGAGAAAGTTGAGGACATTTGGACTCTGCCTCTCACCAAGCAACTGCAGAAAGAAAACAGACTTAATAATGAGAAACATGACTCAAAACTGTATTGTACTAATAGATAATTTTAAGAAACGAGAGCACTTACTCTTCTACATGAGTGAACTATTTCGGTATCTGGAACTATAGCTCCTCCGCGAACTTCCTGTGATTTAATTATTACATGTATGATCAAATCATGTAATTATCAAGATCCCACAACTACATCACTGGAAGGAGATACACACCTTGCTGAAATAGCGGATTAGCAGTAACTCCTTTACTATTCCACACATTCCATAATAATAAAGTATGTTCGCCATAAGCTGCAAACAAGAGACGAATTAAGTTAAAGGAGAGTTTCCTCGCTTACTTCCCCAATGGGTTAGGAAAAAAACTTAACGTGACAAAATGGGCAGGTTGGGTAACAGATTAAAAGAAACATGGCCACCACCCATTAGAGATATTACATAACCCAAATCGACCCACTTACAAGTAAACGGGTCAAAATTCTCTTGCCACCTCTAAAAAGCATATTGAGAATATCTAACCTTGTTACACAACCATTCTGTCCAAGAAGGAGCTCTACATAGAGGAGAAACCAGTATGAGACCAAGCACACGACGCGCATATTTAATCTGTTTGTCAAAAGAAGAAAAGACGCATCAAATCTTTAGCATATTTAGAACATGTGTTTTGTGCAATATAGAAAAGATATGACTTACAGCAAATAGGGTGAGTATGTATGCACCAGCAGTTACTCCCATGCACATAACTGCACCAAGTCTGGAATAGCAATTCGTTAGAAAAGGGAGCGAAAAGCTTTCTGCATATTCAAATTAACTGTAATTATACAAAATGGGTAGCAAATGGGTGGGTCATACAGGTTGGGTTTCACCTGAAACACTGTTTGCCCAAGAAAAAATTGAATCTAGTTAGACATAACTAGTGTCAAATATGGTTACAAATATTATGTTGTTTCAGATAATAATCTAATTTTTTAAATAGAATGATTTACAAATTTACGCATTAGCCATACACTAGGAGAGTTTCAACCCATTTGACCCGTTCTCTTTTTAGCTACTTTTTTAATTTTCACTCTGTGACCCGTCAAAGATAAAACCTAACCCAAATCGACCCTTAAGAAAGTAAATGATTTGAAATTTCCACCTTTTAAGGAATACATTTAGGGTGAAAATAAAACAAAAGGTCTGAAAGCAGTGAAGCCTTATAGTTAAGTTTTTAGAATAAACTACAATCAGCCCATGGGAACCAAAATTTTACCCAAAATAGTCCAGAACTTCAGCAACCTGATCAGCTAAGTGATCAACAGATAACACTGGATCGTTATAGGACATTGCAGCAGCTCCCAACTGCAAAAGCTCTTAAGGATGACAACATAAGATAACTTTTTTGAAGAAATTCCAAAAAGAAATTATTACAGAAAAGTTATAATAACATAATGAAGTTACTGATTACGGACCTCATGGCCAGGGGGACTAATATGGTATATGCAGAAGTTATGAATCAGCAAAGAAAATGCTTCAGGGCATAAGAAAAGCCCTTGGAAACATGACATATCTGCACAAACCGGCAAACAATTGCATCATTAGATCGAGATTACGAACATGAAAGGCACAGTTCAAAGCAAGCAATATAACTTTTTAAATTTTTTTCATAAATGAGAGCACTTACGATTTAAAGCTAAATCAGGATACGTAACCAGAGCTGGCTTGTCCTGGTCCCCGAATATGGAAACAGAAACAAATCCACTGGAAGTTTTTACAAGGTGCTCCTGAATACAATACAAAAGGTATTAATTTGTATAAACTTAAGATAAGACTTAAAGTATATTAATTTTATGTCTGTTTTATTGAATTAAACTTGTTTAAAGAAGCTTTACATGAGCAAAAACTATAAAATACCAGAAGAGCCCACCTATAAACTCCCTCTATAATTCTTTACAATACATAATCTTTTTACATAGCATATAATATAATCAGACAGAGATAAGGACAACAAGGCCACCCATAACACTCTCTGATTCTCTTTAAACACATAAACTTCATCAAAAAGCAATAGATTTATCAGACAGAAGCTGGCAAAAATTATAAAAAAACACAAACATGCCGTCCACAACTCCCTCGTTAATTCTCTAAAAATACTTTACCTTTTGACCTTGCATATAAACTAATCAGACAAAGACACAACCAATTAATGGGCAAAGGTCCCCTAACATAAATTATATGACATCACAAAATTAATTCAGACAGAGACACAACGAATTTATGGCTAATGGTCCAGTGAACCTTGTTGAAACTTGAAAGCAATAACAGTTACATGAAACCAACAATGTCATACACAAAATTATAAAAGTTAGATTTATAAAGTTGCATGATACAATAACTCTTGCATAGTAAAGTTCTATAAAGTTGTTATATGATCACCAAAAACCACTCATATTCAGAGATCCTGGAAAGATAAATAAACTGTAAGGCTAGATTAATTGTTGTATAAATCAGTTTAGGTGCAACTACGAACCGAAAATATCATATACATAGATGCAATGAGATCAGAAATTTATAGATAATGGTAACAAATAGCATAAATCCCCAATTTCTTGGTGCAGATTGAATTCTTTATTCTTGGAGATATTGCAGTGGCATCTATGAAAGTTAAAATTTAAAATAAAATAAACTCCATTATTGATTATTAAACAACATGATGGAATCACAGGTAGTAAACAAGAAGAAAAGAATGATCTATAAAGAATTATTTATTGCTTCATTAAACATTCACCTACCGTTTACTTATATTTTACTAAACCACTCAAAAGCAAACTTAACCAAAAAGAAAGCAGATACTCCAATCAAAACAAAACTTCACATAATCAAAACTAGATTACACTTTTTACGTCTCGATAGATTAAACACTAAGCATAATCGGTCGACATCAAACAAGAACCAACACCAAAACGATCAACAAATCGCATTCAATCGATAATCTGAACATAATAATCAACGAACACTTTGCTAGTATCAGAAGATTACTGGATAATCATTGTATAGAAACTAGATTATACAGAGATAAATCATAAATGTAGGTTGCACAATTAAGTTGAACATGAACATTCAATCTCATAGTATTATTATTATTATACAGTATCATATGCAAACCTTTGTGGTAACAGAGCTGGTGGTTTCGATATCAATGGAGATAAAATCGCTTGAATCCGCCATGATGAACGAAAACCTTTGCTCTATTTTATCAAATTTGAGAAGCTTTGGGTTTGGTATCCATGGGTTTATATAGGAATCTGCGCTAATCTCTCTCTATATACCCGTATGCGTATATCTCTCTATGTGTGTGTATATATATAACTCTATCTCTATATATAAGCAAGATATATCGGTACATCTCTTTCAATGTATATGTATATGCAGGATGGGTGAACATGTAGGTGAGATGTCAATTTTGGCCACAGAAGTTTTTCTACTTTGCAGATGTGACCACCATACTTTTAAAATTGTTATTTGTTCGTTGAACTTGTTTCTTTCAACTTTGACGCGGTATATATATGATGCAGTCGGAAACAGAAGGATAAATAATTGAACCTGTTGATTCAACGAGAATACCAGGAACAATTCGTATAACTATCGTTGATTCGCAAAAAATGCCGATAATCAGGAATTCACGCTAACACACACTGTGATAGAGAGAAAAAAAAAGATTTTTCATAAACTTCAATGCTTATTCCACCCATCTCTTACAAGCATATAAAAAAAGAAAACAAAAGTCGAATGAGCCACAAAACATAAACGGGCCAAAAACTGGGCCAAATGTAAAGTCCAACAAAATGTAAAAATAAGACAGAAATTAAAATAACTCATAAAATAAGCCGTTTTTGTGAAAACGTACTCCTCGGTCCAACGGTCGTTTTGACTGGTCGCATGCCCAAAACGAAGACTTCTAGCCCAAGTTATGGCCATTTCAGTGAAGCCCCTTTTGATGAGCGATCTTGGGCTTCCAAAAAGGTTATATCTTGCTCATCCACACTTGGGCCCACATCAATATATAACAAGTTTTAGATAAATGATTTGTGATATTTGTGTAATACTTGTACTAAGTGGCGTACCTAGGTAGAAGGTTGGGGAAGGGGAAGGGGAAAGCGCTCTCGTAAAAAAATTTTTTTTTTTTGTTATATGTATGTGAAAATCACAAACGCTCCCCTTAAAATTATGTAATCATACTATTTTTGCCCCTATTGAAATATTTTCATGGGCTAGTACTTGCGGTAGTCAAATATAATGGAGCAAGAAAGAAGGCATATTATGCTAGTGATGCTATTATGCTAACACTTGTTGATGAACTAGATTGTTTAGTTTAATTAATTATGTATTTTCTTTGAATGTTTAATAAATAATAAAAAGAAGTGATAGTATAAATTGTTACAATGTGTGTATTTAGATGTTAGAAAAGGTCTCTCCATTGGCATTACCAGAAATTGAGCACATGGTTTGAGTTAGAATTATTTAATTGACTAATATTTATGTCAAAATCATGAATTAATGGTGTGTTAAGTACAATTCAACCTTTATATGGTGTAGAGTAATTGTCATGATGATATAGGTTTTTATTATATTCAATATGAACTAATTCCCTCTTTAAATTGTGTTGTGTGGTGTTGAGAGAAAAGTGAGCTAAACCATTTTAAGATGACAAATGTGTATTTATTTAGCTTATCAATAACAAAATTAATCACGATGTTGTATCATATAACTATAATTCATTTGATGTACACACATGACCAGTTTAACACATTTAATTCCTTAGATCATACTTGTAAGTTTATTTAAGTAACTTGCCATTAACAAAATACAATTCCAATAAATCCTACTCACGTTTTTTAACGGTTTTGAACTACTTTAAATACCAAAGTGAGTTTTTCTGAAACGGAATATCAACCGTCGATACTAATTATGATGCTTCCAGTTTGACTCACCCAGTAACATCATATAAAAGAAAATATATTACTACGAAAAAAACCCATTTGAATTAGGTTTAAACATAAGAAATTAAAGATCTCAAATCCAAACCATCACCTTATATTATTGGACCAGAAAACCAACTTCAATCCTTCTTTTATAATAGCTAACATTTATACCCAACACATGTATTTATTATAACTATATACATTGTAATATGTATTCTCTACACAATATACGATTTGAATCCAAAAAGGAATAAGTACTATTTTTTATTTGTATGGTTTGTAGTTTTGTGTTTAACTTATAAAAATAAAAAACTTTAGTGGGACATGTACAATATACTATAAACTAAAGGACTAAAATGTAATTTGCTACAATATTAATTTAAACCCAATGTGATGGTTAACCCATCGAGCCACCGACGCTCTTTATTAACTTTCTGTCGCTTTTATTGGTCCAGCTCACGAGTGGAAGTGGGCCCCACCCAGTTTAACCGGAGTGTAGTTAAGGAACTAACTAGAGTTAGAGACCGACAGATTTTAGTGGATTTTACCGTAGTACCCCTTGTTGATGTCAACTCTACTAAAAAGACATTCACATCATGCCACATTTATTTCAACTTTAGAAAGAGAAAAATCAGGATTCAAACTAAAAAAGGTTAAATAATAAAAATTATATTAATAATTATAACTTTTGAAGTCAGTTTATTTGTATGCAAGATAATAATTTGGTCTTGTATAAAAGCTTATATAATAAACTACCTTTGAAATAACAAGATGGATGTAAAATTGGGTTTAGTTAAACTAGTTTTGATTTGTGCTAATACCTAACTACTACCTATTAGGGGCGGACATACTAAGGTCCAAGAGGTAGCAATGTAGCACGTTACCCCTTAACTATTGTCACGAAGTATTTTTTTTTTTTTCATTGTTTTATTTATCGCGATACCCTTAAGGGAAATTAGAATATTCTTTAATATTTTTAAAAGTCCAACACATCACCTCAAAATTTTATTAAAAGCCCATTACATATTATTAAAAGCCCAAATATGTATTAATATTAACTAGAAATTGAGACCCACACGTTGCCGAGGGTCTCTTTCGGGTTTGTTTTTTTTTTAAATGGTGATTCACGAATTGCTACGAGTAAAAAAACTATGTTAATTTACGAAAAAGTAAGGGTCTTAGACAAAATCCTTTAAAAAAACAACAGTTAAAAAAATAGTTTAATGATTTTTTTAGGATTATAAGAAATTACATTACATATTTTGTACTCTTATATTTTTATAAACGTTCTTTAAAAATTTGTTGTTAGTAAATAATGATAATAAAAGCATCCAATGTAAATTTTATATTATCTATTTTCTTTATTAACAAATAAGTATGATTTGTAGTTTATTTATTTTACTAAGTGCATTGATAGAAATATATATTTAATAGATGGAGAGAGTTTTTCTTGTATGAAATTGGAATTGGAAATGTGGATGCTTTTATTATCATTTTGGGGAGACGCCGTGGTTGATATTCCTAAATAAATATCCCCAAAACTTTTGTGGTTAATATCAAAAGCAATAGTTCTTCACTGCATGCACCTACCAAAGTGTTTAATAAGTATTATAACATGCCCAGGTTAATTAAGCACACTTGATGAAAAGTGTTTTAGACCACATACTGCTCTCTCCAAACATCTTTTGAAAAAATCAAGACTTATTAGAAGCGACTAAGTTGATAAACGGAACAACATTATGATCGAATGATTTGTGACAAAAATGGTTTGCTTTTGTTTGAAAAAAAAACAGTATTAAGATGTTAGATACAATGGAAAGTTATTGAAACCCAAGAAACCAAAAGAATGTCATTATTAATCAACATCATTTTATAGTTAAAGTTTTTAATACGATTATAGATATACAAATTCAATAAGTGAGAAAGTGATTTAATGAGGTAACAACTATTTTGATAGAAAATATGTCGTGTTTAAATCCTTGTGATTGGTTTTCTAAGTTTGACGTATCTAAAATATTGATATTTTCAGAGATGTATCCGAATGATTTTAGTACGAAATGAAAGAGTGTGTCTTTTTGGTGATGTTAAGGTCTTTTATTACTCCGTAAAAAAAGATGATATAGAATGGAATATGTGGCCTTGCTCGTCTAATGGTTGAAACCGAAAATGATCTTTCTTTTCCTTTGGCTTACAGGATATTGAAGCTAGCGTTGATTTTATTGGTTACAGCTGCAACGGTTGAAAGATGTTTTTTTTTTCTAAATTAAAGCTTATTAAGACAGATTTATACAATCAAATGGGTGAGGATTATCCGAATAATGTAAGAACATGTTGTTGTACCAGTGTAGCTAAGTCTAATAATGTAATATGAACAAACTAACTTTAGTAAACCCGTGTATTACACGGGTTGAATAAATAAAATATTATAATAAAAATTTATTAATTATAAAATGAATTCTAAGATAAGATATAAGATAAAATATGATTGAAACTACGTCAGAGTAAAAACTATAAGTAATAAAAGAACAATATCAACTTTTAAACTTTTTTCCTCAAAAATTTAAATATGTTGTGTCATAACAAACCATATTAAAAAATATCATTTTCAAAAATTTATTCTTATAACTCTTAATTTTTTTGTACATATAAAATTTATTTCTAGAAACACTAATTTTAAATATTTAGTATGTTTATAAAAAGTATGATGTTTAAAGAGTTATTTCATAAAAGTTTGTTTGTTTGGAAATAATATTAATAAAAGGATCTATTTTTTAATTTATTAAAAAAATATTTTTAATCTGAAAAAAGTTAATTAATATTTTTAATAAATAAGGTAATTATTTATTAGGAGGGAGAGGCAAGAAAATTTTGGTGATGATGAATGTGATGTTGTCACATGTCCTTCATAGATAATATTTTATTACAGTAAGAAGATTATACATGAATCATGGCGAATCATGTGTTTTGTGATAATTCTAACTACCTATAAATAATTTATATGAATCATAGTTATAAAGGCTGTAAAAAGCAGTTACCGCTATTGCAATTGCTATTGCAATTGTTATTTTTAGAATTTTAATCATTCATATTATTATTTACCGGTTGATATGATTCTATTCTGGTTGTATAACCAATAACATTTTTTATGTTTACCCTTGTTGTCAAAGACATTATTGATTACATGATAATCAAATTTATACACTTTTATGTTCACCCTTATCGATTTTCGCTCAAATAATGATTTTGAACGAAACAAAAAAACTTACAAGAAAAATCAAGTGTAAATATTTGATAATTTATATTTTTAGGATTGTTCTTTGCAATTAAAATATAAGTTATAAGTGCTATGAGTTTATGAGGATGTGTTTTTTGTGAATGTTGTTAGAAAGCTTATTGATGGTCTTACTCTCCCAAATGATGTGGTTCAAAAAAAAGGTCAATATTCTCATGTGGCATTTGTTTTATGAACTGTTACCTACACTTTGGAATTTAAGTAACAAAGTATGGATGTTGTTGTCCGGTTTTCAAAAATCAATGAGAAGCAATTGATCATTTGTTTGGGGAATGTCAAGTGTCAAGTTTCTATATCACGCTATATATTTTTTTGTTTTAAGAGCCTATATGAACCTGCGCTTGTTATTGGATCCAGTTCTCTTAAAAGCTCCTAAAAATGTTGGTTTATGCGATCTTTGGCCCTTCATGGTGGATGTTATGAAGATTTTGTAATAATATAGTTCATGGCAAGAACATGGAGAATAAGGAGATTTTTTTATATTATATTTGTACTTTCTTGTATAAATGCATTGTTAGTAATAGTAAGAGAAAATCGATCATTACTTGGGCTTACTAATTACAAAACCTAATATTAGTAATGTAAATTAGATTTTTTTAAATTTTCTTCTAGCTTTTTGCAATCTTTATATTTATAAAATTGAACCGTTTGATTATTAAAATTCAAATTATTTTCTTATCATTAAATAAATCTTAATACAAGTAGGACTCCTGTGTTTGTTGATGAAATTAAGTATTTGTTGTTTTACAAGTAATATAAATAATCTTAATACTTAAATATTTTGACTAAAAGTACCCAACTTTCATAAACATGATGGATGTGTAGGTTGTCCACTATAAAATGTTACTCATTTACAAATACGGTAGAAACAAAGAATGCAAAGGAAGGGTGGTGAGCAATAATAACCTTAGTAAAGTATATATCACATCATTGTTTTTTTCTATTTTATTGTGTGTCTTTAAACATGTAGCGTAAGCGGTAGCTAGAAAGATAGGATTGAGTATAATGCAAGTATTGAACCTTCGCATCCTACGTTCTTTGAATGTACAACGCAAGTCTCACGTCTTGTTCCCAACGAGCGTGCATACGTTCGGTGTTTTGGGTTCGGGTTAAATCTATCACTAGTTGGTCAACGGGTTCGCAGTACCTATTTTTTTAAATTCTATGTGTAACACTTCCATGTTATTCTATGACACTAGCATTTTGCTGTGGCTTAAATTAATGCACCACGTGTGTCCAATGTTTTTATTTTTGACCTACTGGAATATTATTAAATATATTATAGTTTTCCCATCTACTCACGTCTTCCACGTGACTACACAACTTTCACTCCATACCATACGGGTCTTAAAAGCTGGTTAATATTTACATGCACATACATGTACACACACTAACACACATACATTTAGGGGTGTGAGTTCTATACGATACAAAATCATGACATAAAACATAAACCCAACAAAAAATTTACAGGTTTTGGTCAGTTTTGACTCAAACCCGCGATACCCATTCAGCTAAATGGGTTGTGTTTGGGCCGTTTGGCAATGGCGGAACTTTTAAAAATTAAAAATTTTTGCTACTCCTTATATATTTATTCAAACTTTGCTACTGTGTTTGGGTCCACCCGACAAATTCATGGGTTAATCTTGAAACCATTTGTTATTTATTTTATTTTATAATTATGTATAATGTCATAAATTAATTTTGTTAGGTGTTCTATTTCAAAATATAAGACTAGATTTAGGAGTTCACATAAGATTTTTTATATTCATTTGAAATTTTATTGTAAAACAGTAGTTTTAATGTAATAACATTAAAAAAATATAAAAAATAAAAAAATTTAGGTTAAACGATTGTGTTCGTATTAACTCGTGAATTTTCATGTCGTGTTTGGATTCACATGTCTAATATGATTTTCAAGATTATGTCTTATTTGAGTTTGTGTAAAATGTTCGGATTCGACCAACCAGTGAAAATGACTTGTTTAACACCCAAACATGCACACATATATACCTGAACATTGACCTATAATAGACCACCCACAACGATTGTTTGTGAAACTCAACAAATGAAATAATATACATTAATTGGAAATTTTGGATATTTTTGAATATTTCAGATAGTTTTTAAAATATTTCGGATATCCAAAATAATATTAATACAAATTATTATTTTTTTATAAAAATTATCAAATTAAACATATTTTTTTAATTTCAGATTTCCCTTTGATGTCCAAATTTGAATCCGAAATTCATATTTGGATTCGAATATGAAAATCAACTATCTTAATTTTTGAATATCTAAATTTAAACCCATAGTTAGAAAAACATGAGGTAGGTGTCGTTAACTTGTGCATCTATATTGTGAAAATGTTACCCCACGAGAGGGGTCACCTTCCATTTGTGTGATTACGTAAAATGGTAATTGACTAGTTTCATCAATTGAAAAAATATGTCTTGGCTCGTTTAACTTATAAGAGCTTGAGCTAGATCGAATATTACGAGCTTTATTTCTAAATCTGAAGTTTGGCTTGTGACTAGTTTTTTAAGCATGCACGTTTATTATATATTAATTATACACTTATATTTATTTCTAACACATATTTTAACTAAAGTTTTTTTACAATACAATATATATTATTTATTTATTTATTTACATTTACTTATTTCCCATAAGAGTGGATTCCACACTTTAAGTTCTGTCTTTACACATTCTTTATTAGTAAGATCCAGGGATAAGCTAGGATTCTTGAATAGTTTCCATCAGCTCAACCAAAAAAGTGTTTTTTTAGTAGTCATTTAGATGGTAAGAGAAGCAGAGTGAGGAAAGTAAGTGAGAAAGGGTCTTATCATATTCAATTTATTCCCTAAACAAGGTTAGCTAGGCAGAACTAAGTCAAATAAATCCTAACTGCTAATGCTAAAGTAGAACTGATAATAGTAGCACATCAACAAGTGCCTTATAGTCACATGGAACTTGAGTAGAAAGCTTGGTTCCATTGATTCTTTCAACCTAGAACTTGTATTAGAGTTTAAGCTATCAAGGCTGCTTGCAAGAGTTATAATCGGCTCAAAGGAAAGGGCTGTTGAATAAGCAAAACAAATAATTGATATCGTTATAGAATAATTTCCACACGTGGATGAGAACTCGGAATTTGAAATAGATGATGTTGTTTGGACTCCTACTGAAACCGAGACTTAAGCCCAAGGCATGGATGTGGTTTGAGAAAGGGTGGTGGAAGACTTGGTTGAGCATGAACCCAGTCCTTTGAGGGATCTTTAATCTCTTAAGTTGTCACATGATACTAAATTTTGTATGTTTATTTTTTAATATTCATAGATATGAGTGTGTTATATAGATGCTCAATTGAGGCTATGGGGAGTGTTCAGTTCTACATATTAGAATGGCCATGTTTATTCAATAAATTATGCGAAAAATTCAAATTTAACTAATGAAATTTGGGAAATTGCAGAAGTAAACAACCATATGAATCTAAATTTCAATTTCAAATTTAACGATGATTAATTAGGAACACATCAAGAAATAAAGCTATATCAAACAAAGCAAGGTCTATAACTATTTTGTTACCCCAAAAAGCCCTAAAAATATTCTATCGAAGAACAATAAATAAACACATGTACAAACGCATATTCCATTCAATACGAAGACAATGGAACACTAACCCAAAACAGGGCTACAACAACCATGCACAACGCTAAAGACAACCAAACCGTTGCAGATAACGCAAGTTCAGCAGCAAACTAACCCTAACCACGACCATGTGGTGGAGACGACGGTGTAAAGGGCTGCGACCCACAACAATACCACCACATAACCGCAACCAGGCGTTTCGAAAAAAGGGAATACCAAGTGACCACCACTCGACTTGGCAAACCAACGCTAACCATGACTATGCGGGAACGATGATGGTGTAGGCGTCTTTGAAACCAGAGACAATAACAACAACCACCGCATCGCCAACTATGAGGCGGTGAAGGCTAGGTTATCGAAAAGAGTAAAAGGGGGTACCGGTGGCAGAGAGAGAGAGAGAGAGATAGAGAGAGAGAGAGAGAGAAAGAGAGAGATCAACAACGAGACAATAGTCGCCAAGGGAGAACGCCGGTGGCGACTCCTCCATGAAGAGGTGGTAGATGGCTGCATATCTTATTTGTACTTGATGCAATACCTACACACCACAAAATGTAAAACTCTTGTGGCCAACATAGAAAACATAGAAACCCCTCTATTCCTTTGAGTAGCTTTTTAAATATTATATTATATTATATTATGTACTTTATAAATTAAACTTGTATTAGAGAAAGATTTCATGTCTTTTAGTGATCAAATCTGGTTATATGCCATGGAAGAATGCTAGAGAGGTGCGTATTAAACACAAAATCATCAATATGAGGAATGCACTTGGTTGATTGATGCCCAATGAACGTTTGATGATGTTAAATTGGTTGCTGTGATCGAGAACCTTGACACCGCAAATGCTAGAATATGAAAATGATAATAAGTTCATCATTGTTATAAAAATAAATACAACTAAAAACTAGAATAAATCACATAGATGATCTTTGTTGTTTAAGACAAACTAGTTTTAACAGCCGCGTGTTGCGGCGGCATCCTACACAGACCCTAATCGATATGACTCGTTTTCGAACTATATTTTTTTTGAAATGTAGAGTAACCTAAATTTATAACGTTTAACAAAACATATAATATTTGAATGTGTTGTGACATCGAATGCAATGTGATAACGTATAGATTACAATTGTCTTGACTCGTTTTAAACTAAATTCACTTTGAATGTAAAGTAACTCGAACATACAGTCGGATGAAACGTATTGTGTTTTCTAATAAAACTTAAATCGAAACATATAACTTAAATCATACAGAAAAGTAAACACAAAAACGTTTTATATCTAACCCGATTCTTTTATAACTCTATAAGTTCGTATGAAATCATTTCTTATACTTTATCAATGATAAATTTTAAAAATAAAAGAAAACAAATAAAAAATATTTATTTTCTTCTTTGTGTGCTTTAAAAAGCTTATCAGAGCAATAATGAAAAAAGAAAGAGACCATGTTACACTTAACCCCCTAAGTCACTGACATTCTATTATATCCAATTGATTATCTTTTCTTCTTTTTCTTACTCATCTGGTTACATTTAACTTTATTCATCTTTCTTTCGTTTTTCGTTAGTTCTTTCTTTTTCTAAAAGACCCCAAACCTCTTCATCTCCTCTAACTCAAACCACCCCTTTATTTAGCATCTTCCCTCATTAACACCACAAACCCTACCACCGCCTTCATCACCACCGTGATGCTCCACCAACACTGAATCACCATCATCATCATGCCATTTACATCATCACTTCTACATCGACAGGCTCATCACGACCACATCGTCACCACTGCCCATCATCGTGCTCCGGTGAAAGTGGGGGATTGGAGTTGATTGGAAGATAGTGTAGGTTCCACTAGGGGTCGACCAAACATATCAAAGCAAACAACGGTGGTGGTGGTACAAGGAACAACCCCGAAGCCGCCACCACTGGGGTCGACCAAGCAAATCAAAGCAAACAGTGGTGGTGGTCCTGTTCTCTTGTGGAAACCATTGTCAAAGATAGGGTTGATGTAGTAATGTCGTCGGTGGGAGGGGTTGTGTAACCGAGGCTTCTTCCTCCCCCGCAACTTCTTTTGTGTTGAACCCAGTGGGTAAAAAGACATACACGGACCAATTTGTAATTTAAAAGTTAAGTGGCTAAACTATATAAAACCTAGATTTCATTGTACCCACCGACATACGGGATTAATAGTAATAGTAATTATGATATTGTTCTCTAATTCTAAACTTTAATGGATTCAGTTTGCAATTGCACTACTTGCTTTCATAGATGATCTCTAAAATTAATGTTGTTAATTTGACCATTTAGTTTTAAGGGCATTCTAGTCATTTTTATTAGTATTACTATACATTACTTTTTGTATAAAAAGACAAAAATAAAATACAAATTATCCTATAATAAATTGCCATGGACAATGAACAGTACTCTGTTGTAGACACGTGTTCTGTTGTCTTTGTTAGCCTTCTCGACGTGTGTTCCTTTTCCCTTTTCTTCCTCCCGTCTGCTTCTTAGACTCATTGTCGTCGACATCTTGCTCCTGAACTGCTGCATCTTGCTCTTTAGGTTGGATACATCTTTATTGCTCTTTCATTGCTCTTTTTGTATGTTTCTTCTGGTTGATTGTCTGATTTTTGTTCGTTGCTGAATCTTCTGTTATTTCGGTTTAGGCTGCTCTTCTTGGACAGATTGGCAGTATTTTTGCATTATCAAGTAAGGTATAAATATTCTACTATAGTCTTTGTTTGGTTGTTGTTGTCTGCACCATTGCATGTTCTTATTTCATGTGATCGTAGTTGTCTTCCAGGTCAGAGGTTTTACTTTCCGTTTCGGAGTCAATCAAAATACAGTGCGATGCTCGCCAAGTGTTTGATGAAATGTTTTATATCTTTTGAGTTTGGCGTTTGATGAAATGTTTTATACGTTTTGTGTCACACCCAGCCCCTCACACCAACAATATTGCCCGCTTTGCCCACGAAGAGCTCACGGATTTGCTTTTGGTTGCCCGGGTGAAAACTTCCCAGGAAGGTCACCCATCCCTGGATTGCTCCCACCTGAGCACGCTTAACTGTGGAGTTCTCCTCTCATCCACAGCCAATACGCCCAAAACGCGTTGTTGATATTAGAGGCCAGACATTCCTTATGAACCAGGAATCTCTCCTGTCCACGGCCGATGTGGGATATATGTAGGGTGTCACAAGCACCCCCTGTTTGGACTCATTGTCCTCGATGAGCCCGAGAAGTCACCATCCTTGGTGAAGTATGTCCCACATCACGAATGGCACAGGAGTGGCTCTGATACCATTCTGTCACACCCTCAAATTCCACATGCGGGGTTCTACCGCGAGGCGTGTGACAAACCAGGATCTCAGACACGGTCATATCAAACGACACTAAATGGATTTAAAAATAAACGTTTGACTTAAATCAGAGTAGCATAAAAGAAATAAACATCAGTGCGGAAGCATAAAACTGAAATGAATGACAGTGCGGAAGCGAATAACGAAATGTAAATAATACTGAAAGTTATAAGTGCTAAGTCAAAACTAAATGTTCAATGCAAGTAAATATGTTTGATGATGCATGTCCTGAGTGTGTTCCTTAATCGTGCATCATAAGCTTAAGCGTTCTTGTTACCTGAGAAAACATGCTAAAGTGTGTCAACATAAAGTTGGTGAGTTCACAGGTTTTATCACAGATAAAAATGTTTGTAATTGTTTGAATGGTAAAGTAATTAAAGCATATCGGTAGGTAGCTAGCCTATAAACAAGTTACTTAGCGTTTCGAACCGAGGCTGACTGTTTGTGTGTTTGTATGTTCGTTGCCTTCCCGTCACGTCTCACCAGACAATGACAAATGTTAGGTCAATAACGCACCCGTTTGACCTCCAATCAAGCTAGCGCGACTAGCCCGGGCGGGGTTTGTCAAACCCAGTAGTACTACTCAGAATTACCTCGCTACACATTACTAACGGTTCGAGAATGTAAGGACTTTTCAAGAATGTTTGCACTAACGTAACAGGCGATATCAATAATACTAAAACCATTTTGTAAATACGTTTGCATGTTTTCTCCCCCAAAAAGGAAAGAAAGTAAAATAGGGGCCGTGAAGACTCACCTCGAGTGCGTTGCAGAAATAAGTGTAAGCACAATGGATCGGGTTCCAATTAACCTGAGTTTCATTTAATATTTAATTAATATTAAATACTAATAATTTTGGTCGTACGGTTTCGCGTTTCACGGTTCGGTTACGGTGCGGGCTATCGGTATTTCTCATTCTCAAACAAGTACTACCATACTGAAGCTCACACAAACATAAACTCAGTTATTCACGCACACTAGATCATACATGAAGGTATTGTTTATATATCTTTAATTATGAGAGTTTTTATAATAAAACTCATATGCGATACATTTATTATAATGTCTCTAAACACAATCTATATATTATTTTGAGATGAACTCACTTGGAGTTGCTCCAAGACTCATGGGGTTACTTTCCAATTTATTTATTTTAACCATAAGTTCCTCAAAATGCAAATTATGTATCAAAATACTTGACCCTTTGTTTGCTGTCAAAAAGAACAGTTTTGACATACCTTCACTAAAAATGCAATAACTTGAGTTCTACACGTCCAAATTAAGTGTGGTCGGACTTTTTGGAAACTAGATTCAAAAATACACAAATTGGACCAAAGAAACGCAGTTATTGAGTTTATTATAATCGAGTTACAACGTGCATAAGTTGGCTAACAGAATCTGCTCAGAACACACACATAATATACATGCATTCATACACCCAAGTATACACACATGCAAGCATTCATATTAACACAACCATCTAAAAAAATATATGCATCCATATTTGTGTACATTGCAGAACCCATTTACAACTAATACACACACTACACAACAACCCACTTGGACTCAACCATGGACTACACATCAATATGGATACACATGTCATACATACCATCATACCATCCAAATAATGAACACACACCACCTATGCACACACACCTTTATATATATATAACACAGCATACACACAAGATTATATATACATACATACATTCCAGTAACATATATATATATGCATGCTCAAAATGATTCACACGAGAAACACACACATATGCACATAATATGTGCGCAGAACACACAATACATACATATATATACACAACGCAACACACACATATATCTATATATATATACAATACATACATATATATATACACAACGAAGCACACACGCTACATATATCTACACCCGCAGCCCGTACCCACACCGAAACAGTGAACCAATCCAAACCCAACACTCGCACCACCGTCCCGAACATCGAAACCGTAACCGGAAATTCGTAGAATCGGGACGTATCAAGCGTGTAACTTAGAGAAAGTTCATACCGAACAAGGAACGGAGACGGTGTAGACTCCCCAATGTAGATGTTGTTCTCAACCGCGACTACCGGGGGTGAGAATGGTATCGGTTACGTCTGATCGACCCGCTTAGTAGTGTAACGATGATGTCGATCGCTTATGACTTCCGATGGCTCACGATTGCAGATGAAAACTATCACCGAATGGCTAAGCAAGGTTGCTGCCGTCGATGGTGAGCGTTTAGGGTTTTGAATTGTGGAACCGTGGTATGGGGGGTCGGTTAAGATGTTTAAAGGTGGTGTTTAACATGAGGGCCGAGAGATGGGTTAGAGTTTTGAATAATTAACACTTAAATCCCTAACTTTGATGAAATGTCATATGAGGTCCCTATAGATTTTATAATTAATAACAACCTAAATTACTTTAATTAGTTTAATCACACTACAAGGTTACTTAATTTATTAAATCATAAAAATGTTGGAGATATGAAGAATGAATTTACCGTGTTAACCTTGAAATACGGGGTGTCACATTTTGAGTTTGTGATTTCATTTGATCAAAATGCGATGCAAGCCAGGTGTTTGATGAAACGTTTTCAGTCAAAATGCAGAACAATTTTAGTTGATGTCGAATGCTAATGCATCTGTTTATGAGTGATTTAGATGTCTTAACTTCAGGTTTCTTTTGGAACTATTTTATCCTTCGTTTTGTTTAGTTCAAGTTTTGGTCTAAGGTTTGTTTAGTTCAGATTTTGTTGTAAGGTTTGTTTAGTTTTATGCTTTCTTTTCTTTTATCCTTCATTTTGTTTGCTTCAGGTTTAGTTGTGTTAATGTCAAATGTATTAGTTAAGTTTTATTCCATAGGGATATTTTGCTTACTTGATTGCTTTGTCAATTGATAGTTTTGATATCTTAATCAATCAAAATTTGGTAAATGGCAGTAGCATGTAACTTTACATGTCTTATATTGAATTGAATAATTATTATCTACTATTGATAAGAAAAGATTATTCCCGATGCAATCAACCAACCAACACATGCCCTTAAATTTTAATACCAATGATTTAACTCTGTTAAGTAACAATGCCAAAATTTTGGCCCTTTTATGTAATTATGCTAAACTGCACCAACTAATAATTTGTTGAAAGTTAATTTTGATGCTTTGGGTGATTTCTTTGCTATTACTTCTCGGGAATGTAGATACCACCACCTCGAACTTTCATTACATAAATACTTACAGTAGTACAAAATCTAGTTACTGTGTTTTAGGTTTATGCATAAGTGGCAAGATTGGGTATTTTGTTATGGATCAGGTTGGCTTTCCATAACGTACTCCGATTTGCATTGACATGTAGCTCTGATTATGGGATGCTATTGAGATATCATACTATATGTTGGATCAACATAGGATTGATACAGAACCTCCCTTAATGTGAATAGGGTTTTTGCACTACCCACAATAACTTCAGCACCACCTCCACTGACAACATCTGTAATGAAGATCTAGAGTGCATATTCAAGTCAAGTTTTTCTTTTTATGTTATTTAGAAAAAACAACCCTAAGCTTTTGTATATTATGACAGCTCCCAAAGCTGGTAGAACAGCTTAGATTTTTTGTTGTCATCAAGAGAAAACCATATTACGCAACGCTTATAAAATGACTTCCTACAACCACATGTATAAATCTTAAATGTAACTTGAAACTATGTTAATTGTTTGATATAGAGCAACTTAGATTTGTTGTTGTCATCAAGAGAAAACCATATTACGCAACGCTTATAAAATGACTTCCTACAACCGCATGCATAAATCTTAAATGCAACTTGAAACTGTGTTAATTGTTTAATATTCCAACACCGATTATTTTTACCACCATTTAACATTTTCTTCACCATTTAAGCCCCTTTAAGTTTCTAAAAGCCTTTATATTTTTCTAAATTAAATCTACATCTTTACTTTGTTTACTGTAATTTTAATGTTTTAATTTCTTTCGTTATTGTTTTTTGTGGTTGATATGAAACATTATCATATGTGATTTATAAATACACATTCTCTTATTAACATTACTTTTTATTTGATTCTTATTAGTATGTAAGGCCTTTGCTTCTAGTTTTTTTTAAAACTTCGTAGTATTTGATTTTTGGAACTTTTCCATATTGGAAAGAGACGATTTGAAAATATTTCGTGAGGTTATACACAAGTGCAAATTTTGCCCGTTTGATGTTAGTTAATTGGTCAGGGGTCAAAGGTCATTTATAAGTGTGTTCAGATGCATAAAACAATTTAGGTTTCTTTGTTAATGGATTTCCAACGCCTTGGAAAACTGGTCGAAGGAGGGCAATATTCTCTTATCGCATTCACTTCCCGCTTGACCTGTAAATAGAGATTGCGATTCCCTTGCGCTTATGTGTTTGTTAATCTTTATGTTAAATTTATGCGTGCTCGACGGGATTAATATTTTGTTACGTATTTGTACTAATTTGTACACCTACGTTATTTCTCTTCAAAATAATATACAAATTTGAGTACTAAAAAGGTCAAACTGTACTTTCTTAATTAGAAACTCTTACTTGCATGAATTTGGTAAGAATTCATAATTCCTTTAATAACCTTTCATTTCGTTAGTCTAATATATTTTGTTATGTTGTTGATTGTCGGATTCTAAGTTGTTTTCTTTTTCTGTAGGTAGTTCTATGCTTTGATCCGGTGTTCATGCAGGTACGTAAAGAATGTTTAATTTTGTTTTCCTTTTAAGTAATATTGGACGTGTAATCTTTGTAACTACGTTTTTATCATTGCTAATAATGTGTTAGGTGTTTCTTCATTTGGTTAGCATTTATGTTTTGATATACTATGCACTTTCTAATTGGGCTAGAGTATTAGCATTTATAATGTTTCAGATCAACATTTCCTTTGGGTGTGAATATTTTGACATTCTATGTTAGTTATCTTTCAAATGTACTTTTTTTTACCATGATTGTTTTAATTGATAATGCTAGCCTTTAAGTAGAAAGCGTTCGCGTGGAATAGCAAGACAAAGTGATGCCTTTACCTCTTCTTCTATTCCTGGCACTGATGCTCACATTGGTTGTCAAACACAACGCAAGTCATGTCATAGGGCTACAATGTTACGTACCGCCTCTAGAGCACAGCTTCTCCATCCCTCGATTGCTCGAATATTGATCGCTCTGAATATGCCGAATATGGGTTACGTGGGTCTCTGCTGCCTTCTCCGGTTTATATCGATCTAGGCGAGTGCGATAGTGTTTGTGAATTTTTCGGCACTCTCTTCTGGTTTGCAGAACGTTTGACGTCTTTTCCATTAAGCAGTTGCCCTAGATATTTAGTTTGTTGTAAAGCTGGACGTGTTTCTATAGACTATCCTGTTGAACCATGTAACATCATGTAATTTTGGTTAATCAAAAGTTAACTTTGCTTAATCTTGTAAGGGACATTGTTGCCATATACGAAACTTATGGGTTACTTATGCTTATTGTTTTAATTTGTTTTAACTTTAAAAAAATGATAATGTAAATTATTACATAATAATTAAATAACAATCTTGATAATGATTTTATTAATAATGATATTAACAAGAAAAGATAAGTAATAATAATAATAATAAAGAATAATGATAATAATAATTTGGAAAGAATTACTAAACTTAAAAATGTTAAAACTCAAACTAAAAAGGTGAGGGGTTTGTTTTGTCATATTGGAAACCTTAAAAGAAATCTTTGCACATAAAATAACAACTTTAAAACTACAGGGACCATTTGTGCAATTTATTAAAAATCAATTTGGAGTTTCCCCATCAAACCCGTATTTCCGGCGGGGCATTCCGGCCACCGCCGGCCATTCCTTCCGGCCACCCTCTAAACCGGCGAATCTCGATCGTTTATTGACCCACGAACGTTGCGAATCATAATAGTGCATGTTTCGAACGTAAATACATCATTTAAGCATGATAAAATGTCGGTTATAAGCCGGATCGTTTCAAAACCGAAAAACTTAAACTCCATAACCGTTTGAACATTAATCCCTAATAATAATCCAATTAATTGAACCTAAGCAATCTTTTAACTATCCCTAAACTGTATACACATCCACTTTCCCCTGAAAAACAAACGAACGCCGAAAGATCAACTCTCGACTAGTCGTGATCCGTAGCTGTTCGAACCCACTTTTTCTACATTCACCATCACATAACAGAGGGCTTTCGTTCATTGGGTTCTATAGAAGCTTCCGGTCAACGAATTGGATTTATCATCATTTGAACCCGAACAATCGCTACGTCAGTCGCGACCCCTATTTTTCATCTCATCTCCCTCAATTCGATACTAATCACGTAAGTTCTGTATATCATTATGCTCGATTTCACTTGGGCATTAAAAGCAAGGTTTCCATTCACATAATCCATCTGGGGTTTAATTTGGGATTATTTGAACCGGTTTCATATGATTTGGGGTGATTCACATTTGGTGGTTTATAAGTTATTAAAACAAAGCTTTAACGCGGCTACGGCCTTAGATTGCTGGTAAGGTGCACGCCCCATAAACCTGAGGTCCCCGGTTCGAATCCGGGGAACCCCATATTTTTGTTTTAAGGCTTTTTGCCTTTAAAATAAACTCAGAAATTCCTAAAAATTAAATTTTTTTTATGAATTTTATTAACTTGTAAGACAATTAAATTTTTAAAAATTATTTGTATGTACTCTAAATTAACATTTCAATTAGCTTGTTCCTATTAAAAAGTTGGATTTCAAATAATGGTTTAAATTACTAAGTTATTATTAGAACAACCACCATCAAATGTATGTTATTGTTAAAATGAAGATTTATTTACAAACTATCAAGATTTATTCAAGATTAAGATTTTATTAAAAATAATTTTTCTTTTATTATTTTTCCTTTACACTAGAATGCTTAACTAGTATATTTAATATTGAATCAAACTTAACCAATTATTTTCATTTCATTAAATTTAAATAATAAAACCTCTAAACACCAAACCCTAGTCTTCTTTTAATTCGTTGAGTTTATTACTTAGATGTTAAAACCTTGTAAATATGGCTATATAGGTGCCTTGTGACGGTTTACGTTGGAACGACACTTATTATTTTCTTATTAATCATCATTTATACACTTACATCAATATGAGTATTTCTATACCCTTTTTCATATTTTCACACTTTGGGGTGAAACATGTTTACTTATAAATATTGCACTTGTAAACGTTTGATTCTTGTAAACTTATGGCAATTTACTTGTGTCTGTGGTTAGTGGAACTTTGTAGCTACCATATAATGTCGAATATATGTACAATCATTAACTATTGCTAGCCTGGCGACGTCATAGATCTATGGGCCTGACAACCCTGCGTGGTTGATCCAAGTACACTTAGCTAATCGTATATGCTTGTAAACGTTTGAGACTTGTAAAACTTTGTCAAGGTTTGATTGTGCATTTTGTCTTACATCCCTAGTTACTATGTTCTCTAACTTACAACATGAATTGCCATCTTTTATATACTTATGTATTGAAACTATAGAAATCTCACCAACATTATTGTTGACCTTTTATTTTTAACATGTTTCAGGAAATACTCAAGTATGATTACTACTTTGAAGCTTATCACATCTAGGATTGGATCTAGAGAAATAAATGGATGAACTTGTCACATTTATTTTTTTTTACATAATGTTATCTTTGTTTGAAACTTATGCTTGTAACGTTGCAATTGAAACTTATGAATAATATATTTGGGTTTAATAATAGCGTTATGTGACTGTGAACGATCTTAACTCTCACTCCTCGACGTTTCCGCCGTCAAGGTTGGGGTGTGACAGATTGGTATCAGAGCCCATAACTATAAGGATTTAGGTTATTATAAATGATGACCTAGACTATAGCGTATGCATGAACCTTATAGAACTATATTTCTATCTTGTAAAATGTATGGTTTGCATGCTACATAATGCTATGCCTTCTTATGTGCAATTTGATGCCTTAGCATAGGGTTGCCTAAACATTATTACTTGTCTCCCTAAACTTATCTTTGACTCTTTGACTCTCCCTGAACATGAAATCTCTTAATCTTATTCTCGACGACACGTGGAATCGTATACTTATTGTTTATGTCTTGAATCTTTAGACTCTATGTCTAATCTATGATAATCTCATCAAGGTTTTGATTTCATGAACCTAAAAAAATTATGTGACACATAGACACCTGTATTCTGGATTTCCTGGCAAAAGGCCTTCGAGCTAAGGCAAGCATATCGTATAAATTTCATTTCGAGACCAGTTATGCTTACCTGGGGATTTCTGGGATAAATGATAAACTATGGTCAACATACACAAGTTTCTAAGGAAAATTGGTCAATTTACCTTGACGTGTCAACGTTTCCAAATGGTAATACGTTACCAAATGGAACCATCCGGTTTATATTTAAAATATAAAAAATCCTTGATTTCTTGGACTGGTTTATCATCAAACTCTAATATTTTCTCATTCCTATCTTACAGAATGTTCCCGTTAATATTGAACTCGTTATACTCCTCAATTCTTACATTTAAACAACGTTATACGTTGTGCGCCTTATGTATTATCTTCATACCTTGACCAACGTGTACATGGATCTTACTATATCCAAAGATATTGGTCGTCTAAACCGAATGGTTTTAAAACTTAAAATTGTTACTTAGGTTTTCAAATGTCCTTAAAGTGTGTCTCATAACTAAAATCATGCAATGTCGAAAGGTGGAATACCTGCATCCCGGGATACCTTGTCTAGGCAAGGTATACACATAAATTTGATTCGACCGTTGGATCCGTTTATCTGACCTGGAACTCATGAGATGGGTGATCGCTTATAGGTACGCGTGTCTACCGTAAAGTTGTGGTTGACGTAACACTTTGAGAAGTCAACGCATTTCCGTTTTATTTTGAACGAACCGTTTACATCTCATTATTTTGTTGAATCATTTCCGTCATTGATCTTGTTTTCCTGACTTAAACCATTCAAGATTTGAGAACCTAACACAATTAACTCTGTTATCCCGAACTTTACCTTAAATCCTAGCAAGCATGATTTTCTTTTCCTGTTAATGTTACATTGATGTAATTTGAAGTTTCTGAATTTCTAGCCGATATTCTCTTCGTTTGCTAAGTCAAGCTTTATAAAAACTTCAAACCGTTTTGCATCGTAGGCAATGCAAGAGTCCGCAAGTCAACCTATGACTAAGGACACTCGTATCCCCTAAATGATTCTATCTCATCAAAACAGGGGTGACTCCCTCAATTTGGTAATGACTTTCCATTCGCTATTACTGTTCTTATGAAATTTCATCGTCAAGACAAAAATGAACCTCATACCTTGATGACTATTTCCTTCTTTTTGTTTTTATGAATTCGTATTTTACAAATGGAATTACCTCCTTAAAATAGGAGTAAAATTTCGTATCTTGATGATGGTTTTCAATTTTTATATTGTGTGTTTTTTGAAATCTCATCCTCGGAATCGGGGTGATTTCCTTGTTTTGAGGACAGATTTCAATCATTTTTCTTTGGAACTCGTATTTCACGAATGAAATGACCCCCCGAAATAGGATTGAATCCCGTACTTTGGTGACAAAGGTCAGTTCTCGATTGTTTTCTTGTTATTATGAAATTCAATCATCAAGATAGGCGTGAAATCCATACCTTGATGATAATATCACCCCGTTTAAAATTTTATGGATGGTATTTTCCTCAAATGAAATGACCCCATCAAAGTAGGAGTGAATTCCGTTCTTTGATGAAACTTTTCATTTTGCTATATATTGTTTCTATAAAACTTCACTGTTAAGATAGGAGTGATTATCCTTTACCTTAATGGTAAGTTACCTCATTTTATTCTGGTGGATCCTCAACAATGAGTTAAGATCAAGCTCTCGTTTGGTAGTTAAGAGTAATACTTTGGGAAATACACCACCAAGCTAGGAGTGGTAACCACATCTTGGTGAGTATTCCCATTCCTTGATCTCAAACTTACCAGGGTTTTAAGACTTCAATTGACAAGAAACATATAATAACTTGAAGGGTGAACACCGTTATCTGATTTATCGACGATAGTGTTCCAGCCAGTCAAGCTAAAACATGAATCTTGAACTCAAAAGGGGTCGTTGTTACTTTAGGGTAATCATAGTTTCAATCCTGGAAACATTTAAATTTTAAATCGATTTCTTCTCTCACGCTTTTGTGTTTCAATTTGACGTTTGATCTAGCTTTATAGAACCTTTTTATCGACCTTCATTCTGAGTTATCATCAAAACCTAATTGCACGATGATAACACTCCTAAAACAATCTTTGTACAAGATAAAGTTAATATAAATTTATGCCATGTCTTTCTGTTTATAGCAATGTACGGTTGTGTTCATGGGTTTGATGAACCGCGTGTGCAAGCCGTACTTGGAAAGCTATTTGTGATTGCCTTTATCGTCGATATTCTGAATTATTTAAATTCCAATCCGATCATGAACGACGTCTTTGTTTAACTCTTTACCCATAATTAAAAATGCAATTCCCATTATTCTTGATAACCTTGAACTCCTAATCTTAAAAATCTCTAAATCTCTATCTTGATTGCGACTCACAAGACTTGTTATTACATTCATTCCGATGTGGACAAAAAGGATCATGAATTTCCGCGATTGGTATTCATGGTTTGGCATAAAGGAAATGTTGACGTAGCTTGGTATATGTTCAAACTGCGTTGTATTTCTTGATGTCATTTGGTGCATTATTGACCGATTGGCTAGTTTCTCGCATTTATTCATATTGACTCATGTGAGATAACGAGTCGAGAAATTGACTCGTACTGACCTCAAATAGTCGGTTATTGTGGTGTGTCGTTAAACATCGATCGTTAATTCTGATGATCGATTCACTTTCTGTTATTAGCAATGCCTATCATCTAATCATCTTTGGGAACCCAGCTCAAAATCTCGGCATATCGTATCATTCTTAACCCGACGGTTTAACTGGAGGAGCGATACGTATTCACAAGATATGCGTTAAGCTTGTGTAATTATATAGGGGCACCTGGGATTCTTAAATTCCGACGGTCAAACTTTCATACAATTACAGGATATTATTTTTTTTTTCTTATTGGCTTCAAGACGTCACTTTATTACACAATTTCATTCCAGATGATGGGAGAAGTGTGACTTATAAGTCTAATATACCTCAGGAACTCATCATCGTTTTTCAATGTTTCATGTGTCAAATCTCAAAGAGTTAGTTTGTCAATGATAATTTTCGCATTCCACTGGAAGAGTTCAAATTTGGATGCATCGTGTCAAATTTCCATAATTCGCAAAGTGAAGTATCTCACCCGTAATCAAACGCCAAGCAGAGTCCGTTAGTACACTTATCTTTCATCATAAATCTCCTGTTCGTTTAAGTTTCATTCTTAATTTCGGGACGAAATTCTTTTAAGTTAGGGAGACTGTAACATCATGTAATTTTGGTTAATCAAAAGTTAACTTTGCTTAATCTTGTAAGGGCCATTGTTGCCATATACGAAACTTATGGGTTACTTATGTTTTTGTTTTAATTTGTTTTAACTTAAAAAAATGATAATGTAAATTATTACATAATATTAAATAACAATCTTAATAATGATTTTATTAGTAATGATATTAACAAGAAAAGATAAGTACTAATAATAATAATAAAGAATAATGATAATAATAATTTGGAAGGAATTACTAAACTTAAAAATTAAACCCAAACTAAAAAGGTTAGGGGTTTGTTTTGTCATATTGAAAACCTTAAAGAAATCTTTGCACATAGAATAACAACTTTAAAACTACAGGGACCATTTGTGCAATTTATTAAAATCAAATTGGAGTTTCCCCTTCAAACCCGTATTTCCGGCGGGGCATTCCGGCCACCGCCGGCCTTTCCTTCTGGCCACCCTCTAAACCGGCAAATCTCGATCGTTTATTGACCCAAACGTTGCAAATCATAATAGTGCACGTTTCGAACGTAAATACATCATTTAAGCAAGATAAAATGTCGGTTAAAAGCCGGATCGTTTCAAACCGAAAAACTTAAACTCCATAACCGTTTGAACATTAATCCCTAATAATAATCCAATTAATTGAACCTAAGCAATCTTTCAACTATCCCTAAACTGTATACACATCCAATTTCGCCTGAAAAACAAACAAACACCAAAGATCAACTCTCGAACAAGTCGTGATCCATAGCTATTCAAACCCAACTTTTTCTACAATTCATCATCAATTAACAGAGGGCTTTCGTTCATTGGGTTCTATAGAAGCTTCCGGTGCAACGAATTGGATTAATATCATCATTTGAACATCGAACAATCGCTACGTCAATCGCGGCCTATTTTTATCTCATCTCCCTCAATTCGATACTAATCACGTAAGTTCTGTATATCATTATGCTCGATTTCACTTGGGCATTAAAAGCCCTAAGGTTAATTCCATTCACATAATCCATCTGGGGTTTAATTTGGGATTATTTGAACCTAGGGTTCATATGATTTGGGGGTGATTCGGCATTTGGTGGTTTATAAGTTATTAAAACAAAACTTTAATGCGGCTACGGCCTTAGATCGCTGGTAAGGTGCACGCCCCATAAACCTGAGGTCCCCGGTTCGAATCCGGGGAACCCCATATTTTTGTTTTAAGGCTTTTTGGCCTTTAAAATAAACTCAGAAAATTCCTAAAAATTATAAAAATTATTTTATGAATTTTAATTAACTTGTAAGACAATTAAATAAATTCTAAAAATTATTTGTATTTTTCTATATACTCTAAATTAACATTACAATTAGCTTGTTCCTATAAAAAATTGGATTTCAAATAATGGTTTAAATTACTAAGTTATTATTAGAACAACCACCATCAAATGTATGTTAAAATGAAGATTTATTTACAAACTATCAAGATTTATTCAAGATTAAGATTTTATTAAAAATAATTTTTCTTTTATTATTTTTCCTTTACACTAGAATGCTTAAATAGTATATTTAATTTTGAATCAAACTTAATCAATTATTTTCATTTCGTTAAATTTAAATAATAAAACCCTAAACACCAAACCCTAGTCTTCTTTTAATTCGTTGAGTTTATTACTTAGATGTTAAAACCCTGCAAGTATGGCTATATAGGTGCCTTGTGACGGTTTACGTTGGAACGACACTTATTATTTTCTTATTAACCATCGTTTATACACTTATACATCAATGTGAGTATTTCTATACCCCTTTTTCATATTTTCACACTTTGGGGTGAAACATGTTACTTTATAAATATTGCACTTGTAAACGTTTGATTCTTGTAAACTTATGGCAATTTACTTGTGTGTTGTGGTTAGTGGAACTTTGTAGCTACCATGTAATGTCGAATATATGTACAATCATTAACTATTGCTAGCCTGGCGACGTCATAGATCTATGGGCCTGATAAGCCTGCTTGGTTGATCCAAGTACACTTAGCTAATCGTATATGCTTGTAAACGTTTGAGACTTGTAAAACTTTGTCAAGGTTTGATTGTGCATTATGTCTTACATCCCTAGTTACTATGTTCTCTAACTTACAACATGAATTGTCATCTTTTATATACTTATGTATTGACAACTATGAAAATCTCACCAACATTATTGTTGACCATTTATTTTTAACATGTTTCAGGAAATACTCAAGTATGACTACTTTGAAGCTTATCACATCTAGGATTGGACCTAGAGAAATAAATGGATGAACTTGTCACATTTAATTTTTTACATAATGTTATCTTTGTTTGAGACTTATGCTTGTAACGTTGCAATTGAAACTTATGAATAATATATTTGGGTTTAATAATAGCGTTATGTGGCTGTGAACGATCTTAACTCTCACTACTCGATGTTTCCGCCGTCAAGGTTGGGGTGTGACAAACCACCTCAACTTTTTAGACAACTTTTTGATGACATACACTTTTGGCAAACATTCGCGCATACAATTCGATGTTCTAAATGGCGTCATTTGGGGCTACGATCAATGAGGGGATTAATCGAAGCGGTGGCCCATTTGTGTTTAAGGTAACATATCAAATTTCTCACTGGTTAGGTTCCTTATGCCCTCCTGCTGGTGAGCCTCCTAGATTTCTGCAGATGTACATCTTCGATTCTGATAATGAGGTCTCTAATAGACTTAGTTTTTTTGCTGGCGGTTCAGAAAATAGCCTTTCCCCTGATGTCGTTTCAGCTATTGCCTTAGCATTAAACGATAACAACGAATATGTGAGGCTTTTCAAGAGTGCTCGAGAACTTTGCTCAGAGTCTGAATTTCCTAACTTTGCTATCAAGCTTTACGATTGTCATAGGCGTAAGAATTATGATAACCCTGCGCCTGGTACTTTAGGTGCAATTGTTTGGGAGGAAGGGTCTGCAGCGGAACATTTTGATGTTGTAATACGTAGCAAAGACAATATCCCTCATAGAGTGAGCAAGCTTCACCCGTCGTATATGCCTTTGCAATACCCAATCCTCTTCCCTCATGCTGAACAAGGATGGTCACCAACTCTTAGGTTGAAAGTAGATTCTGGTTGTTGAGACCGAAATTTGACAATGAATATGTTTTACAGTTACCAGATTCACGACAGACAGAATGTATACACACATTTGCTTAGGGCTGTTCGATTGTTTCAACAATATTTGGTAGACTTTTATGTGTGCATAGAACATGGTCGCTTGGATTATTTCCGTAACAATCAAAGTGATAATTATCATGATTTATACTATTAGGTTTTTTATAAACTAGCCACAAAAGTTTTGTACTATGAACTCTAATCATAACGCCTCTGTTTTTATTTTTTAGATAATTATCATATAGTCCTCTCAACTTTAATTAAACCTTATGATATGTATGTATCGGTTTATTATTTATTCTAATTGATAAAAACTTTTGGTTTAAAATTTGGGCACAACAATTTTTTGATGTTATAACCATTTTTATTATACATTTCGATGTAAATTTTAATCGGTTTCTTACCACTTTATCATGCATTTCGACGTAAATTTTAATTGGATTTGATCACTCTTATCATATGCTTCAACGTTAAATTTAATTGGTTTTTGAACATTCGTATCGTACTCTTCAATAAAAATTTTAATCGAAGCACAAACATACAAGTCGTTAACTAATTTGCAGTTTCATTGTTTTATATAAAGTGTCATGATTTATCCTCTTTATTTTATTCGTTGCAACTTTTGTTTCATTATATAACTCTCGACATAACTTTTATTGTCCTGAACATTATGAACTCCTCGTTCCACCATCACCACCATGGGTTTACAGTTGACTTTAATATATACACAAAAATATAACAATATAACATAACTTGTAGTTTAGTAATTTTCTCTCTTATTAATAAATAAAGTGAGTGAGAGTCATTTCGGGTTCCTTGGTTTGCCACATAATTTGTTTTTATGTTTGCTCTAATTTCACTACTTTGTATTAAATCGCCATAGTTTTTCTTTATTTACTCATTTGACCCACATATATTCCGGAAAATAAAAAAATAAGACGGTAAAACCCGATGAATACCAATGATCTTTCTCTCAACTGGTTAAGATGAGATACTCATGACATATAAATAAGAGGGACTATGAGTTCAAGTCTCACTCTAAGCAAAATGTTTAGAGTTGAGTAAGAATATTTTCTCAGCAATGAGTTTTCTTCTAAAGAGGTTGTGAGCGCAGTCCGAGATAAAAACAAATAAATAAACCCGATTAAAATAACAACTATCATAAAAAACAGAGTCATACATTTATCGTTAAAATAAACTGATAAATCATTTCATACGGTGAAAAGATTTCCCATAGGCTTGTATTGGAGTGGGTATTTTGGTAACTAGTGCACCAATTATAGCCAAAACGCACATTATAGTTCCAGATATATATATATATATTCCTCTTTTATCCCCACGATATCATCCTCTCGATCATCAAACGTTTCTAGGGTTTCCTTAACCCTTTCCTCTTTATCCTCACAACACCAAATGGCCGATGATCCACAGTACACCTCCGCCGGCGACTACACCACCGGCAAACGCAAGTACGACGACTCCACCACCCCACCGCCACCGCCGTCCGCCCGTCGCCAAACCGGATTCTCCGCCCCCATCCTCCACTCACAGTCCCCCGACTCCGCACCGGCGTACAACACACATGCACCTGTAGATGAGATCGAGCTCGCGAAACAGAGGGCTCAGGAGATCGCTGCTCGTCTCTTCAACAACGCCGAAGCAAAACGCCCGAAGTTTGAGAACGGCGGCGGTGGTGGAGGATATGATTCTGGTGATAACAAGGGCTTCAGCTCTGGTCCTGCAGGTTCGATTCGTTGTTTGAATCTTCTGTTGCTTTTTTTACCTTTATGATTTATGATTTAGGGTTTGTAATTGTGTATTTGTGATAATTACGTTATGCAGATTATGGGCAGAAGCCTTATTTGTCTACTCCTGCTGTATCTTCTGGATATGGTTATGGAGGCCCGAGTAAAAAGATTGAGATACCGAATGGAAGGGTTGGTGTGATTATTGGTAAAGGTGGAGAGACTATAAAGTATCTTCAGCTGCAATCTGGAGCCAAGATTCAGGTTACTAGAGATATGGATGCTGATCCTCATTCACTTACAAGAGCGGTTGAGCTTACGGGCACCGCGGAAGCTATAGCTAAAGCTGAGCAGCTGATTAAGGATGTCCTTGCTGAGGTATATAAAAGCTTTTCATTTGTGTAGTTGATTATTCTTTTTTCAAGATTATTTAAAGGTTTACCTTGATGTTGGCTTTATGTATCATGCTGGTATGTTTAACTTTCAATTTTTAAACTTATTTGGTTTTGTGACTCAGGCTGAGGCTGGGGGTTCTGGCATTGTTTCTAGGAGATTACCTGGTCAGCAAGGTGGGGCTGAACAATTTGTGATGGAAGTGCCAAACAACAAGGTTCTTTGTGCCCAAAGCTGGTTCAGGTTTACAGCACATTTGTTGTGTGTGCTTTATAACTGTTTCATTTTTTTTTTTGCTTTTAGGTTGGTCTAATTATTGGTAAAGGAGGCGAGACCATAAAAAGTATGCAAGCCAGTACTGGAGCTCGTATTCAGGTTTATTCAGATTTTTTATTAACTTTGCTTCACTTTCACTGCGTTTTGTTTAGCAGAATGATGCCCATAAACTTTGGTCCAACTAGTTATTATTGGTTCCATGCATAACTTTCATTTACAGAGGCATGCATTGTGCATTAATTTTTATACAGTTCTAAGAGTTTGAACTGTTATCTAGTTTACATTTATTAAGCGTTAGCAATTAGCAATACATACATACATAATCGGAGAGAATATATTCGATAGCACGTTGTATGCAAAGTATGCAGTTACAAGTATTTAATTTCTTTTAAGTTTTGACTTTTGAGGTCCAGGGAAATAAAATTTACCCTTCTTTTCTATTAATTTTTTAACACATGCCTTTTTTACATCTATTGATAGTTAGTTTCAGTGAATATTTGCATTATTTTGGTGCATCAATGGTTTGTTTTTTAAAATATCTTTTCTGTAAGATATTGGAATTGGTCTTATATATGTGTGTGTGTTCTGACCTGTTGACAACATTACCTTCTGATTACATCGGTCCAATTGACAACCATATATGCATGTGGTATTGTATTGTTTTATCTTTTATGTTGAGTTTTAAAATTGTACTTGTGTTGATTTTTAACATCACGGGTAAAATCACATTTATTAAGCAATACATACAAAATCAAAGAAATATTATATTCTGTAGCACATTGTATGCGAAGTTTGCAGTTGCAGGTTATTTCTTCCAAGTTTTAAGGTCTACAGAAATAAAATTTACCCTACTTTTCCACTATTTTCTTAACATATGCCCTTTTCATTCAGCTGTTGATAAATAGTTTTAGTAAATATTTTCATTCTTTTGGTGCATCAATTGGTTTTTGGAAGCGGTCTAATGGTCTTATATATGTGTGTGTGTTCTGACCTCTTGACAACATTACATTTTGATTACACTGGTCCAATTGACAACCGTATGTGCCTGTGGTATTGTGTTGTCTTATCTTTTATGTTGAGTTTTAAAAAGTACTTTTGTTGATCTTCAACATCACGAGTGAAATGATTGTAGCTGAAAAGATTGTACTCATCATCAGGTAATACCTCTACATCTGCCCCCTGGTGATACATCAACACACAGGACTGTACAAATAGACGGATCCAGTGATCAGATAGAAGCTGCAAAACAGTTGGTTAATGAAGTAATCAGTGAGGTATGTGTATATATGCTAGGAGACCAAGCTTGTGCTTGGTTTCAGAAACCACATGCTGCATTTCATTTGCTTTTCAGTAGAGTTTATTCTTTTGTGAATGTAGGATTATATTTAATCTTACTTGGATATATGATATACTACTTTGACTGTTCTGACATGACAATTATTTGAATTGGATTGTTGTGTTCTAATCCATAATGGATCTCTTGATCAATTTCTAGAATTCTTTTTGTTAGTTTTAAGATTGGGAGGACATCAATTACTTAAAAGCTGTTAAGCTTTTAATTTCTGCCATTCTGGTTGATCTTCTTATATATATGTTATTTTCTAACTTTAAACAAGAACCCATTATTATCCAACTAGACATAGATGTATTATGGAATATCTTATTATTGAGGTTATTACATAGCAAAATTTGCAGACTATATACTTTTCTAGAATGCCACCACTCTTTGCTTCTCTTCCATATATTCCACTTGTAAAATCTGAGGTTGCAGATTTTGCTGTTGCTGCTCTTTGGCATGAACAGCTCAGCTGGCTGACTCTTCCTTCTAGAATCCAAAGTATTTTATTGGCGGTAATATATCCTGGATTGGACGGTAAATGTGTGCGGATACATATCTTATATCGATATTGAATAGAAGACCTCTATATATTGGATTACCTCTGCAGGGCTGTTGGAACATTCAGTTATTTATTAGAATAATATCACTAACTGATAATATTGTTGTTATGGAGTTCAACACAAAATATATAGTTTTCTTTTTGTTTATGAAGATGGATATATGATTTAGTGAGGCAGGTTCTGCTGAGGTAACTGAGAAGCACAGAAAAACATTTAAAGATTACGCGTCACACGAGAAATGTATTGTTAGTGAATTGTGATAGTTATATGTATGTGCTGTTACTAATGTTGCTATAAGACTGTTTTGCGGGTGGTGGGTAGTTCAAGTTTTGGTGATGCCAACAAGAAACTGGTATGGTTCTCACCCTTCCTTCTAGAAGAACCAGAAAGTTATTATTGCTATGGAAATTTGAGGTTAAGGATATTTCATATTTATTAGATTGATTGAACCTAGTATTATCATCATATTATTCAATTAGGATTAATGTCTAGCTTTCTATTCACCTTTACTGACTGCAGTCTATTTTAGAGTCATATATACTTTTCTATTATGCCGATGCTTTTTTGGTCATTTTAGCAACTATCTAGGGTTTGCTATATATTATATTTGCTGTTTGAGAAGATTGTATAGTTTTGCGTTTTGTTTTGTACCCATTCACTTCGAATAGGGGAGAGCGTGGGCTTCTGCTGGAGTATCTCTCTTGGTAATACCACCCGACCTGTACGGTATGTAGGCACCTAAACCCGTCTTGATATAATTAAGTACATAATTACTATCCATGTGCTATTTTTTGATATATTTGTGCTACTTGTATTCAGGTTTCTTATATATGTTTTTGCCTATATGCATGTGTGACAGTAATATGCAATTAGATCATCAGTACTGCATGTTTGTTTATCTTATGGTTTATTGTTTTTTCTGAAATAATAATACTTGTGCAGAATCGTATGAGAAATCCAGTGGGCGGTGGTGGGTATTCACAACAAGGATACCAAGCTCGACCGCAAACAAACTGGGCCCCACCTGGTCCACAAATGCAGCAACAGGGTTATGGTTATATGCAACCTGGAGCATACCCGGGTCAACCCCCTCAGTACAACCAGCCACCATATGGTGGCTATCCTCGTCAGCAAACTCCAGGTGGATATGCTGGCTGGGACCAGTCAGCAGGTGGTGGTGCATCAGCACAGCAAACATCACAGGGTGGTGGTGGTGGTTATGACTATTACAACCAGCAACAAGCTCCACAAACTCAACCACCTGGTGGTCCATCAGGGCCTACGGATGGCTCGGCCTATGGTTACAGTCAGCAAGGTCAAACTTATGGTCAAGATGGTTATGGTGGATATGGAGCTCCTCAATCAGGTTATGGTCAGCCCCAGGGGGGGTATGATCAACAAGGGTATGCTAATCCAACATCTGGATATAATGTCTCTAGTGAAACCACTGAAGGGCAAACTGGTTCTTATGGTGCTCAGGGTGATTCTGCTAATCAAGCTCCACCACCCACTTCTGCACCTCAATCTGGTTATGCTCAGCCTACCCAGCCAGGCTATGGGGCGGCACCACCGACATCTCAGCCAGGCTATGGGGCTCAGCCGCCTTCTGGATATGGTGGTTATGGACCTCCAACACAGAAACCACCAGTTACACCGACATACGGGCAGCAGCCCCAGCAGTCTCCACAAGGGGGCTACACCCAACCAGCTTCTTACGCTGGTGGTTATGCTCAGGCGGATGCTAGCGGTCAACGCCCACCACCTGCTTATGGTGCTGGAGGGTATGCTCAAGCACCATACGGACAGCAGCCACCTGCATATGGAGGCTCGTATGGCAGTGGTTATCCCCAACAACCACCACCTGCATATTCTGGTGATGGTGCTGCTCCAGCACCTCAAGCTAGTCAGTCTAGTGGTGGTGGTGCGGTTGCAAAAGCATCACCTCAGAGTTGATGTGTTTGTTTGAAGCAGGTAAGACTTAGAAGCCGACATCTGGTTTGTGGTGTTGGTTATATTTGTGGTTTTAAACCTTGTTATGATGGTACTATGGCACCAAATAGACTTGGTAATCAGAATCTTCTTTTTTTTTTCTTTTTTTTTTAAAACTTAATATTTTTGCATGTGTATTGTAAGTACCTTTTAGACATGTTTCAGATTGCAATTATTTGGTGCATTTCATATTCTTGTTGTCTTCTACTAGTGTGGCGTGTCATTAGTTTATTTTTTTGTTGTGTGTGGAATGGCGGTAAGCAGAGATACATATAAATATCATGAAAAGAGATTCAAAGAGTACATATAAATAGAAAAATCAAAACATCATATATCTGCATATAAAGAGAAGCTTAGCTAACGAAACTTTTTTTTACTACTAAAGTGTAGTATTTAACATGATAGTCTCTCACATCCATCTTTGTATCTTTTAATATATGCTATTTGTAAAGGTTTTATATACTATGGTTTCATTTTAAGTGTAACAACATTGGTAGATAAACACTTAAATCTCTAACGCAACGCGCAGACAACATTTCCTAGTGTAAATAAAACCAGAAGCAAACAACTCGAGGCAAGCATGAGTAACGGGGAGCATGGGCGCATGAAATTTGAGCATGTGTGCAAGTAGGATGATAAAAAGTAATGATCTGAAGTAACAAATTTGCAGGGATAAAGTTGAATGATTCAAAGGTTGAGCGTATTTTATGTTTGACTTAGCTTTTGCTCTACGCAGAAATCAGGGAGGGGTTGGATCTTTTCATAATAATACGTCTAGTTTTATTCCATGTTTTATATAGGAGATTATTTATCACGACTTGAACTTATGATCTTCAAGTCACAAAATAAGAATAGTATCAGTTACTATGGTTTGCTATTTAGCACCTTAAATAGTTGTGTCCGTCAATTATTCAAAGCATAAATTGATCATCAAATCAGTGATACTGATGATAGATAATCGTTTTTTGTATCTTGAAACACGTGGTACTTAACGTTTCGACATCAATTTTCTCTTACAAGTTTATGTTAGATCTAGGAACAATAGATCTAGATCAATTTGTATAGACTTACAACTTTAATCAATATTTGTAATGAATAATTGTAATTCATTATTATGATGTATGCACTCTCTATATAGGTTAACCCATATGTGTGTTGATCTGTGTATGGTACAAACATAATACTTGGTCAATTACTAAAATCGACTAAGTGTTAGAAACATCTACGAATGAACATTTTGTTCCTCCGTAGATATGTTTCTTACTAGTAACAACATCCAAAGATCATCTGCGGATGAACAATCAGCTCTGGAGTTCAAGTGATCAAAGAGGTCAAGTGAAGACTCCTCGGGATGAGTAAACAACCTGCTCTGAGGATGAAAGTGAAGATTGCTTTGGAAGAACAAGATTGCTTCGGAAGAACAAGCCTCCTGCGGAAGAACAAACATCTACGGAAGACCATAGTCCTGCGGAGTCCAAACACTTGTATTTAATAATACAAAGTGTTACAAGTCAACAAGTCAACAAGACAGCTGTGCGAATCCCAGAAATCCGTGTTTTCTTTAACAGAAACACACGTGCCTATATATATGGATACTAGGTTTCACATCAAAGGACGGCTTCGACGACAAACATCCAAGCAACATTACAATCACCAAACATCACATCAAATCACACAAATCAAAACCCTAGCAGCCGTCACATCATCAAACACTCAAATCAATATCATTCATTCATTCATTGTTTATTCATGTAATCATTAACATGTTTTAACGAAATACGTTTGAATTGAATATTTGTCTGATCATTAATTGTGTTCCATTCATTGCGTTCATCCTATTCATTAATAATTATTGATTTTGAAATTAATATAAACAATTGAACCAAGTTAACGTTGATTCCGCAAACGTTGACTTGACTTGAATTAACACTGATAATTCCTGATTGCGATCCTAGGATTCACCAAGTGGTAACAGAGCTTGGTGCTCATTGATTTAGATCGATTGATCTATCAGTGTTAATAGTGTTTAATTGTTTGCTTATCACAGATCTGTCAGTTTCTGCTGATTAGATCTATTGTTTTTGAGCAAATCGTTTTTGTGTGATTTTATTAAAACAATGAATTGTCCTTCAGCAAGTACTGTTACATTGCTTGATTAGCTTGGGTCAATATTCAAATCAATTGAATAGTAGATCTTGGTTATTGATTGACATTCATAAATTGTTCAAGTTTATTTCAACAAATACATTAACAAACTTTTGATTTAACAAATAAAAAACATGAGTAACTTTGGTAGATCATCATACCAACCTCCAAAGTTGGAAACAAAAGCAGATTTTAAATCCTGAAAAATCAAGTTCAGGAATCATGTGAATTATACAGATTCTGACTTATGGGTGTCAATAACTGAAGGTCCTTATATTCCACCCACTCTTGGGCCAGATTATAATGACAATAATCAACCCATAAGTACAAAAGATCTGTCACCTGATGATGTTAAGAAGGTTAAAGTAGATATTAAGGCATACAACTTACTTAGTATGGCTTTACCTGAAGAAATATTAATCTGTGAGAATTACAAAACAGCTAATTCCTTGTGGAAGATTCTTCATACACTCTGTGAAGGGAGTGATGAAATCAGAAGCATTAGGAAGGACACCCTACGTTCACAATATGAAACCTTTCATCATTTTGAGGGTTAATCAATTCCTTAACAACTCCATAGATTTATTTAACTTGTAACAGAGATGAATATTTGGTGCTGAAATATACTTTGCCAGAAATTGGAAGCAACTGTCTTCATGTTCAAGAACATCATTGACCTCAAAGCAACTGGTTTAGATAAATTGGTAGCTAAAGTTGAGGCTCTTGAAATGGATGAAAAATCAAGAAACAAGAGTGTGAGAACTCATCTCTCACCCTATCATTTTAAAGAAACAAAAAGTGCTGGAAGTGCCTTTATTTCCAACAATGATAGTGATAACTCTTGTACTTTAAGCGAAGATGAAGAGGAAGTGAGTTTCTACGCATCAAAGCCTTCAAAGAAATCTTCTCAAAGTAAGTCAAGAAAAGATAAAGGAAAAACTGATGATCGAAGAGAAACATCATCAGCAAAATCTTCATCAAATAACAACCAAACAGAGCCTATCACTGTTATTCTGGACTCTGAAGAACAAAAAACAGCTTTTGCAGCTTTCAGTTCAAGCTTTCAAGCTTATCTCGGAAGCTCATTAACGTCTGCCAACATTTGCCAGCAAGACTTAGAAGAACTACATCTAGATGTAGTAGAGGAGATGGATCTACAATGGCAAATGGCAATGATTGCGTATAGAGCCAAACAATATCTCAGAAGAAATAAAAATTTGGCTGCTGCAAGTAAATCATCAAAGATTGGTGTTGATAAGTCAAAGGTAAGATGCTTCAAGTGCAATCTCTATGGACACTTTTCTAGAGAATGCAATCAACAATCAAATCCTGATTTGACACAACATCAGCAACATCAGTCCCACCAACCATCATCATCTCAAAGATCTTTCAGACAAGCACAACTGACCAACTCATCCCCACCAGCCACAAATGCATCAGCAGGAACAAGTAACTCTAAAGAAACTGGGCTGATCATACTTCAAGATGGAACCTGTGACTGGAGTATGTATGAGAAGGAAGTCTTGGAAGAGAATCAAGCTTTAATGAAAAACAAAGTTCCACCAATGGCTAGAGAGGTAAGAGATAGGTTATGTTCATCGATATGTGTTGAGGAAGTTGAAAGATATAGAGTCCATGCTCAACAATTGGCTGATAAAGTTAAAGAAACAATGATTTTGAATGAATCACATGTAAGAGAACATAAATTATATCAAATCAAAATTAACTCTTTACAAAAGGGTTTAGATAAAATTGTTTTAGAAAATTACAGTCTAAAAGCACAAGTTGAGCATCTGACCACTTCCTTAACTAAATCCATGGCTGATCATGCATCAACTGAAGTGAAACTTCAGAAGTTTCAACTTTCATCTTAGCAGTATGAGAAATTATTAAATTCTCATATTGAGTCAAAGAACAGGTCTGGGTTGGGATATAATGCTGTGGCACCTCCTATAAACAATAATTACACACCTTTACCTGAATCAATGACAAATAACTTGTCAAATCATTTTGTGCCAAGAACCAAGTTTGAAACAAAATCTAATCAACAAGTTTTTCATAATAAAACTGAGGTGAATGAAACTGAGTCATCTGAATCAGAAAAGATTAATCAAAATGACTTAGAATTTGACTTTGATGAGTGTGATGACTTGGATGATTCTGATGAACATGATGATGATTTTATGAACATTGGTAAGAATGTTGTGTGGTTCCTGAAACAAACATTCTAAAAGTCCTTGAAGAAGCATTCATTCTCCAAAGTACTTGAAGAAACAAAGTTGTCATATCCTCCAAAATAAAGAAACATGATGAAGACTATCTGCAGAGAATAGCTCAGCTAAATAAAGGTCTTCAAAACTTTCATCAGCAACAAAATATTCAAATGAAAAACTGAAAAGCGTGTATCTACTGAGAAAGTACACAATTTCAGTATATAAAGAAAGAAGAAGCATTAGCTGATCTTCAGCAGAAGAAAAATCTTCTTTAGTAGAAGATCTGCGAATAACACATCTGTTGATTCAGTAGATGATCTACGGAAGGCAACAACAATCAAATCAAAGCTCCACCAGCTAGAAGAGGAATAATCAACTTCAAAGCTGAAAAAGGATTCAAGTCTCAGAATTGACAAATAAGCAGAAATTAACTGATTCTGACAAAGAATCAGATGAGATGTATTGCAAATGGTGTGACATGAAAAACCATAATACTGAAGATTGTTACTACTTCAGTAGTTATTGTTCTATTTGCAATATGAACAATCACATGACATCTGACTGCTACTTCAACAAACACTATGCTATCTACAACAAAAATAACCATTCAACCCAGGAATGTTATTTCAACAAAAAAATAAGACAAAAGGCACAAGAAGAAAACATCAGATATAAGTTGAATCAGACACTCAATCTACGGATTGTGAAAAAGATTCAAAATCAAGAAGTCTCAACAAAAACAAAAGCCAAAATCAAAGGAAAAGGCATCCACTGATGTTCATCCTTTGAAGAAAAGAACAACTTTCCAGCAATCAAAACACCTCATAAAAGGGTGGATTTGATGGAAAAGGAAACAAAGGCTGATGATGCATTCTTTGATAATTTTGAAAAGGAATTCATATACTTCACTAAAAACAAAGACAGTGAAACATTCAATATTCAAGACTCATTTTCAAAACAAAAGTCTCAAACCAACAAAAATAAGTTGAATGAAGGAGAAATTGAGAAACAAGAACCTAGTTCATCAACATCACCATCAACAGAATCATCGTCACCTAAACAACAAAGAATGAATCAAACAAAACTAAAACTGAAACTTCAAGACTTATTCATAAAGGGTAACTATTTTAGACACTGCTGGTAAACCCAAGATTATTAAGCTTGGGTTGTCAATTCTAACTGATTTATTTCGAATGCAGGAACACTCTTGGAGAGCTGACAACAAGTGGTATGTTGACAGTGGTTGTTCCAGGCATTGATAGGAAACTGTTCACTTCTCCATGACTTCAAGCATAAAAATGCCTCATATGTGGCATTTGGTGGGATAAGAAGGGAGGTAAAATTTTGGTGAAGGAATGGTAACTAATGGTGTGCTCAAATTTGAGAAAGTAAACTATTGTGAAAATTTACAATAACTTACTAAGTGTGTCTCAAATTTAAGATCAAAATTATACCACATTATTTGATAACACTAACTGTTACATTCTTAAGCCAGGTTTTTCTGTTCCAGAAGATTGGATCCTTCTTAAAGCATCAAGAAAAGGAACACATATGTTTTGAATATGAAAATTCTTCACTCACAAGACATGAAACATGCCTGCTATCTAAGTCATCAGAAGATGAATCACAATTGTGGCATAGAAGGCTTGTTCATTCTAACATGAACAAATTGGTGAAAAATGACTTAGTCATTAGACTGCCAAAGAAAGAATTTCATTGCTCAACTCATTGTTCTTCTTGTTACAAAGGAAAACAACATAGAGTGTCTCATAAATCCAAAACTATCAATACAAATACTACACCACTCAAATTACTTCACATGGATCTGTTTGGTCCTACCAATGTGATGAGCATTGGAAAGAGACAATATTGTTTGGTGATAGTTGATGATTTCACTAGATTTACATGGGTCTTCTTCTTAAAACAAAAGAGTGAAACATCAAAAACATTAATGGACTTTGTCATCAAGATTGAGAATCAACTTGATGTAAAAGTTAAAATGTTTAGGAGTGATAATGGTACTGAATTTGTCAATTCTGACTTGGATTCCTTTTGCAGGACCAAAGGTATTGCAAGGCAATACAGTGCACCAAGAACTCCACAACAAAATGGAGTTGCTGAAAGAAGAAATAGAACATTTATTGAAGCAGCCAGAACATTGCTAGCAGACTCATAATTGCCTATCACCTTTTGGGTTGAGGCAGTGATTACTGCATGCAATGTTCAAAATAGAACATTAATTGTCAAAGAACATAACAAAACACCTTATGAGATTTTATTTAAAAGAAAACCTTACATAGGATATCTTAGAGCCTTTGGGTGTCATGTATCTGTTTTAAACATAAAAGAATCATTGGGAAAATTTTCAGAAAAAGTATATGATGGTTTCTTTGTTGGATATTCTTCAACATCTAAATCTTATAGGATATATATTCCACAACATAACATCGTGGAAGAAAGTCCTAATGTATCTTTTGATGAATCTGTATTTACTCATTCAGTTAAAGGATCATCATGGTTGTTTGATATAGATGCTTTAACAGAGTCATTTAACTATGGTTATTTGAACAATGCAGGAACTGATGATACATGCTATCCATTTGTTCCACCTAATATGCATGAAGTAACTCTATCTGCTGATCCTCCAAGGATTCACACATCTTCAGATGGAAACACTTCATCAGCAGCTGCTGAAACTGCATCCGCAGATGTACATTGTGCATTAGGAGATGTGAATACTATCTCTGAAGCTGTTCCATGCACTCAAAATACACTCAAAATACAACAAAATTGGAAATGTCTCATTAAGTCCTCTCTTATCATCCGGAGAAGTTCCTGTAACTCCTACGAAAATACAAAATGCTTCCGCAGAAGCCACTACAGCTCCTACGGAAGACACCGATGATGCTATTGATGTTCAACCTACGGAAGATCATTCAACACCAAATGTTGAACAGTTTGACTACTTCATAAATTCTCAATTTGGTTTGGATCAGTCTGCAACAATGGATATGACTAACTTGGAATCATCTATTCGAGTTGAACCAACTCCATCAACAAGAATTCATAAGACTCATCCAGTCAACAACATCATTGGAGATCCTACAAAAAGAACTACAAGAAGCTAAAGTGGTACTGCCAACATTAGTCTTTTCACTTGCTTTCTTTCACAAGTGGTTCCTCCAAACATCATTGCTGCTCTAAAGGACAATAGCTGGATTGAAGCTATGCAAGAAAAGCTTCAACAATTTAAAAAGCAAAAGTGTGGACTCTAGTTGATTTACCTGAAGGCCAACATCCTATTGGAACTAGATGGCTCTTCAAAAATAAATTGGATGATAGAGGGATTATTGTAAGAAATAAATCAAGGTTGATTGCTTAAGGATACACACAAGAAGAGGGAATAGACTATGATGGAGTTTTGCACCAGTTGCAAGAATTGAAGCCATAAGAGTGTTCCTAGCTTATGCATCATATAAGAAGTTCACTGTGTATCAAATGGATGTCAAGTGTGCCTTCCTATATGGGAAAATTGATGAGGAAGTTTATGTGTCACAACCCCCTGGATTTAAAGATCCTCACTATCCTCACAGAGTATACAAACTTGATAAAGCCTTGTATGGTCTTCACCAAGCACCAAGAAAGTGGTATGAAACACTATCATCTTTCCTGCTCAAGCATGGATACAAAAGGGGAACCATTGATCAGACTCTCTTCCTCAAACAAGAACATCAAGATCTCTTGGTTGTTTAAATATATGTTGATGACATTATATTTGGATCAACAAATAAGAGATTGTGTGTAAATTTTGAAGAATTGATGAAATCAGAGTTTCAGATGAGCTCAATGGGAGAATTAACTTTCTTTCTTGGTCTTCAAGTTCATCAAAAGACAGATGGGATTTTCATCAATCAAGAAAAATACATACATCAAATATTGAAGAAGTACAATATTGCTGATGCATCTTCATGCAAACCCCCAGCCTCAACAATTGAAAAGATTGTACCTGATCCTTCAGGAAAATCTATTAATCAAAGATTATATAGATTAATGATAGGATCCCTTATGTATTTAACTGCCAGTAGACCTGATATTATGTTTGATGTGTGTGTTTGTGCTAGGTACCAATCAGATCCAAAAGAATCTCATCTGAATGCTGTGAAAAGGATCTTCAGATATCTCAAAGGAAAACCAGGACTTGGTCTTTGGTATCCAAAAAATGGTGACTTCACACTCTACTCATATTCAGACAGTGCCTATGGTGGATGCAATAACAACAGAAAATCCACAACTGGAGGATGTCAATTCATAGGATCAAGACTAGTTTCATGGCAGTGCAAGAAGCAAACAAATGTATCTGTATCCACAGCTGAGGCTGAGTACATAGCTGCTTCAGCTGGTTGCTCTCAAGTCCTTTGGTTGCAAAACCAATTGCTTGATTATGGTTACAATTTCCTTCAAACTCCAATTTACAATGACAATTCAGCTGCTATGTTTTATAACTGCAAATCCTATGCAACATAGTAAAAAAAGTATATTGAAATAAGATATCATTTTCTGAGAGATTACTCAGAAAAAGGTTTGATCAAGTTAGTCAAAGTGGATACAACAATCTGCTTGCTGATTATTCACTAAAGTCTTTGATTCAGTTAGATTTAATTTTCTATTGAGTCTCTAGAATGATTACTTAGATTAATCTTATTAACAAACATAGAAAATATTATATTCTTATTATAATATAAAAAAAAATAAATATAATAGTAATAATAAAATAAATATTAAAAAAATATGTTTCTTCCTGTATTTTAATTGAGCATGACATATCTTTGGAAAATGATAGTACAGTATGCCTTTGCTTACTTCCTGAACTCTTAAATATCATTAACATTTGATCAAAGTTTCTTGATATGTGAGTAGGTTCATCTTGAGTGGAAACTACACTAAGTGCTTGCCAAACATAATGCAAAGTGATTGTTTGTGGGAAACTTCATTTTGAGGATACAAAAAGTGAGTCTTATTCTGATGTGACCAAATCACTCATCTAAGCACACTATGTATCAACACTTTATAATGTCTATCTTTGCACATCATACTCCCTATGTTTTGTGTGAACATAGACCTGGGTGTATGATCACCATGGTATACATTATTAACCAACTGGTGAAAAGATCATGATCCTCATCAACCCTCTCTTTTGTGTAAACAAAGACCTGGGTTAAAGGCACTTCTGTTTTACGTAAGTAAAGACCTGGTGATCCGATGAAGATCACATCTAAGCTCTCAAAAGAATCCTGCGTGATCAACTGTATATTAAATCTAGAGCTTTTTACATCAATGCATTAATGAGATGTCAAATGCATCTCAAGATAGAACTTATAACTTAAAGACATAGTTTCTAAGTGTGAAAAAATGATGATTTGACTCACAAAGGGATGACAAACTCTAAGTGATTTGAATGTGAAGTCAATAACAGTTACTCATTAATAAACATGAAAACATGATAAACAACATGCCTAGTTGATACATTACTCTTGTATGGATTTAAGTGGACAAACATACTTGCAATCAGAACTAAGATCAGGTATCAATTCAACAAATTAATTCATCAGGAAGATGCTTAGTGTTATAGTATGATCCCATTCTATGTGTATATATGCTTGTACATAGTAGTCATTTCAATTTTGTTTAGTTTAATTTCTTTTTGTTTGAACAGACATGTGTCTTTCATGATATTCTTCTTAGAAATTTATGATAAATGCATTCGTTCATCATTAATAAAAAATTTAGGGGGAGTAGTATCATGAAAAAAGTTAACAACAAAATTATCAAATGAATTGTCAATATGAAGGAATTGGAACCTGAGCAATAACTTGGCTTTTGGATACATGAAGTTTTTAAAATATAAACCTTCTTGTACACAATTGTCATGAATACTAAGTCAACAAGGTCCAATAGCAATAAATGGTTCTATCAGTTGATTAGGACCATACAATAAAATAAGTTTCAATCATGACAATTTAAGCATCATCAGAAGCTATAGTGTATTGTAAACATCAGTAGAAGCTATAATGTGAAACTTGAGGGGGAGTAGAATATGACTATCTGTAGATTGGTAACCTACGAATATGTTAATATTTTACAAGTATAATTCATTTCCATAGATTGGTAACCTATGAAAATCAAGTTATACTTCAATTCAATTTTAAAATTCAGTTTTAAGTTTAGGCATCCGCAGATGTCCTACGGATGAACTGAAATCTACGGAACAAATAAATTCCACGGAAGAGTAATAACAAAAGTGAGACCCACTTCATTAAATAAAGGATATTAATCGGGTCAAGTGTGCATAAATGATGTTTTTGACTTTAATATTCAATATTCACTTTTTCAGAACATTTTTTCAGACCTTGAAAAACCCACTCAACAAACATTTCTCCCTTTCACAAAAATTCAAAATTACCAAATCAAAACTTCAAACGAACACATAATCGTGATCTCAAATCATTTTTCAGAAGATAAAACATGTCATAATCATCAAAATGAACTCTTTGATTCTTGATTATCATTAAAACTGTTCGCATTCTCATGTCTGTAATGTTGATTCTAATCCATTCTTCTTAACTTCCATGAACAGATGTCTAATTGATTTGCGAGGAGCACATATGTGTGCGTTCTTAAATCCCGACGACCCTGTGTCAGAAGGATGTCGAGACATCATTAGGTATCTGCGACGATTCAGACTATTTTATGCTCTATCAGCGGAGCCTGTGATTCATCAATCACATATAGTCGATTTCTGGAACTCAGCATGTATAGAAGAAGATGGAGAATCAGAAGTAATCGTGGCTAAAGTGAAAAACCAAGACGGAGGATGGATGAACACACACCATCAAAGGGTTTAAGAGTTTGGAGAACAAGAAGTTGGTCACCCTGATGTGTTCGAGAATGAATACATAGAGAAAGTATTCTATTTGATGGGGTATGATGGTGATTTTGACAAGGGTGAGATAAAGAAAGGGAGATTATGCAAGCCATACAGATTCCTATGTCACACTTATTTAAAGTGCATCTCCAACAAGAAGTTTGGGCTTGATAGATTCTCAAGACACATATCATCTGGGATCATTGGAATCTTTGAAGGAAGAACATACAACTACTCCAAATACATTTTCAATTGTTTGTGTGACCACATCAAAGTGCAAAAGGCTGACCAAATATTCATGTTCCCAAGGTTCCTACAACTAATCATCAATGGTGAATTGCCTGGAATAGCAAAGAGGGTGATGTATTTGTGCAAGCTCATTTGGGTAGATCATTTCTGAACAAGATTAGTGGAAAATACCAAGGAGAAGATATGCAAATGTTTGCTCATGTGGTAGATGCTAATGTCAACATCCCACTAGAACTTGTATGGGAAGGCCAGGATGAAACTACTCCTTCTAACACTAAAGAAGCTTCATCTTCACCTCATCAAACATCCACTCATCAAAACCTCAACCATCCTCTACTCAACCTGCCAACAAAATACCTACATCTCCTCCAGCCAAAACACAGAACCTATCTCTCCATCCACCCTCTATCACCAATCAACCATAAACACCCCCAATCACAATCATCTGCAAGCCAAAACACTTAACCAATCTCTCCAATTACAGAAAAGCAATCCACCGAGAGCTTTTACACAGGGGAAACAGTCTTAGTATCTCAAGCCAGTACTGTTCAATTATCATTAACAAGACTGAATCTCTTGTCCATTCAAATGATACTGAACCAATCTCACCTGTCATTGTCCATCAGCAGCAACAACAACCTCATCAAGAGCAAGTAGAGCAATCAGTTGAGTCATGCTCAAGCTCAGCTAGTGTAGCTCTTGAAGATGTGAATGATGGTGAGATAGTTGCTCAGCATGAGAAAGAAGAAGAAGAAGGCAACTATGTGGAGGTGATTGCTTATGATGAAGATGACATCAGTGATGAGGACATCCCAGTAAGCAAAAGTTATTTGGTGGCTGAATACAACAAGCTTGTTGTGAAGCCTAACTGCAGAAAGCAAAGAATTCAAGAGCTGAAAGGATAATGAAAGAAAAAGATGATCAGCTTATGAAGCAGAATCTAGTATGAAAAGACTAAGAGAAAACTTACAAGAAATAATGAAGTTATCGATGCCTTGCATGAGCTTGTAAAAGAACAAAAAGAGTCAATCGAAATGAGAAAGCTGAAATAGAAAAGCTTGTGTTTGAAGCAACAAAGCCAAAAAGGCTCTGCAAGAACAATATGCTCAGCTCCAATGTCTAAAGATGAAGATAAGTGCCCTTGAATCAAATGCTGCTGAAACAAAACAATCAAAAGAACCTGCTGAGACTTCCAAACAGCTTATTTTTGTATACCAGGAAGAGGAAGTATTTAGGCTCTCAAATGAAAAGGTGATCAATGTTGAAGATTCACCTAAAAGATCAAGGCCTACATCTCTAGAGCATACTCCTTCCGTGGATGTTTCAACATTAAAGCCAGTAACTCATGATGAAGCTGAAGCTGAGAGTGATGCTGAATGGAACGAGCTCATAAAGGATGAACCTCCCACAACAGACAATGAATCAAAGGTTGATGAACTTCTGACCACAAAAGATATACTGGAAGAAAGGCCTGAATCCTCAATGTTTATGACCTTAATAAATCATGGCTTTCCATATGACATGGTAGAAAGATGACCATGAGTGAGATGAAAGATGTGCTGAAAGAGTTTGAGCTGGCTAGATTCATGATTCCTAATTGTGATTATGAAGCATTCACAACATTTCAAGCCATTCAGAAAATCAAGAAAGATCTAGGCCACTATGACACAGCAAAGCTCAGCAAGTACAATATGATCTGTTGGCTGCAGGGTCATAACTATAAGACTCATGAGCTTAAGGGAAGGAAAGTTGGTGAGCTTAGAAGGATGATGGAGCATGTCATGGCTGTTGAGCTTGACACAGGAGTAAGATTCAGGACTGAAGCCCCTAATCCCATTCATGAGCAACAAAGTAAACTCCCTGCTGATCCTATAACTGTTGAATCTAAAGATCAGCACAAAGGGAAAAAAACTGATCAGAGAGCCACGAGCAGTTATACCTGCCAAAGTGTGGCCATTGGAACAACAGTCAGAGAAATAACAGAACAAAAGTCTACCCTGATAGAGCTATATGATCACATCACAACTCCCAGTTCTGTTGAAGAAAACATGATTATGGCCTGGAAATATGATCCAGACTGGGATTGTGCAATCATTAAGAGAACATCTGGAAGAATTGAATACTTCTATGATGTAGAACAAGTATTGTGTCTGCCTGAAAGTGACATCAAGGATTTACAGAGCTTAATTATCACTAATTATCCAATTCACTCAAGAGGAAGAGACTTCTCTGTGTCAGTAGAAAGACTCAAGACCAAATTCAAAGATGATGTACTAAAGGAAGTAAGAAGAGAAGATGCTGATCATAATAGAAGAATGAAAAGGGTGAAAAGATCAAGAACCAACTCCTCTACATTGATAGATAATGAGCTTTTGAAGAGGGTTGGATACAACTACAAGAATGCAGTAGCCATTAAAAGATTTGATGGAAATCAATACACATATCCCATAACAGAATGGGGATATGTTAAGAAGACCAAAGAATTGGTGTTGTTAAGAAATGCAGAAGGAAAGAAAGTAGAGAAGATGAGAATCTTTGATCCGGTGGAGATCAAGCTGCTACACCCAGCTACACATCATACTTGCATGACGAATTCTTTCAAAGCTATCTGATGAAAAGCACAGAATGATCTATGTCTATATGTGGCATATAATTCAAGTGATTGACAAATGCACGCAAAGGCATACAAAAGAAGAAGACATGAAGCTGGTCTGCTGAAAGGATCTGGATTAAAAAAGTATCAGAACTGAGAATCTCAGAGGAAGATGAGCTCGAGATGTACACAATGAAAGTGTAGTGGAAACACTTACACTGAAGAAGATATTTGGGCTTAAGTTTTGAGACTCTACAAAGGATATGCATAATGAAGATCAAGTACAAGTACGATGATAAAAAGGATGCAGTATCATACTTTAACAAGAAGATGGTGTCAAGATTGAAGGAATTTTTTGTTTTGAGGAGTTGATTAGAAGTATCTAAGCCTAAGGGGGAGTATTGTTAGATCTAGAACAATAGATCTAGATCAATTTGTATGGGCGTAGAACTTTAATCAATATTTGTAATGAATAATTGTAATTCATTATTATGATGTATGCACTGTCTATATAGGTTAACCCATATGTGTGGTGATCTATGTATGATGCAGGTACAAACATAATATTTGGTCAATTACTGAAATCGACTAAGTGTAAGAAACATCTATGGACGAACATTTTGTTCCTCCGTAGATATGTTTCTTACCAGTAACAAAGATCCGAAGATCATCTGCGGATGAACAATCAGCTCTGGAGTTCAAGTAATCAAAGAGATCAAGTGAATACTCCTGCGGTTGAGTAAACAACCTGCTCTGAGGATGAAAGTGAAGATTGCTTCGGAAGAACAAGATTGCTTCAGAAGAACAAGATAGCTTCGGAAGAATAAGCCTCTTGCGGAAGAACAAACATCTACGGAAGACCATAGTCCTGCGGAGTCCAAACTCTTGTATTTAATAATACAAAGTGTTACAAGTCAACAAGACAGCTGTGCGAATCCCAAAAATCCGGTGTTTCTTTAACAGAAACACACGTTCCTATATATATGGATACTAGGTTTCACATCAAAGGACGACTTTGACGGAAAACATCCAAGCAACATTACAATCACCAAACATCACATCAAATCACGCAAATCAAACCCTAACAACCGTCACATCATCAAACACTCAAATCAATATCATTCATTCATTCATTGTTTATTCATCTGTAATCATTAATATGTTTTAATAAAATACGTTTGAATTGAATATTTGTTTGATCATAATTGTGTTCCATTCATTGCGTTCATCCTATTTATAATAATTTTGATTTTGAAATTAATACAAACAATTGAACCAAGTTAACGTTGATTCCGCAAACGTTGACTTGACTTGAATTAACACTGATAATTGCTGATTGCGATCCTAGGATTCACAGTTTACGCTTCCGTTGCAACGTCCGGGAAAAAAAACTCGTTTGTAAAACTAGGCCAAGGGAAAAAGGGCGTTGTTGTCAATTATCAGAAATGCGAGGGTGAAACTTGTTGGTATATATATTACTGAGCTCAGCCATAGACGCTCAAAACCCTTTTCACCACCCTCTCTCGTCGACACTGTACCTGAGGTAAATTGATTCCCTATGAATCTATGATTTGTCTCATACACTCGTCAATTAACTTCTAATAATCTGATTGATTAGGTTAAATGTGTTTGATTTCGATTTTGCATTAGATTAAATGATTTAACTTATTTACAGATTGTAAAAGTATTCGCGTTTTATGTTGAAATTCCTCCGAATGTGTTGGCAAAAGCCATAGCATTGATCGTTAATTGGTATGCCATAGCTTCGATCTTGTTAATTCATCATTTTTGTCCTAATAATGTACGCTTATTTGCAAATTCACGTAAATTTGGGTACAATACGGTAACTGGTACTGTAGTGATACACACACATAACTTCTTGTTGTTTATTTAATGGTATGATTGATTAAAGTTGTACAGTTTGGGATTTTAGGTGAAGTATGTTTGGTTTCATTTTCCCATGAGTACTTTTGTTTGTTGTTCCCCTGTGATTTGGGTAATTTGTGGTTTCTGCTAATGTTTACTTACAGCATAGTTTCATTTACAAATTAGACTGTGATTGGCTTGATACATGCATAAGGCGTTATCTGCACACTTAAAATTGTCCAGGGCATAAACATGTGGCTAATTAGACGCTCATGTGAGTGCTGAAATGATCCATATAAGAATTTTCTTGATTGCCCTTGTAGCATCTAATATTGCCTGGATGAAGTGTTTTTGTTTTGTTTTTTTGTCAGTGACAGTTCTTGTATATTGTTTACATATGTGAAATATATTGTATGTTGTTGAAATCGTCAGGAAACAGTTGTGTTATGCACCTATATATAATAACCGACCTGCTCAAATATACGATAACTGATATGTCTTTTCTAGGAGTTGGTTGTGAGGAGAGTGTAAGTGATACAAGTGTGATAAAGCGTGTAGAAACATGGGCTACTAATGTAATTCTACAAGATATGCATATTCTTACCTTTTTTGTATTTGGCATTTCTTTTATCATGGTGGAAGTGGAATGCTCTTTTAGTCCTGAATACACAATGTGTATGACACATGACAGTATGGTTGATAAAGTTGTAAAGATGAATGCATATGAGATCTGAATTATATATAAGAGGTTTTGTTTGGGGTTAGTCTGAAATGAATTAAAGGAAAATAACTTCATACGTGTTCTTTGGTATCATTTGAATGACAGAATTGTACTGCTTGGACATATGAACCATCTTTTCAGTAAGACTATTTGATAAATTGAGTGTCATTTACTTATAAGTTAAATTATACAGCAGAGTCAATAAAACACGCATGTCTCTTAAATTTCATCATACCCATGTTTAGAATTAGCGAAAGCCGTAGTTATCATTTTGTTAATTATTAATTCTTATTGGCTAAATGAATTTAATTTCTTTTCGTGTGTGTTCAGATCTTTTAATCTTTTGCAATTTTCTTGTGTCGGAGTTATGACGTCAAAGTTGAATATGTTACGTACAAAGACGGCTGAGGCTTCAAAGTTTTTATCGAAGAATGGAGGCACCTACTACAAGCAAACACTAGAGAAAAACAAGGAATACATTATGGAGCCACCAACTATAGAAAAATGTCAACAGTTGTCAAATCAGCTACTTTACACTCGTCTTGCCAGGTTTGCCACATTGTTACTTCCTCTAGAATATGGTTATTCTGATGTTTGATTAAGCGAGTCAGTCACACTAAATTAAGTCGTCAACTTAATATGTTTGTGAATATATCTGGCTAGCTTTTAGTAATATTTTACTTTACTTTCAACTGAACCGAGGTAATTTCTGCTAATAGGTATGTTATATATGCATGAATAAGTAATCAAATATGTTCATAAATTACAGATATCTATGCATAATTGACTGATAATGAACAATACAATGTTTAACTTAACTTGGATTCAAGTCAATTATTTACACACAAACACACACATAGGGGAGGGTTGAATGCGGAATTAATACAAATGTGTGAACTACGAGAATTAATCTGAAATATATATATATATATATATATATATATATATATATATATATATATATATATATATATATATATATACATACATATATATACATACATATATATACATACATATATATACATACATATATATACATATATATATATAGTATATATACATATATATATATATAATATGTATATATACATATATATATAATTTCTCTATCCCTATATATATCATATCTCTCTATCTCTCTCGTTCCTCCTACTCTCTATGTATATATATATCTGTATATATATATATAGGGGAGGGTTCAAATGCGAACTAGCTTTTTTTGTGAGAACTCTAGGAACCAATCTCAACCCTAGTTTTCAATAGCAAAATTGTAATTAACAAAAACTATATAAAAATTTATAAATAAAAAATAAATAAAAACAAAAAAAATAAAAAAACAAAATATTCCCCTACTTTCCCTCTTTCATAAAAAAATTTATAAAAAATAAAAAAATTTCTCGTTTTTTTTAACAAAATTCGTTTTACACATGTGTAATATCGGATTTACACATGTGTAAATCCAGTACTACATATATGTATAACTAGATTTACACATATGTAAACAACGGATGTACGATTTTTTTTAGAAAATTATATCAATATGGTAGGCGTTGGAAAGATAAAAAATAATACTGAATTTTATGATGGGTTTTTTTTTGAAAAAATGATGTCGTAAAAAAAAGTTATGAACATTTTTAAAAAAGGGGGAAATGGCATGTGATACAAAATGAGTGGCTGAGATTGGTTTCTAAAGTTCTCACAAAAAAGGCAGTTCTCATTTGAACCCTCCCCTATATATATATATATATATATATATACATGTATATGTATATACATATACATGTACATGTATATACATATACACGTACATGTACATGTATATACATATACACGTACATGTACATGTATATGTACGTACATGTACATGTATATGTACGTACATGTACATGTATATGTACGTACATGTACATGTATATGTACGTACATGTACATGTATATATACATATATAATATATATATATATATATATTATATATATATATATATATCTATATATCTCTATCTATCCTATCATCTCTCTATCTCTATCTCTCTCTCCTCTCTCTCTCTCTCTTCTTCTATCTCTCTCTCTCCTCTCTCTCTCTCTCTCTCTCTCTCTCTCTCTCTCTCTCTCTCTTGCGCCCCCCTCTCTCCCCCTATCTCTCTCTCTCTCTCTCTCTCTCCTCTCTCTCTCTCTCTCTCTCTCTCTCTCTCTCATCTCTCTCTCTATCTCTTATCTCTGGTTCTCCCTCTCTGTTATCTCTCTCTATATCTCTCTATCTCTATCTCTCTCTCTCTCTTCTCTCTCTCTCTCTCTCTATATCTATGGTTCTATATGGTTCTCCTCTCTCTATCTCTCTCTCTATCTATATCTCCTATCTCTCTATCTCTCTCGATATCTCTCTCTATCTATATATATCTCTCTCTCTCTGGTTCTCACTATCTGTTCTCAATCGCCGGCTTCCCTATATCTCTATATCTATCTATCTCTATCTCTATCTATATATCTCTCTCTCTATCTCTCTCTCTACCCATTCTCTCCCCTCCGTCTCTCCCCTACCCTGTCTATCCCTCTCCCTGTCTATCCCTATCCCTGTTCTCTCCCCTCCCTGTACTCTCCCTCTCCCTGTCTCTATACCATACATATTATACATATACATGTATATGTATATGTATATGTATATTGTATGCATATGTTGTATGCATATGTGTATGTATATGTATATGTATATATGTATATCTCTGTCTCTCTATGTATATCTATATATATATATATCTCTATCTCTATATATCTATGTCTATTATCGTAGGGGAGGGATCAATGAGAACTCCCTTTTTTTGTGAGAACTCTAGAACCAATGTCAACCACTAGTTTTCAATGGCAAATTGTAATTAACAACAACATAATCAAAAAAATCATAAAATAAAAAATAATAAAAAATAAAAAAAGTAAAAACACAGAAGTGTTTCTCTCGTTTCCCTCTACCATTAAAAAAATAAAAAAAATTATAAAAAATAAAAAAAATCTCGTTTTTTTTACGAACGTCATTTTACACATATGTAATTCTTGAATACACATGTGTAAAACAGAATTTACACATATGTAATGACTAATTTACACATGTGTAAATAACGGGTGGACGAATTTTTTTAAAAAATATATCAATATGGTAGGCGTTGGAAAGATAAAAAAATAATGAAATTAATGGTGAAATTTTTATGAAAAAATAATGTCATGAAAAAAAGTTATGAACGTTTTAAAAAAAGGTGGAAGTGGCATGTGACTTGCATGTGACTAAAATGTGTAGTTGATATTGGTTCCTAGAGTTCTCACTAAAAAAGGTGGTTCTCAAGATAACCCTACCCTATATATTTATATAATATTATGTATATATATGTATATGTATTATATATGTATATATGTATGTATATATGTATCATATGTCTGTATATCTGTCTCTGTATGTATCTATTATATATCTGTCATCTCTCTGTCTGTCTCTCTGTCTCTGTTCTGTCTCTTTATCTCTGTATCTGTCTCTCATGTCTCTATGTCTCTCTGTCTATGTCTGTCTCTCTGTCTCTCTCTCTGTCTCTCTGCTGTCTCTCCTCTGTCTGCTCTCTGTCTCATCTGTCTGTCCTCTGTCTCTCTGTCTGTCTCTCTGTCTGTCTCTCTGTCTGTCTCTCTGTCTGTCTCTCTGTCTGTCTCTCTGTGTCTTCTCTGTCTGTCTCTCTGTCTCTCTCTCTCCCTCTGTCTTCCATCTCTGTCTGTCTCTCTCCCTCCTCTCGCTGTCTCTCCCTCTCCCTCTCTCTCTATCTCCCTCTCCCTCTCCCTCTTCTCTATCTCCTCCCCTCGCCCCTCTCTCTCTCTCTCTCCCTACCCCTCTCTCTCTCTCTCTCTCCCTATCCCTCCCTCTCTCTCTTCTATCACCCTCTCCCTCCCTCTCTCTCTTCTCTCTCTCACCTCTCCCTATCTCTCTCTCTCTCTCTACTCTCCTCTCTATCTATCTCTCCCTCTCTCTCTCTCTCTCTCTCTCTTCTCTCTCTGTCTTCTCTGTTCCTGTCTCTCTCTGTCTCTCTGTGTCTCTCTGTTGCCTCTCTGTCTCTCTCTTGTGTCTCTCTGTCCTCTGTCTCTCTGTCTCTCTCTGTCTCCTGTCATCTCTCTGTCTCTCTGTCTCTATGTCTCTATGTCTCTATGTCTATCTATCTGTCTCTCTCGTGTCCTCTCTCTATCTCTCTCTATCTCTCTCGCTCTCTTCTCTCTCCTCTCCTCTATATCTCTATCCTATATATATCTATCTATATATCCCCTGAAGGTTTTATGCCCTTAAATCCCCTTTGAGAGCGCTGTCTTCCCCCCTCTTTCCTTGGTTAAATCTTTTAGATAAACACATTTGACCCGTTAGAGATATAACATAACCCAACTTATAGAAGTAGGTCTAAAATACCACCACAAGTTACAAATGCTCTATAAATGGTTTTCTTGAATCAGCATTCCAAATCGATATGATGCATTCTGGAAGGAGCTTGATCATGTGAAGCAACTAATAAAAACAAGGAAGGAACTTAAAACCGAAGACATGGGAACTGCTGCTCTTTTCGGGCTCGAGTGTTTTGCTTGGTATTGTGCTGGAGAGATTGTAGGACGAGGATTTACTATTACTGGTTACTATGTTTAACTTCTAACATCGAGGTTAGCTCAACGCTATTCAGCATAATAAGCTAGTCTACTTAGAACTATAGTGTCTCTTTACTAAATGAACCAACAAACCACACTTGTGTTGGTATTGCCGCCAAATAATTTGAATACTTACAACTTACAGTTATTGTTGTGTATGTGCTCGTGCTCATGTATGATATCATGATTATATATTGTAACCCCAACTTGTAATTCCATATGTTCAAGTATGGACAATGGAAATTAACAGATCGCGACCCAAGTGGCTATATTTGGTCATTTTTATCATGATTCATGATAAAACTTGGGGTATTTAACCACATTTCAACAAAACCTTGGGACATTGACATACCAATTTCTAAGCTAGAATGACAAAGAACCAGTTTTGGACACTCATTGTGAGTTGGTTCCTTTGGGGAACAAATTCCTCTCTGATACTAGTTTGTTTATATGTTATGAATGGGTTCTAATTATAATCCAAGTATGCATTTTTATTACCAATATTTTTAATTGCAATTTTGAATTTCATTTGGTCAAACAAAACTAACGTGGAAAGTTAGTTGATATTGGATAATGATCTGTAAACAAAAGCTTTTGGTCTTTTGATATCTAGATGTATTGAAAAGACTTCTCTTGTTATGTGGTTAAGGATTAGGTTTTATAATGAACAAAATGCGTAAATCTAAAAAAATGATTAGAGCGTATGTGGATTATCCCTTCGGCACCATCAACCTTCTTTTAGATTTAATCTTAAATTTTATCATCATATTGTGTACAAATCTTGTAAATCTTTACATGTTTTTAATCTCTTTGAAAATAAAAAAATATCAACACGTGGACTGAGGCTTCACTCCAAGAGAAAAATTTCAGTGGTCAAACATGAAGCCTCCAAAGAATACTATTCTACTCTTAAGCTTTAACGTTATATAACAATATTGGGTAAGATACTTGTATTTTACATGGTTTTGACTGGTAAAACATAGTATGCGAGAACATGAAATTACAAGATAGAAAAACATACATAGATTTGAGAAAATAGAATTGTGATGTACATTGAAGCGGAGAGACTAGTTTATAGTGAGTAATCGATCATTATAATTGTGTTTGATTTTGTGAATCGTGATATTTTAAATGTGTGCTTAAAAAATACGATGTTAAAGTAATTTAATTTTAACAATATTTAGCTAGAAAATAAATTAAATTTTAACAAAATTAATTCTCATTAGTACATTTTTAATGAAACATTCTATTTATTTTTGGAAAGAAGTTAATTTAACTAACATAATAGTAAATAGACATCTATTAAGAAAATGATTTTTATATACTAATTTGTAAATTTAATTGTGATGATTACATGTGAAGTTGTGAACAATTATAGGTGGAAGTTAAGTGGAGATATATTTCCAAAAACTTTATGAACGTGAATCAGTCAAGAATGTGTTGGTTTCACATCGTGTTCTTCGTTCCTATGACAACTCCATTAATTTCAATTGGGCTTGGAATAGATCACGCATCTCTAATGAGATGGCCCAAGATATCATGGAGTTACAAGACTCAATAAACAACTAGCAGTTTATATCGGGCGAAGATAGGTGGATATGATATGGTGATAATTCGGGATCCTTCACCACTTCATCTTGCAGATCTTGGATCGATAGTCCTTCATCATCCTCGCACATAAAAGTCTCATGGATCAAATGGGTTTCGATTAAAGTCATTTGCTTCGTGTGGAGATTATTACTTGATAGCATCCCAATCTCATCCAACTTGGTGCACAAAGGTATTAAGATCCCTTCATCCGTTTGTTTATTATGCAGGCTGAACACGGAAGATACAAATCATCTTTTCTACCTTTGTCCTGTGACTCAAGAAATTTGGAGAAACATATCAGGGTGGATCAAAAAGAATGTGTCAAGCCTCAAGTCAATCTCTGATATTATCTCCTATCCAACTAGACTAAGTGCTCAACCTCTAGTCAAGAAGACCATCACATCAATCATCTATGCTGCTATTTGGAAGATTTGGATATGCAGGAATGAGTGGGTGTTTAACAAAAAACCATTCAAGGTGGACAACATATTGGAAGACGTTATCATTCACTTGGGTGAACAATCGCGGATATAAGATAACATGCAACTGGGAAAGGTGGTTGTCGAAGCCTACTGATGGTGTAGCTAAAATGATGTAGTAGTTTTGTAAACTTTGTTTCTTATCCTTCTGGAAGTTTTAAGCTAATTTTGGCGTTGTAATTTGTTTCTCTTTGGTGTATTTGGCGTGCTAGTTCCCCGCTAGCTTCCTTGAATAAAATTTATTCATTGTTGTCGTTCAAAAAAAAATTAAGTGGAGATGATATAAACAGACTAGAAAATGACCATGTAGCTCGTATTTATTTTTGAATATTTTCCCGAAGTGATCCATTAAAAAGAAGTATGGTCTCCTCCTCCTGTGTTATTATTCTGTACCTTCATCCATCGTTAACAATGTTGTGGCAAAGGGAGTTTTCTAAGCAATCAGTCAACCAAACGATTGGATGTGAAACTGTTATTACTCCCTCAAAGATATGGACTCCCTTAAAGATATGGAATGGTCCAAATGTTTGGGGATGGGAAGACAATGACTACAATGTTAAGAGAGTAAGACGGCTTATTGAAACCAGTCTCTTGAAACAAGAGCAAGTTTTTAAATTCCATGATTAAATTGGTTGCTTATTAAAGTAAATGCATTAGCGTGAAAGGGCATAGAATTCCTTCCTTCAAAGTGAGCATTAGATAAGAGGGGTGTTAATTTTAGCGGAACCGGAATACCTAACACGATTAAACTCTACCCGAATACGATTAAGGCATAACCCGAAAAAGCCGAACCCGATTACAAATCAAACCAGAACCCGAACTTTTTATTTAAGTCGGTCTTTGGGTTGTGTTATGGCAATTCGGGTTGACCTGAATAACCTGAATACCATATTGTCATAATTGATAATCCATATTTCATATTCCAGGGTTTCAATCGACGCCATCTGTTATTGACTTTTTTATGAACTCGATAAATCCTTCATTCACTCCATTTTCAATCGATGATACAACTCTATACTCTATCATTCCATTAGTCCATTTTCCATACTAAACCGATTACAAACAATGTATAATGATCCAATACTCGAGCATTCTCATATATTTGTTACTTCTTGTACGTCCGAGCTTAATAATATAAAGGTAAAATGTTTTATAGGCTAGTAATATGTTATTGCTTTACTTTTGTTCGAGCAATAACAGTTATGATGTTTGTTTGTGTTAAGCATATGTTCGAGTAACATGTGGATTTTGAGGTTGATTTTGTTTTTTTATCAACTTTGACTACTAAACATCTTATGAAGAGATGTCAAATATGACTACCAAAACCAAAACACTTTCAAGAATGTTATCTTTGATTTTTAAATTTACAAGTGGACCAACCCGATCATCGATTAACCTGACCCGAATAAACCCGAAAACTAAATGCCGATCAAATATAGTTTATTTGATTTGGTCTTCAGGTTGATTTTCTACATCTAAAAACCCGATGAACCCGACCCGAGAAACCCGAACCCGATAAAGTATAGTTTATTTGATTTGGTCTTCAGGTTGAATGCACCCTTACTTGTGAGGTGTGCCCTAGCAAGTCAGGTGTGGGATCTTGTAATTGGGTGGGTAAAAGCTCCAAAAGATCTAGTCATATCGTTGGAAGATGTTCTATGTATGCATGTGAAATGGTCCTTCTAAGATCAGATGAAAAACCTCCTACATGCGATATTCCTTTCTACGTTATGGTGTATATGTAAATCTCAAAATAATAAGGTATTCAAGGAAAAGGCAATGTAGCGGAAGAAATATTAGATGAGATCAAGTTAATGCTTTTTTTTTGGATTAAAAATGGAGGGAAGATGTGAAGCTCAAACTAGAAGAAGTGGTGTATGTTTTCCTTTTAACGTTTATATTAGATTATTCACAATCCATCCTCCGTCCCCATTCTTATAATTAAACTAAAAATCACTAGTTTTTTTTCTTTTTTTTTCAATTAGATATTATTTTTCATATTTTTATCATTATTTTTTTTAATTATCTACTCACAATCACTTTAAAAATATTAAAAAATTATGAGGGTTGTACCGTGTTTCCCCAAATATGAGAAAACACGGTACAAACCCCATAAATTTTCTCCATCTTTCACTTACAACCACTCGCAACCATTCTTTATAATATAAGACGCCTACTCACACTAAAATGAAGAACAAGCTGTGAATGCTCTTACATGTTATAATCTAGCATCATTGTAGTTTGGTCTTCTTTAATAAAATTACTGGCTGTTTAAAAAAAAGAAAAGAAAAGAAAAAATATGATATTTCTAGCAGAGAGTCAAAGAGATGCCAAATGAGAAACAAAACGAGTTCAAAAGCCCAGTAAATGACCGGCCCATTCCAGAATTTGGGCTTCTATTGTCTCAAATTAGGGTTTTGAACTTCTTTATATACACACACCCTTTACATCATAATCATCTACACTAAATCAAACTCACTCATCTTCAACCTCCGATCTCTTCAACCACTCAGGTAACGTATAATCCAATCCGATTTCATTCATTCCATAATGATTTACTCTAATCAAATTCAGTTTTTCAACCGTATGATCTTCAAATTAGGGCTCTATCATCAGAGTCAACAGCAGGCGTCGATTCATTGGCGACTTGACTGCCGCTTAGAGCCTAGATCCACTCCGATTTAAGACCCATGAAAACTCATCTTCATGTTTTCATGACACAATCAATCGGATATATTCGTTACATCAATCAATTTACGTTTGAATTGAATGGCATACTTAGACACAGGGGCTTCGTTCGATCGCTAATACGAGCCACCTTTTGCACGGTGCCGATAGTTTGCTACTTAAACACGATTGGAGGATGATGTTTTTGCACATCTTTCTTCAAATTGGAAGTAGCTAGATCTAATCTTTTGAACGTTTTTGTGTTTGATTTGAAATGTGTGTGGATTTAGGGTTTTTTGGGGTTGTTGAAGATGCCGTGATGAGAAAGCTAACATGTAAGGAGATGTTTAACTTTGTGTTGAATGTCTTCAATGAAATACTCTTGTTACGCTTGGCTTCTGAGCATTCATAGACTAATTTGGTTTTTAATTAATTTGAAGATAATAAAGACTGTTAATTTCTTTAATTTTTTGTTATAAACAGAAGATAAAATATAAATAACACTAATAAGTAATAATCAAGAAGAGATTTTTGTTTGTACTTTTAAGTTTAATTGATATTTGTTTTGCAAAAAAGGTTACTTAGTCATTATTAGGATATAAGGTAATGTAATTTTTGTTATCATTAAAGGAAAACATAAATTCAAAAACATTTAATTCTTGTTATATATTATTATTAACATATTTTATACTAATGTTAAGTTTTTTGAGATCTAAAAAATAGAACTCATATTAATGCATTAGTGACGATATTGCAAACTCTATAGTGAAAGCTCTAAGGTTATGATGTTTAGACAATTAAAGACTTATGAAAATGCAACAAAATAACCTATATGAGAGTTGTTTTTTCACTTGATTCACTCGCTATCGAATCATTAAAAAATCTCAATTTGGATGATGATCTTTGACAAGTCTTTGATGATGTCAACTAGGATGGGTATGAGAGTTTAAGCCGGTTAAAAACCCATGATGAATTGGGAGTGGTCTAGCAAAGGCAAAGCAGCAAGAAACATCGTAAGCTGCATTCTGACCTAAACACAATTATGTATTTACTGAGTATTTGGGTTTAATTAGATGCAAATGAAACATCTTTTGTTAAAGCAAGAGGCGTATGAGCAAAAACATCTTTGATCGTTGTATTCCTCAATTGATTGCATAATTGAAATAAAAAGAAAAGGGTTATTGCTAATAACAAAATGTATTGTGAAATGCTATCCCTACACTCTATTTTATGTGGTTATTATTTATTTCTTTTGAATATTATAAATCTTTTAAAATTATTTCATTAACATTCAAGAATCACATTTCTTTAATTAATATATTCCTTTCAAGAAGATGTGGGCTAACAGACATTCTCGTCACCTAGTGTAGAGGTGTAAACGAGTTGAGCTATTTACGAGTTATTCGAGATTGATTGATAAAAAACTTGAAACTAGATGAGCTTTATTGAGCTTAAGTCGAGCCTGATCTTAAAGATAGCTCACTAATTATCAGGTCCGAACCCAAACTATTATACAGGCTTGAGTCGGCTTGCAAGTTTAAACGAACTATTTTTTTAATTAAATTTAGTATATGTACTTATAAAAAAAATTTATTATACAAAATTATGATTAAAACAAAGGGGCATTTACATGTTTCCCTTTCTTAAAGTCATTAATTACATATTTACTCAAGTCAAAAAATTAATTACATATTTTTCCTTTCTAAAACATATATATTACATATTTACCCATTTTAATGAAAATTATATATTGAATCTTTATTTTACTTGTCTTTTCATAAAAGTATTTTTACATATTTCATTTTCTAAGACTATCAATAATATTATTTATAAATAATGTTATTGATAGTTTTAGAAAATGAAATGTGTAAAAATACTTTTATAAATACCTCTTCAAATACCCAAGTCAAAAAACTAATTACTTATTTTTCCTTTCAAATACCTCTTCACCGAGCCCTTTCCTACTAGACATGTTCTCCATAATCATGTCTTCAAAAAACTGTTCGATCAAGATTCTAGGAGCCTAGTTGTAAAATTCCTAAACTCTGAGACCAGAGAGGTGGTTTGGGATTACGTTTCAGCCGAAACCCTAGGAACCAATGGATCCACATTTGCTATTTTTAAAAAGGTTTTGGTAAATGCAAAGGTAGTGTCAAAGTGTGTAGCCAACAGATGCATGTTATTAGGTTGGCAGTGTCAGAAAACCAAATGGCTTTCATCTCCAGAAGAAACATTTTTGACGGTGCATTGATCACTAAGGAAGTTCAATATGGGTGTAAGAAAATGAAAAAGGGTGTCGTCTTTTTTAAAGTAGACGTCATGAAAGCTTTTGACACCTTAAACTGGGAATTTATATTGTTGGTAATGAACCAAATAAGATTCCTTCTATGTTGGTGCTCATGGGTTAAGGGATGTGTTATGGCTTCTGGTGTATCTATTCTAATTAACGGGCCCCTTACCCTCAACTTTTAATGTTCACATAGTCTACAACAAGACGATCCCTTATGTCCCTACCTTTTCGAGATAGTTATAGAGGCCCTGGAATGCGCGCTGGAGCAAAGGAGAAAAGAAAAAGATCAAAGCCATAATATTCTTCACAATTTGAAGCTTATGAAAACATATAAATGATGTGATCCACAACAAGAATCAACCTGTATTGTAAGCATCATAGGGGTAATTAAATCCATCTCTTTCCTTAAGATAAAAAAAAGTCTCAATTGAATTGTTTGAAATGAAAAAAATGGGTGTTTTTCAATTGTAATATGTAACGGTCCTTTCCTTTTTGTTTGGTTTTGTATCTATGGGTCCTAGACCGTTGCTAGTCATCCGGTTATATATTTTTGGCTTCTTGTTTGAGAAAAAAAGAGCGAATGATATTAAACAAAACTGGTATGGTGTGACGCGGTGAAAACATTAAAGGGTGGAAAAAAGAATTGTGATGTGTTTATGTGATCCTGAATTGGATTGTGGTGTGGTGAAAACACTAAAGATAAATTATTAAAAATATTTTCATGAAAACTAGTGAGAAATAATTTAGTAAAAATGAAAAGAATGTTATCTCTATAATGTCTCTTTTCACATGTTTTATTATGTGAAATTTAATCTTTATATTGTTAGTGCTTGACTTGATATGTAATGTTATTTATTTGAATTATTTTCTCAGTCCCAATAGTACTTGATTGGTATTATATATTTTTCTATGTTTCTTTCATGATTTGATAGTTGTTGTCTTGGTTTACTTTGTTGATCCTATGAAATCGTTGCTGTATTTGAGCATGTAATGTCATCGAGATCATGTTTTAAGTAGTTTTGATGTATATTCATCGTCAACATACCTAACTAGTTGAGGCTTATCATTAGAAACTTTTTCTAGTACGAAACAACTAAGTCTCGTGTTTCGTAAGTATATTAGATATGTGTTTTATTTTGCTTTCGCGTCTACATGTTAGGTTTGAATTATATTTTGCTAGCATATATACTAAAACATACTATCATGTGTTGTAATATCTATGAGGTACATTAATACATCATTTGGTTTTAGGTTTTAATCCATCATGACCAAAATTATATATTGTGTCTTTCATAAAGATTTAATAGTACTATCAGGATGTACTTTCATTTAATCAACTCCCATCATTATCAATTTATGTATATCAAGTCGTATCATTAGGAAGCAGATGTTATATCTGGGAGTAACATTGGAGAACGTGTAATGGAACATGTTTACAAGTTATAGAAGCATGTTTACAAGTCGTATCATTAGGAAAACGTGTTATAGAAGCAGAGGTTATATCTGGATGTAACATTGGAGAGCGTACTTTTATCCCTAGAATTTCATTGATACCAACTGACAAGAGGCTACCCTTTAAGTTTCAAAGAAGACAATTCCCTCTAACTGTGTGTTTTGCCATGACAATAAATAAGAGTCAGGGTCAATCTTTATCAAGAGTTGGTTTGTTTTTAAAACAACCAGTTTTCACACATGGACTACTTTACGTCGCATTGTCACGAGTTACGAGAAGAAATGGATTAAAGATGGTTATATTAGACGAGAATGGTGAGACTACAAATAAAACCTCAAATGTTGTGTATAAGGAGGTTTTTAGAGATTTGTAAATTTTTAATATTTCGTACAATGTATTAAAGTTTTTTACGTACCATGTTGTAAGCATATATTTTATTAACCATTATGTTCTTTTTACGTTGTTGTCTTATATGATCGTGCATAAATAACTTTTTATTATATTATTGTGCATAAATAACTTTTTAGTATTTTCATGAAATGTAAATTTGTCCAACCCGTGTAACACACGGGTGGTTAGGCTAGTAAGGATCATATACTCAACAACATAACTATCAATATGTTTTCACACGTTAGATAGAATTTGACTCTCACTTGACCACTTCTACATAATTCGAACTCACTAATGTATTTGTTATAAACATCACTAAACTTAAATTCGATCATCGCTGAACTAAATTCAAGCGTTGGAATTTGCTTGCGGCTTTGTGTGAGTTCAACTTACTAATTGATACATTGTTCACTTCACTAGTGAGTGAATCCATAGCAATTAAGTAATTTTCACCGGAACTAAAATCATGACAATAGTAATTATATGGTCAATTATGATCATTAACTACGACTTTTAACTTAACATTCCACAAAATCCATTTTGATCACTTTTAGTTAAAAATACTTTAAGAACACTAACATAAACTTACAACTGCTTGAAACTATACCTTACAAACATGTAAAACATAGTTCTAAGCTAATGAATGCCTCTCACATGTTAAATGCCAGAAAATTACAACTTAGGTTAAAAAAACTTAGGATATAAAAGTAAAACTAAAAGATATCCAATTTAATACAACATCAAATTAAATGTAGATATATCTATGTTGTTAAATATTAATAATTCTCCTTTTAAATGTTACTAGTAGAATTAAGATGTTACATATTATGAATGTTCATAAAAGGTGTAGGTTTTTTGGATTTTTCTTGTTCAATCAAAATGATTTTTTAAATAAAAATATCTCTAAGTTTTAATGTTTATTAAAAAAACCCATCAACATCATGTGCTTGTCAATTGTCATCATCTAAAAAAAATATATTATTTGCTCCTAGATACGTAAGTCGTGAAGTACATTGCGAGTGTACTTCAACTTTTTAACCTTTATGTTATTTTTATTGTGTTTGAATTAGTCTATCAATTCTAGTATTATACTATATATTACACTACTAGAAAACTCTAATTTTTGCAACTAAAATTTGCGACAAAAATATTTAGTGACAAATATGCAACAAAGTGGAAAAGCCCACAACAAACAACCAGCTTGCAACAGGGTTGCGACCAAAAAAACATTTGTCGCAAAGCTGTCGCAAAAATTAAGCGGGAAATTAAATTTTTGTTGCAATTTATGACAAGTTTATGACGATATGGCGGAAAGACCCAAAATTTAAGCGGGAAACTAAATGTTGTCACAAACTTGTCGCAAGTTGCAACAAATCTGTGACAAAAATTTAAATCCAAGCAATTAGTTAAAACAAAACAAAAATTTTAATATTATATATTTTAAAATTGTTTTTTAATTTATAATATTATTTTTTAATAATATTAGTAATCATAAAATAAATATATGATTTTTCATAATGTTATAGATAATAAAGGAATATAGTTTCTAAATAATACTTTTTGATAATATTCGTAATAATAAACTTAAATATTATTTTGTTTTGATAATAAAATGTAATTTTTTGAAATGAGTTTGTTTTATGATATTAATTGGTATTATATAATAAATTAATTATTATTTGATGTTTTATTATTAATATTTATATTTACATTTAATCATGCATATGTATGTATTAGTATGTGATTGTATGTGTGTTATGTATATCGCGAAGGATTTTGTATTGTTATTTTTGTTAGTGAGATTTAATAAGGTTAATTAGGGTTAACGAGTGTCAATGATGAGTAAATAAAAGAAATTAAAGCTAGTATTACTCGATTATCAACAATTAGGGTCAATCAGGGGTGTTAGTTTAACATGCGTTAACGATTGTTAACGTTGTATTTTAGAGGTGATTAAATTCATGTAACTATAGTTATCGAGCATAAAGTTAATATTGGCCAATTATGATCAATTAGTATTTATGTATGTATTTGTGTATGTGTATGTATTAGGATGTGTGTATAAGTGATTGTAGGTGTGTGCGTGGATTTATGTATATATGCATGCATGAATACATGTATAATATGTCAATTTATATATGCATGTGTATATGGATGATTGTGTATTCGTGTATGTGTATCGGATACACAGTGTGTATTTGTATGTACATATGCATAAGAAGTATTGTGTATTAGAATTTACGCATATGTTTAACACGTAAAATGTGTAGAGTTAAAAGTATTTCATATATAATAAATCCATCAGAAAGATAAAGTAAAAAAATAACTTTTAAAACTTAAAAAACAATAAACAAAATATGGTTGTTGTAAACTTGTTGCAAATTTGCGACAAATTTACAACAAAAACGTCCATGTTGTCGCAAATTTGTCTCAAATTGCAACAATAACCAGCTTGTCGCAAAGCTTTATTTTTGCTTTTTAAACGATATTGTAAAAAATACTTTTTATTGAAAATAGTCTTTCAATTCATAAGCTCCTTTCTAGTTTCTTCCATAGACACAACAAGGGTTTTCAAATCACCGCCGTCGTACACCGCCGCTCCTTCCTCTATCAAGTACACACCACCGCTACTTCCTCCGTCAAGTACTCACCATCAAGTGTGCAACGCCGCTCCTTCCTCCATTGTTGCTTCAATCTGCCGTCATCTCCTCCGACGCAGCGTTGAAAGCTCGAATCGCCGCTCTTTTCTCCGTCGCTGCTTCGATCTGTTCTAATCGGCACTTCTATTTGAATCAACGCTTCTGTTCTTCAATTAAAGGTGCAACATTATCTTCTAATGCCTTGATTTGTATAAATTCATAAGTTTATTATTGTATTTGGTTGTTATTTTGATATAATCTTCAATGTGCTTGAAATTAGTGTTTGTATGTCTACGGAAGTCTAGATTGTTCTTTAATTTTGTTTGAGTGTTGGTCATGAGTCTGTTTGTTTGTTGTTCTTTGGTGTGAATGTTGTGTTGTTGTTACTCATGAGGTTGTTTGCTGATGTATGTTGATTTGAACATTGTGGTCATGAGTTTGCTATTGGGATGAAAGGAAATAACAAACAACAGTTGAAGTTTGTGCAGTAAGGTGATATATTATCTAAATCCCAACCATAAGAATATGCCAAAGAAATCTGAAAATAATATATATTTGATGAAGAAGATATCCATATATGTTTACTTTGTAGATGTGCTCGAAGAAAGTTGAATGTGGTGCATTAATGATGGAACTACAATGGGTGTGCGCTATCTTTAGTTATCTTTAATGTCTTCATCATGAATTTATCTAAACCCAATTGAATTTAAATTTTAATTAGAAAGCTTTCTTTCATAACTTTATATAAAACATGAAGTTAGTAGAGTCACCTTCAGTCTGTTAATTATGCTTTAACTACGGATGGGCTGGACATAAAAAGTTAGTAGTGCCACTCTAAATTTATTGCTCAAGTTTTCCAATGTAAGTGCAGTGTTTTCATCATATCTGTTTATTATTATAAATTTTCAAATATTCTTCATAAATATTTAAAGTGAAGTTAAACTTTTATTAAAAAAAATGATATTAATGTACAAATTTGTTTATATGTTGTTCATGTATGTATATACGAGATGAGATGCAACAAGCTAATGAGATGAGAAGAAACATGCGGAAGGAGATGCGACAACAAATGTCGAGAGGAGATGCAACAACATATACGAGAGGAGATACAACAACAAATGTAGGAGGAGATGTGACAACAAATTACCTTTTTTTAAACAATTTAGTAATAATTCCGACAATCATCCACTATAGTTTAGTTTAATTTAGTTCTTGTATTGTTCTTGGATTATGTAATCAATATTTGTTTAAATTTAGATTGTGGTTAAATAGTTTATTTGAATTGTTTTCATCAGGTTAAAAAAAATTAGATTGTTTCATATTTTAAAATTAATTTTTGTTAATAGCTTGTTTAGTCGCAAGTTTGTTGCAAAGTAAATAAATAGATATTGTCGCAATTTTGTCGCAAAAAATAAAAATAAAAAATAATATTTAATATTGTTTGTCGCAAATTTGTCATAAATATTTGTTATAAGTTTGATGGTATCTTGTTGCAAAGAAGTTGTCGCAGATCTGTTACAATGTCTTGTTGGAAGGTTGTCGCAAAACCATGTCAGAAGATTGTCAGTATTCTGTCGCAAACCAGTTGTTGTAAAGCTGTCACAAAAACTGTCAGAAAATTGTGGCAAAATTTTTGCAACAAGGGTTTTTGCGACAAACCGTTTTTCGACGTAAACTTGTCGCAAAACAAGTTTTGTGACAAATTTACAACAACCTTGACTGTCGCATTTTTTGTTTTTTTCTAGTAGTGTTAATTAGTAACTTGAGAGCTATAGTAAATATTTGGCTTTTTAACTTAACCATTTAACTTATCATTTTTGCAAAGTGACCCCTAGCCATGTGAAGAATAGGATAATTAGGGGATGGGGTATCTAGGATCACTTTTTATTATGCTTTTATTTATTGGATCTTACCATTTGCAAATATATCATAATAATAACAATAATAGCTTTTTTTTTCATTTGATCTAGATTATGTATTTAAAACCAAGATGAATGTTTCAATAGATTTTGTAGTTGTTTAAGTTTATCCATCTAGGTTTTGGTTTTTGTTAGGGATATAACTTTTTTCAAAAAGAGGTCGTATTGAAAATCGAGTGTTTTTTGTATCGTACGCTGTAGCGAGTGTGATTTTTGTTGCGTCGCTGCGACGAACCCGACAGACCGAATCGATTATGAGTGAACATCATCGTTTCCGGTATAGGTATTATCGGAACCAATTTTGGTATTTGCTTTAGTGGTTTCCAATGAGTCGAACCGAAAATGAACAAAGTCACGTCGCGTAAGATAGTGGAAAGGAACCAAACTCCCGCGCGCGTAATGCGGGAGAACACACTAGTAGTAAAATAAATTAATAACCTCACCCTAAAAAGAAAGCTAGCGGGTAGTTTATATAGTTTATTAATAAAATCAATTAATTATATATAACCATTTACAAGTGTCGGTTACGTGATAGCCTACGGTTAGTCAGCAACTTTTATGTTTTATTTTTTATTTAGATTTTACCAACCTTTGTTTAGGATAAATATCTTTTTCTCGCCTACTAACAATGTATGGTTGACATGGTGGTTTGCTTCTTGCATTTTTAAAATAGTGTATGTGGGTTCGAATCCCACAACCATCGTATTTGTCTTTTATTGTTTTTTTCCCTTCTTTCTTGCTAAACTATCTTTTTTTACTTTTCTTAATATCTTTTTATTTAAATTTCTGTTTTTTTTAAATATTATATCGTGAAATGTTAAAGGCAAAAGTATTTCATATCTATGTTTAAATCTCTAAAAACAAAAACTTCATACGTTTTCTTTTAGCACCACATTGTCACCGAGGCAACGCGACTTCACAACGCGTGGTCAACTATGTTAGTATCATCGTACGGGTTACGTTGAGATGCACTGGGGATAATCGCGTTAATGTACATGCCACAATGTGTGTAATGAAGTTCGTAAACGCATGCTCACGCTGTAGTGTGTGGGCATGTTATTGCCACTGTAACAAAGTTCGCAAACATGTTATTAATCATGTGAATGTCATCGTATGGTCACGCCGCAAAACGCAGGTAACTTTACTCGTCATTTTTAATAAAATGTCTTATTCTCGCATATCTTGATTCTTTTGTATTTTAGTAATTATAATATATATTTTATAAGGAAACTAGAATTATGAACTCCACATTGCGATGTGGGCGTAAAACCGACTGCCGACCTACGTGTTGAAGGAAACACTAATATAAGAAACTGTACTTTTAAGAAAATCAACGTAATCACCTCTTTCTACCATGATGTGTTAGTCTTTTATTTTTATTTTTTATTTTATTTTTTTAAAGATAACCTTTGGATTTCCTGAGTTTTTTATTCAGCTGTAACTTTATATAAGAAAAACAAAACCTGAATGTTGTTGAAAACATTGGAACCTTGTATAAAAACGAAACACTGCGTTGCGTCATGCGCGTAAAACCATGAATAAGACTAACGTTAAAATGTCATCACAAACCCGAAGGGAGTATTTATAACATATGTAACATTAAATAAGAAAAATGAAATGTGAATGTCATTGATAACAATCGAGACTATATAGAAATAATAAAAGTGTCACAAACCTGTGTGTTACGACGAGGTCCTTGATAATATTTAAAAACTTAAGTAAAAAACGAAGCCACTAAGCACAACTCCGTTTTGAATGAAATATACACCAAGATGTAGATAAAACTAGGCACAACGCAACAATGTATATGTAGTTTTATAACATATTAAATTATAACAATTATAAAAGAAAAACATAAAAAAATATTAATGGGTAAAACAAAGACACAGAAAAGTATAGGATAAAGAAAGAAAAAATATAAAATTAAACCAATCATAATTTATCACTATTCAACCAAACTAAAAGGTATATTATATTAAGTAAGAGTCAGAACCCAAAACCAAACATAATTATTTTCAAAGTAGAACGTAATCACTCACGAAACATCGTTTTTTTATATAAGAATGATCACCGACTTATTATAAACATATCAATTCACTAGTTCTAGAAAGGTAGGTGTGCATCGTCAATCCAGTCGATTAATTATATGTGGCTTGTAGTTTTATGAAACTTTAAGGTTTTTACTCTTTATTATTCCATTTTTAATTACATGAAAAGTTTTGTACTTTTTGTAACTTATAGCGTAAACATTTGATTTTTCCATATACCTGATCTTAAAACAGTTATGTTAAACCATATTATGTGGAATACAAATAGAACAAAATGGCCTGATGTTTATAATTGATATGTTAAGGGTATCTATAATTGATTAATGTAGAGATGTCAACCACATGATCTTAAATTCCCGTAAGAACATAAAAAACAAAGACTATAGAAATTTATAAAAACAACAAGCGACCTCTCATTTAAATCCTAGAAGTAAGAACATAAAAAACAAATCCACAAACCTCAATCTTGCTTTTATCCCATTCACTTCACAAAGGAAACACTAGCCTCAAGCACCAAATGATGATAATTACTACATATATGATATATCACCAAACAATTAGTTAGATAGATCAAACTGTCTACATATCACATTTGTTTTACTGAATTCATCATCATTTTTTATGAAAAGTTGAAAATAGATGAATTCTTTGAATAAAAAACTTCAGGGCACACTCTTTTCAATTTATGGAATGATTCGGAAAATGGATTGGTATCCATAGTTATAACGATTGACTATAGTCAACAGAGATTATGACACAATGGATATTCTAGCAAGGGAGTTTTTTACATTAAGCTTGAAGGGAATCAACAATATAGGGTTTGTGAAAATTCTTTTACTATGTTTGCTTACATGGCTATGTAGTCTTTATGGTTAGGAGCGTGTATAGGGTTGGTGTGTAGATTTCTGAGGCTTTATGCGAGAAGTTAAAATAAGCTCTTAAATATAAAAAAAATACACACACACATAAACACATAATATATATATATATATATATATATATATATATATATATATATATATATATATATATATATATATATATATATATATATATATATATAAGCTCTTTTGTTAACCTTTGTTTATTGTGATAATCTGTTAACCTTAATGTAATGAACACTTACACCATAATTATGCAATGTAACTAACTTTTACACCGCGTTACATCATTGATGTAATGATTTCCCCCCATTTTCAAAATTTCCATCTCTTTTTAAAAAAACTTCATTTTTTAAAAACATTCTTAACTTTTTTGTATGATGTTATTTTTTATACAAGTTACACCATTAGATAGATCGTTTTAATATCTTTAATTCGAGTATAGGCTTGTTATAATTTTTAGAATTTTTTTAATGTTCTTTGTGGACCACTAGTTTACCACTATAACTCTAACTTACAGTGGCTACATGACCTGCTATGAACCATTAATTGGGTTAATGGGTTATCACAATAAACAAAGGTTAATATTTGACCTCTATCAGGATTCCTTGAAAACCATGTTATAATTGAAAACCGTGAAAATCGTAGCTTACGTATATGCAAGTATGTGTTACCATGTGTAGAACTATGACTATGGATTACATATATGTAACACATACAAGTTACGTATATGTCGCTATCATTTTTGTTTCTTGGGATTTGAACCAAAAAATATACAATGAACATAAAAAACAGGTTAAAGTTACTTAAATACACTTTTAACAATTTAAAAAATATATGATTGACTAAAGGTGGTTTTCATGATTTTCAATTATAAACTTATTATTTTCATTTGATCCCTCTCATTATATATATATATATATATATATATATATAGATATATATATAATATATATATATATATATATATATATATATATATATATATATATATATATATATATATATATATATATATATATATATATATATATAGGATGTGGTTCAAATGAGAACCCACCCTATTTGTAAGAACCCTTTAACTTTTTTTTAGCCATAGATTTTTTCTAAACACTTTAATCCAATGGCTCCAAATAAATATAAATATTTTAATACTTTCAATACTTAGTTTTCAATGCACAAGGGTATTAATGTCTTTTAACCATCTCATTTAATGTTCTGTACATGTCAATTTTATGATTATTTTAATTATGACAACCATCAAATCAATCATAACATCTAAAGTAACATTTTCTATTATTATTACTAATTGAAATCAAAATTTGTGAACGTTTTTGAAAACACAAAATATATATGTTCTTATACTTAGAATAATTTCCCATGTCATTATTTTTATCATAAAATATGTTAATATAATAAGATTTTAGATAATAATTAATGTAACTGCTAGTTAGTGTAATTATATTAATTTATTTATAATGATTTATTGATGTTATTTATGCTTATATTAGTATTCTATTTTTTCATAAATTATAATTAGTTTTTTAAATCTATTTAGTAAGGACGTGACTGGTCAGTTTGGTTTGACTTTCGCCTCAAACCGAAACAAAAACAAATATTTTGGTTTTTGTTTTTGAAAACGTTCAATTTTCTAAAACTATTTGGTTTATAAGTGTATGAATAACCCAAAAGTACAAGTTCAGTTGTGTGGTTTCGGTTCGATTTTTTTAATTTTTTGTTACAAGCAAATAACTAAACCAAAAAAGTTGTTTTTTAACATAAACATTACCTAATATCGTTGGTTTTATTGGATTTGGCTTTATGTAAATGTAATGTTGTTGTAAAATGATGTAAATGTAATGTTGTTGTAAAATGATGTAACTTATTGTAATGTAATGTAATAACTTAATTTAAGTAAAGTCGTGTTAGTATCATGGTTTTATATTCTTTGTTAATGTAACAAATACGTTAGTTTAGTTACACCACATTAATTAAAACATTCTCACGTTGTAATTAATAGTCAATAATTACGTATTATTCCATGTAATGTTAGTGACTAGCTATGTAATGTACATTACGTAATGTGATGTAAATCACATGATGTTGTAATGTGACGTACATCATATGATGTTGTAATGTGATGTAACTAAATATTTTATTAATGAAACTAACATCGGTAATGAAAGAGTCAAAAAATAAAAGCATGTAATCTTACATAACACAAAGAAAACAAATAAATAGTGACATATTACATTAACGTAAGTGTGGTGGGAAATGAAAGTCTCAAAAGAATAAAAGAATGCTACCATTAAAACATAACAAAACAAGGTTACGTTACAGTAAAGGAAACCTTAAAAATGTAATGTGTTATAGCATTGTATCTCATAAATTATAAAAAAATGACGTTAGTAAAAACCCCAAATGGATTAGCGTAAAGGGGTATAGAAAAATATGAAAAAAAACAAAATTTATGCAAAACCAAATATCGAAAAATAAAATGTTGCTTGAGTTAAAATAAAAATTGCTATCACATATGAAAAAAAAAACAAAAAGTTTTTATGGAATCAAGATAATTTCATGGGTTGTAAAAAAATAAAAATCAATTTATAGTATCAATGTAGTACAAAAAAAATAACTCAAACATTAATTGATGTATGGTATAACTAGTACATTCTATATAATATGAGAAAAAATATTACAAAAAGAATAAATTCTTGTTAGTAAACGAAGTGGTGTAGTTGGAAAATGAAAAAGTAAACAATCAAATTTTGCTACAACCAAAAAGTAAAATGTGTCAGTAATGATGTTACTGGAAAAAGAAATCATAAAAGCATCAAATGAGAAGTATGACATAAAATGACAATTATACCCTCTAAGATACTTTTCATACACGTTGAGGTGGCATAATTCTATTGGTTGATTTGAGTTAACCAGTTCTCACAATTTATAAGGGTTAGCACAAGATCCAAATCCTATATATATATATATATATATATATATATATATATGTATATATACACACACACATATATATATATATATATATATATATATATATATATATATATATATATATATATATATATATATATATATATATATATATATATATATATATATATATATATATATAAGGTTATGATCATTACAGAACTATTTTTTATTTTCAGAACCACAGAATCATTGATTTACATAAAAGTAAATTAAGTCTGGTGATACTTGAGCTGTTTTACATATGTCTATATCAGACATGAATAATAAACTATGTAAAACAGTTAAATATCATCAACTTTAACTTACATTTATGTAAATCAATGGTTATTTTGTTTGATTTTAAAAATAAAAAATACTTCTGTAATGATCCTGACCCTATATATACATATAACTAGTATGATAATAACTGTTATAACAATAAACAAAACAAATTTATCATAGTAAAATGACTTATTTTACATAGTTAAATGAATCAACTTAGCATCATCATCATTAACACCCACATTATCAACATTGATATCATCAACATCTTGATTCTTAGAATAACCTTGAGGTGTTCTTTGGATAATCTCATCTAGAACCATAGTTTTAACATTATAATTTTAAATTTATTTTCTTATTTATGTTTATGATACCATATAATTGTTTAGGAGACATAATTTTTGATTTTCATATTATAACAACAAATAAAAAGTTCTATTTTAACAAAATTATCTAGCTATATAAAGACTAAAGTAGGCTAAATCAAATAAATATTTTTTTTAAGTTTTGAATTTAAATTTGAGGGTCAATCGACTAGGGAGTCTATGTTAGTGGTTACTCTAGCAATCCCTCTAATGTTTACTCTAGTAGACGACTAGGCAATGGGTGATTCCCGATAGAAAAGATGTGTTGTGGGTGATCGTCTCTTAAATTCTTCAATGATATTACCGCTCTAAAAAATATCTGTTGATTAAGTTAATATTTTAAGTGTTTAAAAGGGGTACTAGTGGATTAAAATAATTTCTGGCTTAATAGTAGATGAGCTAATTTATTTAAAATGATTATTGGGTTTTAAAATGATGGTTGATCATGTATTGGGTTGTAAGAACTGATAAGAATTAAGGAATTATTAATTAGTTTAAAACTTTTTATATGTATTAAAATTAGTGTATAGTAGGTTTATATTTGTAAAATTTAAAGTGATTTTCCTGAGTTCTACCATTGGCTGGAAGGCACAAAGCGTAATTGTCGAATAAATTGACCTACAACACAAACGATGAAAGAATTGGGCGCCCTCTTAGAAAGAGTCTCGCGCGGTCGCCCCTGACACCTACAGTGATCGACCCTATGTTGCTATAAATGTAAGCTTTGAAATCCCGGCCAATTTTAGATAGAATAACAAAATGCCATCGCGTGTTGCGGCGAACATTATGGCGTGAACTTAATTAATTAAAGGTAACGTTTCCTAAAGCTGAACAAAGTCATTAACAGTATCACTTAATTTTGTTTACAATCAACACACCCACAACACAATTAACATATCCTACCTTGATGCTTCATTTTGTTTAATCAAGAACTAGAATATGAATTTGAAAACCGATGAATCGGTGAAATTGTCAATTTTAAGACCTTCCTTAATGTTAAAGTCACACACAATCAGCGAGGTGAACACTCGACGAAGTGGGAACACCGTAGCGATGGTCACCGTGTTCCTTTTTTTTTAGTGTTTTCTAACGGTCACAATTTTAAATACGTTCATTTTCAATCCAATTTTTTACACGCTTTCAATAAATCTAAGTACTTCACAAGCCTCACCCCATAGATCGACTTGGATAAAGTAGATTGCTTTAGTAAAAGATCATCAAAACCGATAATCATGTTATGTATTTTTTTAAAGTTATTAACGAATGTTGCGTGAATGATGTTGTGGTATGTTCTATTATTATAACTCTTGTTTTTTATTTGTCACTATTATTATTTAAGGAACAAAAAAAAAATAAGTTGGTGTGGTGTGATGTGGTGAACACGATAAAAGGGTGTTGTGGGAAATTATGGTGTGCTAATGTGTTGTTGAGTTAGAATTATAATGTGGTGAAAGCATTAAGGATAAACAAAGTAAGTTTGACCCATTTGAGGGTTAATTTAGCTATAAGATGGGGAGTGAATAGGTTGACTATGTATTAGAGTGTTTGGATTTGAGGAATTATGATGCTTAGTTGCTTATGATATGACAATTGGATAAGATACAAGATTTTACGTACCTTCATGTGAAATAAACTTTGAATCCTCTAATGTGGCAAAACACGCTTGAGGTGAAATATGAGTTACCAACTTGCTTTTTTATTGACTTGGTGCAATCAATCTTTTTTTGGGATATGTGTGATATGTAGATACAAATGCTAAGTAACCAAATACTATTTGAGTAAGTGAAAATGTTTGAAATTTTATGATACTTATTCAGGAGTGAGCAAACCTTAACCATTAATTGGAATTAACCGATAACCAAACTGTCATTGAATCTTATTAACTGATAATCGAGATTAACCAACAATTATGATTGCAATGCTTTGATTAACTGATAATTAATTATGGTTAAGGTGTCACATAACTGAACATTAACCGAACCGAACGGATAAAACCACATGCAATTAACATGTTAGATTCAACTTTTAGTGACTAAATGGTTCATGAATGGTATATTCATGTGTTTACTAAAGCACTGGCTCTAGAGACTTTGTGGATAGCTATATCACCTTCACCTTTGCAACACTATGCATGTGTTCATGCTTTAGTTTGATCAGTCATATGCATATAACTTTGCTTGTAGATCAAACAAACCTCTTTATATTAAAAATATTTATATTATTCAGTTGTAATTAACTTCAAAATTTTTCGCTCACTACCTGAGCCAACTGCATCACGAGTGTCATATCCAAAATATTCAGTTAGTAATATTTGAATTCAGGATTTTCAATGTCACATTACCGTCATCGTTTAAATCAATAGTAAGAATCTAATGAATTTTGACTACGACATATATCACTTATCCCACGTTGGTTGCTCAAAAAGTGACACCAAAGAACTCTGTTAATTGGCGGACCTAGGTGGTGAGGGTGGAGTCGCCTGCACCCCATAGATTTTTTAGTTCTTTGGTATATATACGATTTAATCTCTACCTGCCCTCAAAATTTTTTGACAACAACGCCAAAAAGATATTGACATCGACCCTCAAGAAATTTTGACACTGATTGCAAAAGATAATTTTAGATTTTAAAATTTTACAAATATAAACCTATTATAAACTAATATACATATATTTTGAAGTTTTATTATAAACCCAACAACTACTTAAACAATTAACTTCATTCCTCCATGGATTCCTATAAATCCAATTGTCCAAAAACTCAACAAGTATTCTAAAAAAAGTTAAGGCTATTTAACCAATGACCCAACCATTAAACAATTAACCTAATAGTTAGTAAACAATTCAATTAATTTACAAAATTACAATATTTCAGGCAATTGAAGAGTATATTTATTCAATCATAGATTTGATTCTAAATGTTATCTTTCTTACTACTTCAAGCCCCAACCGCCTAGAATTCGAAAGAATCCTAGTTACCAGAGCCATTTGTTGTTGGCCACACCTCTGTTTGTTTTCACAACCTGTTATAATTTTATATTAAAAAATAATTGTTTTAGTAATGTTAATATAGATGATATAATGACTACGTCTTTAGAAATTAAAACCAACAGCTAGAAATATTGTATTTCTATAATGAATTTCTAATGAAGATTGACGTCTTTTGCTTATGTATTTGGTATTTTTTTTTGTTATATGACCCGAAGCGACTAGAGACATAAAACAGTAGTATAGTACAATATACAATTAATTATCAAAATCCAAATCTCATGATAAACATAACTTAAATTTTAATGGTAAAGAAGAATTTAAACGTAACCAACCATAATTAATGGATTAACCAAACTACCCATAGCTACGATCGATCGGTTTTGTTTACAATTGTATGTATGGTTATGGCTCTTGGCTTAAACCTACTCAAACTAAACCGTAAACATCCCTAGTTAACACATTATAATTAAGCTTTGTGTGGTTCGGCGGGTGTAAAGATCACTATATATATGTTAAAATTAGTTTAGAATTCAAAAGTATTATAACAATCAAAGGGGTTAAATTCTACAATGAATACATGAATTGAGTTCAAAAGACTTAAACTACCACAACTTTGTGTCTATAACATATTTTTAGTGAATTTCGTAGCAATTGGAACATGATTGTTGAAAATTCTAAAAATTTGAATTTGAGATGTTGGTGGAAGTTATCATCACTTTTGTACATATTCATAATAATAAGTGATCTCGTACAATATATTGCTATCGACTAGTACACACTAACTTTTCTAAAAGGAAGCTTAATCTTTTTTATAAAGTGGTGTATTTATAATATCATTATGATATAAAACTAAGATGAAACAATTCTGAATATACGAATCTCCATTAAATCTTCAACACATAAATTTTTTTGTATCATAAACTACAAGTGTTATAATTTAGAACGACAAAAACGGCCACATAAAGTGGTAGTTACCATATATAATAATTCTCAAACAAAGATTCGAGTATGTATTTTTACAACAAGGTTTAGAATATCGATCAACTTTGGTGGCATATTGTAAGATCTTGAAAACCCAAGGGTCTTTTTAATAATCAAGTTTCAAGTAACATGAATCTAGACATTTGCTTTCGTATTAAATTTCTTAATTTAATGTAAATCCACCGTCAAAGATGAGAATGAACCCCACGAAATCTTGAAGGGAGACTTGAATAGATTTTCAAAAGGGCAAGGAAGATTGATACCTATAAATTCTATTCAAAAACTTTCAAACTATAAATATTATTTTAGAACTTTTGTATTATTTATTTTATAATTTGTACGTAAAGAAAGCTAACTAATATACACTTAAAATAAAGATAAGCCACGTCCCCAACAAGCAAGTATTCTCTTATAAATGTGAAAGTCTATTAAAAAACTTTCAAATCATATATTTTTAATAATTTAAAAACTATCATTAAATGTTACTTGTGTTCATGAACGTTTAGGCGAAAAATACGTTTATGTTCTTTTACTTAATAAATTAATTACCATGCACAAAAATCTTTTGTTCATTTTATTATAAAAATTAGCATGAAACACATATTTTGCCGTTTATATATGCTTGAGAGCGTTCATTCATGTTCGTTTATCTACGTTTATTCATTTATGTATGGAAACAAAATTTCATATACATATTTTTAAGGATTTTTTGGATGAATTATTATGGATGATTTTTTGAATGAATCATTATAGATGATTTTAGGATGAATCATTATGGATATTTTGATAAAATCATATTTTTTTGATGAAATATGTATATTTGAATGATTAATTACATGTGTTTTGAATGTATTATGATGTATACGACTTGCTTATTTGAGTTCAATAATTTTTGTTTATGTTTTTTTGTTTTGTTCAGTGATGTTCGTTTATTTTTTTCCATTTGCATGCGTTACGTTGGTGAACTGTTAGTTTAACTTTTTAACGAACTAACACAAATATTTTCATTTTCTTATGAACAAACATTAACAAAAAATCATATTCGATTGTATTTTGAGTTCGGTTAAAGTGAGATAACAAATATAAACATGTTGTTGTTCATGTTAGTTTGTTTCATTTAGAGGTCTATAAACAACAGTTGCAACAAGAAAATATACATTTATAGCTATAAAATTCTTTTTAAAACTTTGAACTAGTTTACCTTTTCACTAAGAGAGATGATCTAGAAGAATTTCAGTTATAAGCTTCAATTATACTGTTTTTTTATTGTTTTTTTTATCGGATAGTCATCACTACCTAATAGGAAAGAAATGTTGGTATCTTGTCGGAAAGTTTTGTGGGAAAAATGCTTTCTCTTTTTGTAGTGTTAACAAGTTAGTCTAGAGATTTATACAAACTGAAACTAAATGCAAGGTGTTTGATCCACAAATCACCGTTTTTGCTCTCTTCCTACTTGTTTTTCACATCTAGTCTTCTGTTTTTAGCATGCAACGCAAATATGAAGGCACTTATGAATTTGTATTAATAGTTAGTTAAAGAGGAACAAATACTACCTGAAGAATTATATATGATTTTGGCAATCTGCACACTTATCTAGTTATCTTTAGTTTGTGCTCAAGTACATCTTATTTTAAGTATTATCTTAGTTGGTAATGAATTCAACTATCTGACATTGTTTAAATAAAACTTTGGAGATGTTTGACCGGCTTGACTTAACATGACTCTACATCTTACGAAAGGGCAAATCCGATACTCTAGGCTCCTGCTGCGCAGGGTCTGGAGTGTGTCGGGCCACTCTTAGGCCTGATGTACGCATCCTTACCGTGCAATATTTCTACAAAAGCTTGTTTCAATTAATTGAACTCGTGACATTCAAGTCAAATGACGACAACCCTACTGTTGCACTAAGGTCACACCCTTGACATCTCATCAAAGGGAACATGTTTATTTACTTAACCACGTAAACACTCACTCTTCAGATCATGAGACATATGATTAACAAAAGTTTAATAAAGGTATTAAACACACTTGATGTACTTTAATTATAGTGAATTTTCATATTTGTATTCTTGTCATTCTTTGGGTCTTTGGATGTAACTTTTGAATCTACATATGGCAGTTTTCTTCTACCCCTTAGGTTGGCAGAATTAATACACGCATGGTATCGAAACCTTCATGCCATTAAGTATGAATAAAGCACAAATATTAATCAGGGACTTTTAGTGTAGGTAGTAACATGCCTTAGGATTTAAGGTAGAATAAAAGGGAATACATGTGCAAGATAGTAAAAATCCAAAATAATCATACTTAGGGTTTTTCACTTATAGGAAAGTGAGAATCACTAAATACAAAATCACCAAGGCCCAGTAACTATAGTAGAAAGTCACTGGTAAATCAAAGATAGATTTGACTAAAAATAAAAAAAAGTAGGAAGTATAAATATTAAAAAAAAACAACAGGAATTCCTTAACTGTTAATTACCAAAGGATGCTTGACACATAGCCACAATCAAGAACATGTAACTATAACTCGTGGTTTATCAAAGGATACTCGACGAGAGTAAGTCCCACTTTGTTCATCACTTTTTTGTAACTACTATATCGGGCAATAAGTGGTCTTAGAATTACAAGTGCGTGAAATAAGCATACGTATGTGTCTTGTTGTCAACATCCTCTAGCATCAGTGGTGGTGATGGTGGTGTTATTGGACTTCTTCCACACAATGTGAAATGAGTTTGCATGATTTGTCATGTGTTCATAAGACATATGCTTTGGAAGTCAATGGTGCAAAAGGAGGACAAGAAGTGGCACATTAAGGCCCATATAAATTGAAAAATGCACATGTGAGTGATGTATGGGTATTATAAAAGTTGTTCTAGAACAAATACTCTATAGTCTGCAATGAGGTGTTTTAGAGGACAAACCCTTGAACTTTTGTAGAATGAGCTTCAACTAGATTTGAAGATGCTATTGACAAATACATATTTAACGATGTGCCTTGTAACCAACACCTTATGTTAGGCCAATATATGGTGCATAGGTGGTCCTTGAGGATCTGAGGGTGCCACACGACACGTGCAGGATGATCGAGTTCGTGATATTAAGATGGGTTTAAGTAACTATATTTTTAAAAAAATTGTAAACACATTGTTTATGAACAAAGTCAAAGTTTTATAAAATAATTCAAGGTCTATGAACTAGCTACCGATGTGGTAATGAGAAAATGAATTATAAATAGAGTTTAAAATAATCAATAAAACAAGTTTTATAAACTGTAAAGAGTTTTATGAAAATGGAATTCTCATAAAACAAATTAAACACATTAACATTTTTATAGAAGTTATTAAAATTTAGAAATATGAGATATATGTGATGGAATTATAATACAAATTATGGTTGAAAGAATCTTCTATAAAAAACAAGTCTTCTAGCATGTTTTAGAGTCTTAAAAACTCGTCATCAGTATTATCCAACACACAAATACTAAGGTGGGTGGACCAAATTTCTTTTGTTCTCAAGTTTTTAAAGTTTTAAGTTTACACCCTCAAATTTTAAGGTTTCAAGTTTACCACCTATTGCATCTATAATATATGCTTTTAATTTATTAACTTTTTTACTAATTTGATTTTTTTAAATAGTTTAAGTTCGTTAACTTTAGAAAAATTTGTGGTTGTGTTTAATTTCTTTTCTTGACGTCCAAACATATATTTTGTAAAAAATAAGGTTGTATTTACTATATAATCTTTTTTCGTGAATTACATAGACTAACGGTAACGTGCTGATACTTTAAAGATGAAATTGATACCGTCCAAAGAACAACGATATTGTTATATAACTATTTTTAGAACCGTCTTTTATATAATTAACCATATTAATGTCATCGTCACATCGTGTGAGATTAATTTCTAGCTTTGATATAGATTTCAACCATGAGGATTGTCACGAGTTTTCATTCTAAAAACATATTCAAAATGTTTGAAACTATTTCTCAAAGGGGCGGTCACCTTTAGTGATTTCTAAGATGTCAAATTGTAATCAAATGGTTTAGAATATTGATTAAAATAACTAAATAGACTTCAAAAGATAATTATATTGTAAGGAGTGTGGTTGATTGAAGCTCAACCCGTGCATGTACCATGAATGGTCTATTCACATTTTAAAACAACATTTTGTACTCTATTTTAGGAGAAAATTCCCAAACTAAAACCAACATCTTACATACTAAAACTACAACATACTTTTAAATCATCATTAAGTGACCTCTCTTCCTTAGTAATTTATCATGTTAGAAGATAGATAAAAGATTGACAAGAGATGAAATGTTTTTAAGTGTTCTTTTATAATATTCTTTTAGACCTTAAGTGTATGTTGTGAGAGGTAATCCTATTATAAGTTAAGAGAAATTGTAAAGGTGTTGCATACTTTGAGTAGAGAGTAGTTGGTGATCCCTATCATAGAGTTGTTAAGGAGGTCGATTGAACGAAGCTATTTAACCATCAAACTTAGTCAGACGAGAAGAAGTCACTACTGCATGATTATCGAGAAATTGTATTGTTAGTGAAGAGAAACTATTTGGTTAAGCACAAATGAGAGATGTAAGAGCATTCATAGTAGGTTTCTTAAAATTTTATGAGTGAAGTCTTTAAATTATATGAAATGGTTGTTAGTGGTTGTGATGAGAGAAGAGAGAAAATATTAATTTTTATCTGTAAGTTAAAAAAAACACTATTCATCCCCTATAAAATTTTTAATATATTTTAAAGTGGCTTTAAAGTGAGGTTAAATAACATATGATAGACGCACTAGCTCAACTATTGTGTTCACGTGATGAATCTTTGATTCTAAACTTCCTACTTTTCATTTGCAGCCTACAAATTGTTCACAAGAGCTACTGTTTTCAAAACGCAATCACCCACCAAATTTTTATAAAGAGATATGTAGTCCCGTGCGGTTGTTTACAAAAGGGTTATTGAATTTTAATAATACCAACTTTCATTTATCGGTCGGGATTAAACCCAACTCAGGAAATATTTACAAATACTCCTAACTTTAAGCTTATTTTCCTCCAACGACCCCGTACTAATTGAGGGTTAACCCCGTTAGTTTTTAATGACGTGAACTACTTATGTGGTCAGGACACTAAGGAGAAAGTTAAAATCTACCATAAGATCCGTCAATCTAAAACTTCTACACTTTGAAACATGTCAGTCTCCACCTCCCGATTTGAACAACTTGATTCGTTGGAGGTAGATTTCTAGTGACAATAGATGCTAGACATCAGAAAAAGCACCTAATGGAGGTGGGCGGCAGCGGAGTTGAAAATAAGCTCAAAGTTGGCCACATTTCATAGAAAAAAAACTAATGGGGTAACTCTCAATTAGTAAGGGATCATGCAAGAAAAATAAGCTTAAAGTTAGGAATGAATGTAAACATTTCCTAAGTTGAAATTAATATCGATCAATAAAGAAAAGTTGGAATTATTAAAATCCAATAACTATTTTCGAAATTCCTTATTTGCCAATGAGTTGCATAGGAAATGCTTAGAATAATTTGTATTTTTAGTGACTTTGTTTGAAGATTGTCACTTGTTAATTACAATCTGACACCAAATCAATTTTCATCTTTAACATACGACTTTCGATTAAATCTCAATCTTGACATAAAATTAATTTGCATCATTCATTTGATGAAATCTATAGCTCATGGCGTAAGGCTATAAGGTATACCCTAACACCTTGGCGTTAGCCTTAAGTTGGCAAGATTAGAGGCGTGAACTAGGAGAAAGTGCGTTCGCTCGTAACAAAAGAAGAAAAAACTTCAAGGAGAAGGTGTGTTCGCTCGTAACACAACACAAATGGACTTGTGAGGAGAAGCCAACTTGGAAAAAGTGTGGGTCGTCGTATCTAAAGATCTTATTAATGGTAAAAATTCCCTATTGATTTGTTTGTTTATTTGTTTTTCATAAAAAATAATATTAAGTTTGTTTATATATTTGTAGGGAACATACAAAACAACATTGGTATTTAGGATCGTGTCAACTACTTATTCCACCACCAAATCAAATGTGACCCGTATCGTAACAAGGATCGTATCGTATCGTATAGAGACAACTTAGAAAAGAAAAAAAGAACATCTAAATTCAACTAGAAAATCTTTGGAGAAAAAACTTCACTTCATTACCAAGAACACGAGGGCCCAACTGCCCAATACCAATTACGATTTGACAAATCGTAAGGCATTATCCGAAATGGTTTCTTGTGCCTCATTTGTCTCGACCAAAGAGGTCGAAAACTTCATCAACAAACGAGGCTGATGATAGTCCAGCACTATCCAAGGCTTGGTGTTATTATGATCTAAACGTGGATGCTACCAATTGGACGGGTTACGGCTAAACGAGATCAAGGTTCAAGTTCTAACACCGCACCGTCTTTGGAACCCGAGAATGTGACATTCTTGGCGGAACAAACAAATAAGACACTTGAGCCCGCACCAAAAGGAAAACATCAATTTGAAAATCAAAAAGAGAAGACGAATATAAAGAAAAAAGAAAACAAAAACAAAAGGACTTTTGAAATCTCGACATAAAACGTCGATCATCTCAATTGCTAAGACCGACAATTGAGGGAAGAAAGGAAACAAGAGATTAGGAACAAACACAAAGATTTCTTAGGTTTTTTTTTTTTTTTTTATGTTTTATGTTTTTTTTGTCTTTTCTAATTTTATTTCAATATTTATTGTAATTTGTAATGAACTAGTATTAAGCCCCTCGCATTGCAGCGGAGGTTGTAAAATCATGGCAAGTGCCACCGATAACACGCTATCGTCAGTAACCAACACCGTAAAAACTCATTTATAAAAATAAATAAATAACGAAAAAAACCTAACGAAAAGTATATGAAAACGTTGAACCACGTAGTCGAAACGCAATATAAAACAAATAAGTAAATCAATCTAGGACCAACGCATTTCGACGGAGCCGTTAAACGGGGAAAAATTTAAGCGTAAAAGCGTTGAACCATACATGCACATTGCGGTGTGTTAACTCACAAGATTTTGAGTTAACTGTAAAATAAAATTTTGTCAAATATGGAAAGTATAGATGACCAAAGTTGAAAGTAAAAAAATATTATGATTAAGTTGTAAATGATGTCAAAATATTGAGTTAAAATAAAAAAAATTATAAATTAAAAAAAGAAAAACTTCACAGAATAATAAGTAACTTTTAACAGCGTTCCAATTAGGTCACTCATATTTTTATTTGTTCTAATCAGGTCACTAAAGTTTTAAGAATGTTCAAATTAGGTCACTAATACTTTTATTTGTTCCAATCAAATTATTAAAGTAAAAGAAATGTTATAATCAGATCACTCATATTTTTTTATTGTTTTAAATAATTCATAATTTTTTTAATATAATTCAGTTTTTTTTATAAATATTGTTGATATTTTTTAAAAGACTTTAATTTTTTTTAAATTTTTTGCAATTTATGAATGAACTAATTAGAAGAATCTTGAAACTTTAGTGATCTGATTGGGACAAAAATTTTACGAGTGACCTGATTGAAACAAAATACTTTATGAGTAACCTAATTAGAACAATTCCAAAACTTGATTACTATTTTACAAAGTTACCCCTAGAAAAAAAGACAAAAGTTAAGTACAATTCACTTAGCTTATAGTACAACCTACTATGGATTAGAGCATTCACAATCCATACTTCATTCTAATCTTTATAATTACACTAAATATCACTATTTTTTCTCTCTACTTTTTAATTAAATAATTTTTTTTCATTTATTATCATTACCTTTTTTTTATTATCCACTCACAACCACTTTTAAAAGAAATTAAAAAAAATTATGGGGGTTTTACCGTGTTTCCTCAAATATAGGGAAACACGGTACTATACCTATAAATTTTCTACCTATTTCACTCACAACCATCCCCTATAAGCCAAGATCCGCTCGGCTCGGTCCGGCTCGAATTATTTGATATATGTGTGTGTATGTGTGTGTTATAGTTTATACATATCACTCTAATATATTTGACCCATTATATACAAATATACAATTATATTTATACATTTTAAATCAATCAACCTAATTAAGAATTTACACAAAGCATAAAAGTGAATTTCTAAACCTCTAAGAGTCAATTTTTGACCTCGTTCTTATTCTTAATTGATCATCTCCCACTCTTACCATCATCTTTCTCTGCAATATGTTCACCGCATCATCGGCTATAGCCTTAGCCTTCGTGTTAGTCATAATGTATTGTCATTCATAAAAATGTTATATTATGAAATGGGACTGTTTTATAAGTTACTACAATTAAGACCTAACATCGTCAATGTCTCTTATTGCAACATAAGACAGGAAGACACTAGATAGTAGATTGTACATATTGTTCGCCGTTCATTTACGCTCGCTCCACGCTTACTCGAAAAATTAACAATCAATAAATGCTCGTTCAATTGTAAATGAGCCGATCGGCTCGGTTCAGTTTGGAAACGAGCCAAGCACGAACAAAGATCCACTCGGTTCGGCTCGACCCATGAACACCCCTAGTTAAGATGTCTTTTATGGTCTAATGACACGTGATTACGTCTCACAAGTGTAATGTGAGTTCGAATATCTCAAAAATAACATTAAAAATATGGTATTTAAAAATAAAAGGTTTGCCGTTAAAAAAAATTAATGAAATCTATATTTAGGTTCATGCACCACATTAAAAAATTTACAATAACACATATACTACTCTTTATTTAAATCATATAAAGAAATAGGAAGAAAAGTGTGGACGCAATGGTAAGTGAAAGGGACATGAAATATGGGAGCTTACTAACATCCAGCTGTTGGCTACATTCTACAACAATTAAAATGGATATTATTCACTTTCAAAACTCCCATCATACTTCCCATCACCAATTCAACCTTTGACTTTTGACGCAGTCAAACCATGATGTCAACATGATGCCTCCATCTCTACTAGTACGATCGTACCAATGCTAATGCATCACAACTTAAACTATCATAACCCAACCACCCCGACTCGCACATATCACCTATGGTTCGTACCCACATCATCTCTACTCCCACCACCAGCGTTCTTTCACGACCATAACCATATATAGATAAAAGCGAGAAGGAAAGAGCTTGTTGCCCAATGGTATCTGGTGTGTATATAGTATATAGTAATGTTCCTCCTTAAAGTTTAACATATAGTAGACAATAAATTAAATTTAACAGTATGATCAGATGAGTGTGTATTTGCCGTTCTTATAAAAAGATAAAAACGAGAGTCAATTCTCATCTGTTGGATGCAAAATAAACAGCAAAACTACGTAAACTGAGAAATACGATACGAGTATACGATACACACTAAGAGAGAGGAGAATATCCTTTGAATACCTAAAGAAAAAAGTGTTTTAGTCCTAGGAGAAGATTAAGTGGACCCAAGAAGAGCAAAGATAGGCCACCTGCAGGAAACCGCGTTATAAACAGGAAAAACAAAATCTCTGTCATCCAATTTCAATGAGTGCTCAATTTCATTAAAAATAATGGGGTCAATTACCAAGATTCCATGAACAAATGCATTATAATTTATAAAACACACACACAAGAGTGAAGGACACATGTCAAGTCTCTCTATGGTCTAAAGCTAGATCATTGTCTTGATGCAGACATTCTAAACATAAAAATCTACTAATGATTCTTAAAAATAGATTGAAACTACTTGGAAACTGCCTTCAACAACTTAAAAATATATATTAATGACTTGGATTATATCCACAGCTATAAATACATACCTGGATTACATTCTGTAATGCATTACCTGTCACAAGAATATTCCAGTGAAGTAGATTTGATTATGAGCGAAAACGTTAACCGTTCCACAAGTGGAGGTGGTACTTCTTCGGTTTACCGGGGTGTTAGGAAGCGGAAATGGGGGAAATGGGTGTCTGAGATTCGTGAGCCTGGGAAGAATTCTAGAATCTGGCTTGGGAGTTTTGAGACACCAGAAATGGCGGCAACTGCCTATGACGCGGCGGCATTTTACTTCAGGGGTGATGTTGCCAGGCTTAATTTCCCAGAAAGGGTAAATGGGCTCCCCAGGCCTGTAAACTCGAGTGCAGAATGCATACGCATGGCGGCACAAGAGGCGGCATTGCAGTTTAAAACTTCCATGCCAGAATATGAGCAACAGCAGGGTGGCTCGAGCTCGGGTTATACAGTGCCAGCCAACGTCGGGCTTTCACCGAGCCAAATTCAAGCGATATATGATGTACCGCTTGATTCCCCCAAAATGTGGATGGAACTGAATGATGCTATAATGGAAGATCCAAAAATGTATTTTTCTAACACTAGTTACTTTGATCCTATGGCTAACTGGGAAGAGATACCTGACTATTCCCTCTGGGATCCTTAGGTAACAAACATTTAAAAAAATATTATTAGGAAATAATAACTATAGAAATTTTTTGAAAAAAAAAACAAAAAAGGTCAGCCACTAAAATTTAGTTACTTTTAAAACTATAAACTATTTTTTCCCTAATTTTTTATCATAGAAAAATATTTTCGGATATCTTAATTTATTATAATAAGTAGCGTGTTTCTATTGGTCGATTTTTTGCATTAATAAAGCCTAAGGTCCAAGTGACTACTTTTGACCCTGGGGGTGGCCCAAGAATAAAGAAGCAGCATGATAATCTAAAAAGCATGTGAACAGTGACCGAACCAGAACTTTTTAACTGGGTCACAATATATTTTCTTTTACTACTCTACCGGCCACAATAACTGGGGCATCAAACTACAAATAACAAAACCATGTTGGACACCCCCCCCCCCCCCTCTTCCCCAAATCTTCTATTTCCGGCCATGCATGTGGGGCTCACAGTTTCAATATTTATCTACTGTGGACTTCGATCGAAGGAGCTGACTTTTAATAGCTCATTTGACACTACTGATCTCAGCTGCAGTGCTATCAAGGACCCAAGGACCAGGTGGTTAGCAGAATCAATTCTTTTGTGTGTGTGTGTGTGTGTATTTTCATGATGTAAACATCAATGTTTTTTTGTAAGGTTTGATATGCCAGTTATGTTGACTTGTATAATACTAGTAGCTTTATCATATGTAATGACTACCATAAGTTTCTACATGTTATCCAGTATCATATAGGGATGATCATCTCAGTAAAATTGCTAACTATGTCAGGCTTATCTTCAAACACTACTAGTTGGGCCAAAGACGATGATCATCTCCTTAAATGGGTAACCAAAGTCTCGATTATCCTCTAACACTACCGGTTGAGCCCAAGACGATGATCATCTCAGTAAAGCAACTAACCATGTCTTGATCATCCTCAAACAATACTATTGGGCTGAACTCGCTGATGACAATGATCATCTCAGTAAAATGCCTAAACAAGTTTGTATTATCCTCAAACACTACTAATTGGGCCAATGGCAATGATCATCTCAGTTGAATGGCTAACCATGCCTCGATTATTCTCAAACACTACCAACTGGGTCAAACACTGGTGGTAAATCATGGTCAGTCCATATTACTTCACACAAGAATTTCTAGTATTCACCTTACACTAATTGTCATTAGTTCTAATAAACGTGATGCAAGAAAGGTCAATCATAGTATAGTTCTAGCAATTCAATATGATAAGCTTTGTGTCCCAAAATCACTCGTCATTACTTAACCAAAATAAGTTCTGAATTAACTCCACCTTTCCTACCAACCTCCTATATGTAGTTGCATGGTTATGGAGTGTTAGCTTGTGTTTGTTGGAATGATAGTCAGATCAGAGAACAAGAACAGCAGTCAAGCAACTTAGTCGGCCCGCTTCTTTGATTAATCTTAAGAAAGAAAAGACAGAACAGAATTTTTTGAATGCCTAACACTAGAAGACTCTAACTTATTTAAAGGCTAAACACAGCCTACTTACAGCCAAAGCACAGCTGTAGAAAATACCAAAAACAAAAACTTTCTAAACTGAAAAACGCGTTATTCCAAAAATAAGAAATCTTCTAGCCATAATTGATTCTATCCGGAATTAAAACAATAATCACCCCCTTAATTCCGGTCTTCACTTCAGCACGTCTTCTAATCTTTTACTTTATGATTGTCATTCCCATGAGCTTTCTCATTTCTTCAAATTTGATCCTCGGCAGCGCCTTGGTAAGTATGTCAGCCTTTTGTTGGTTCCCGCTAATATGCTCGACTTTAATTTGGCCTCGTTCAACACACTCTCTGATAAAGTGATAGCGTGTGTTGATATGCTTGCTTCTTCCGTGAAAAACTGGATTTTTCATAAGGGCAATAGCAGACACATTATCCACAAAGATAGTCACTTGTTCTTCCTTTCGACCAGTTAATTCAGCTATCAAACTTCTCATCCACAGGGCTTGACACGCTGCTGATGTGGCTGCCATAAATTCAGCCTCACACGAACTCAAAGCCACCGTACCTTGTTTTTGTGAGTTCCATGCCACCGGTCCATTGTCAAAGTAGAACACCAGGCCTGTTGTACCTCTCCCATCTTCAGCATCCACAGCATGGCTGCTATCACTGAAACCATGTAGTGTTTTGCTTCCATTCCTTCGATAGCTTATGCCTAGATCAGTAGTTCCTTTGACATAGCGAAGAATCTGTTTACTGGAGATGGGCTGATTTTGGTGCCTGCATAAACCTGCTAGCATATCCAACAGAGTAAGATAAGTCTGGTCGAGTGTGGGTTAAGTACCTTAGGCACCCGATTGCTTGTCGGTATTGCATTGCATCAATTGGGTCTCCTCCTTCGCTTTTTGACAGCTTCAAACCAGGTTCCATTGGGAACTTGGTTGGGTTACAATCCCACAACCCAGCCTGTTGGAGTATTTTCTTAGCATACCCAGCTTGCTTTAGTGAAATTCCTTCACTGTTTTGAACAACTTCAATGCCAAGGTAATAAGATAGAAGACCGAGATCACTCATCTCAAACATGGCTTCCATTTGCTTCTTGAACTCAGTTATGCCATCATTATTTCCCCCGGTGACGATTAAGTCATCAACATACACCCCCACAATCAAGGAATCCTTGCTCCTTGTGTATACCGCTTGCTCTTGCTTGCATCTTTGGAACCCAAACTGCTTTAGAACACCATCAAGACGTGTGTTCCATGCCCTTGGAGCCTGTCGAAGGCCATAGAGCGCCTTTGACAGTTTGTATACTTTATGCTCACATCCCTTTTTTATAAACCCCTCCGGCTGGGAAACATACACTTCTTCTTTAAGTTCCCCGTGTAGGAAAGCCGACTTCACGTCTAGATGGTGGACTTGCCATCCTTGTTGAGCTGCGATCGCCAAGATCAACCGAACAGTTTCGAGTCTCGCTACCGGGGCGAAAGCTTCATCATAATCCACCCCTGGTTGTTGTACATAGCCTTTCGCTACAAGTCTAGCCTTGTACTTCGTGATCTTCCCATTTGCATCCTTCTTTACCTTATATAACCACTTCAGCCCTATGGTTTTGTGATTGGATGGTAACTCGGTGAGTTTCCATGTCTTGTTTTTCTCTATTGAAGCAATCTCATTTTCCATTGCTTCAACCCATTCCTTTTTACCTGCTGCATCAGAATAGGAATATGGTGCTTCCTCCATTAACATTAAATTAATGTTACCTGTTTGCATGTGCGGAGCTCTTGCATAAACATCACCCAAGGGTCGGAGTCCCTTTGGAGGGGTATCATCATAGTCATCAGAATCAATCTGATACGGGTTGTTAAGTTCATCAAATTCTCCTTGAATTGGCCCACGTTTGTGAACAAAAGCTGAACTGCTAGGAGTCTCATTATCAGATGATGTTTGGGCAGCAGATATCGGGCTATGTTGATGCGACAGGCCTTGTGTCACAGGCTGAGTCGCACTTGTTTCGAGGAACGGGCTGCCTGGTTCATCTGGGTCTGCTGTAATTGGGCTGCAAATCCCGGGCTCTGTGTTTCCAGTACTAGCAGTGTTCTCTGGGTTAGTTAGTGTACCCGGGCCACCTGCAGTTGGGCTGAATGATTCTGCAGTTGAGCTGAATGATCCACCAGGTCCACTTGATGGGCCCAACTCGACAAAAAATTCAGTCCATTCTGGACCATTTTCTGTCACATAATCGCTCCAATCCCACCTGCTGTTTTCATCGAATTTGACATCCCGGCTCACAACTAGTTTCCTTTTTTCGACATCATACATACGGTATGCTTTCGAACCAGGTTCTATGCCCAAATGCACCATGGGTACACTTCTGTTATCCAACTTCTTTAACAGGTTTGAAGGTGTTTTGACATAGCCCACACACCCAAAAACTCGCAGATGATCGAGTCTTGGTTTGCGCCCTTTCAAAGCTTCGTATGGAGTTTGATCTTTTAATGCCTTAGTGGGCAATCTGTTTAGGATATAAACAGAATGCCTAACCCCTTCTGCCCAAAAATTTTGTGGTACACCCATTGCATTCAAGATACTCCTTGTTGTGCTTAGAACAGTGCGATTTCTCCGCTCCACTGCTCCATTTTGCTGTGGAGAATATGGTGCGGTTAGCTGTCTTGTTATCCCTTCCTGTTCACAGAAAGAGTTAAAACTTTGGGAGGTGAATTCTCCCCCCCGATCAGTTCTAAGTACCTTAATCTTCCTGCCAATTTCATTCTCCACTACAGTTTTGAACCTTTTAAAATGATCCAATGCTTCATTCTTTGTTTTAAGCATATAAGCCCACATGTATCGGCTGAAATCATCAACAATAAGGAGCACGTACCTGTTCCCTGCTTGTGTAGTAGGTGTAATGGGCCCGCACAGATCTGCATATACTTGTTCAAGAGGCTTTGAGGCCCTATAAGCTGTTTGATCCTGGAAAGATTGCCGGGCATGCTTACCAGCCAAACACGCCTCACACATTTGTGTGGGGTGGTTTATGTGTGGGACCCCATGAACCAATTCCTTTGTTGTCATCTGTTTGATGGCATCAAAGTTTACATGGCCTAGCCGAGAGTGCCAAGTCCAGGCCAAATCATTTATCTTGGCATGTAAACACACCGGTAATCCAATCCGAAGGTGGATCTTGTACAGCCGGTTTGATGATCTCTTCACCTTCATTAACAGCCTGCCATCAGCCTCATACATCCACAAGTATTCTTCTTTCATCTTCACTTCACAACCTCCTTCGGTAGCTTGACCAAGACTAATAATGTTACTTTGCAAAAATGGGATGTAATAGACGTCCGTTAGTAGGCGTTGCTCTCCATTCTTGCATTCCAAGAGAATTGAACCCCTGCCCTCTATCTCCACACATGATCCATCACCAAACCTTACTTTTCCCCCTACCTTTTCATCAAGTTTTGAGAATAGGTTTCGGTTCCCTGTCATATGGTTAGATGCTCCATTATCTAAATACCACATGAACTCTTCATTTGGACTTGAGACATACTTGGAAGGTATGACTCTTTCTTCATTCAAGTAAACCATCTCCTGTTGGTTTTGCTCACCAACTGTCATTAAAAGAGCAGGTTCTTCAGCATTGGCTTGGGTCAAATTGACTTCTTCTTGCTTCTTTTTGGTTGGACAATCAGATGCAAAGTGCCCCATTCCTTCACATCTGAAACATTGGATGTTGGACCGGTCTTTCTTTTGGTTTCCTCGTCCAGTACTTCTGCCCCGGCCGTTTGATCGACCACGGCCCCGTCCTCGGCCGCGGTTTTCACAGCCATTCCCTCGGCCTCGACCACCTTGCTGATCCTTCCTTCTAGCTTGCCCTTCTTCGCAAGAAAACAGCAGTTGATTCCCTTTGGATCCTTGCCCTTTATCACTTGTCTTGATCCTTTCTTCGAATGCTCTAAGTCTGCCAATTGCCTCTTGAAAGGACATGGCCTTCAAATCTGCAAATTGTTCAATAGAAGCAACTATAGGTAAGAAACGATCGGGAAGAGAACCAAGAAACTTCCTGACCAGCTTTATATCTTCAAGCGTGGCTCCTAGGCTGTTCGCTTTCGAGACTATGCTGCTGATGCGTCCTGCAAAGTCTTCAATCGCCCAACAGCCTTTGTGGGTTCTAGGTTAGCGCGTAGTTTGGCACCGTAACCAATTGTTGGAATGATAGTCAGATCAGAGAACAAGAACAGCAGTCAAGCAACTTAGTCGGCCCGCTTCTTTGATTAATCTTAAGAAAGAAAAGACAGAACAGAATTTTTTGAATGCCTAACACTAGAAGACTCTAACTTATTTAAAGGCTAAACACAGCCTACTTACAGCCAAAGCACAGCTGTAGAAAATACCAAAAACAAAAACTTTCTAAACTGAAAAACGCGTTATTCCAAAAATAAGAAATCTTCTAGCCATAATTGATTCTATCCGGAATTAAAACAATAGTGTTTAGTAGCAAAATAATCTCTCCTGTTTTCGGGAAGTTTTCCAGAATTTCCATCTCTGAAATCTGGAACATGTGTTCATGGTTGATGCATTTCCAGTTTGAGAAAAGAAAAGGCATGTTCAAATGCAGTTGTTATCTATCAGTTATAAATAGTACGAACTAATCACTAAACATAGTGTCACTTCCGATAATATTTCTACAATTCATAGATATTTAACTGATCATTTTGAGAAACACAAGAGCTTAATAGCCATAAACATGCAAAATGACTGATGTCAGCTTATATAGCATTGAATACTTCTGATATTATAACTTGCAGACATGACATTCAAGTTGAGTATATAGCAAGGTTTTGCTTGAACAAAAAAGAGAGGGTATTTCAGTAATTGCCAAACAGTTGGAGGTAGAGGCTACTAACATGTTTATATATTGCATGACCTTGACCTACTTCTACATGTATGAAGTTGCTCGAGTGAAACACTAGCAAACTCACTCCACATGTGACATGCCCCCTCCACTTTCAGATTTTGTCCTGCATGTCATGCAATGATTTTACAATTGGAATAATAATTGACAAAAGATTGAGAAAAGAACATACTGATTAATTATTCTACCCACTTATATCTTACACAAGCATACGAACCAAGAGATTAACTAAGTTCATCTCATACTAGAACTTTTAGAAAGCCGTGTGGCACTTACTTGTGATCAGATGGATTCGGCATTAACTCATAAACAATTGTTGCAACAACATCTCTCTTCAGCTGTACAATCATAATTCATAAAAGTGAAATTATGAACAAAACACACAACACAAGAAAGGAAATGAGAGGGTAAAAAAAAAAAGAATAGAAATCTCAAAACTGAACTTACCTGAGTAGCTTCACCTTTTAGCCCAATGTATTGTATTCTAGATGTGTCACCACCATAATTATCAGGAAAATGTAATGTCAGATTTCCAACACCTTGAAACCTAGAGTATCTGGTACAACACATAGATCAACATGCATTAGAAAGTGTCATCTTATTAGTTTGTCATATTAGAAGCAAAATAGATTAAAAAAAAAAGTAGAACATATAAGACCTCTCATTCACATATTAATACTCTACAGAAACACAAGTCGCACCTTGTCTGGTATTCTAAGACTCCTTGCAAATTTTCTGCCAATTCCCACTCCTAAAGACAATATAAAGTTTCAGCATAAAGTGAAAATAATTGCAAATTATAGATCTTGTGACATATATTGCGAGCAGACCTGAACAGCTTGCATACTCTGAGCATCTGAGAAATCTATTCCTTCTCGGTTGATAAACCTACATACAATAAGTACACTTTAGTTTGGTTTGTGACTCTAAAAGTAGTTAAAAAGTTAACCAAATTATAGGAAGAGACTATTATCCAAAATCATGATAACCAAGGATAACAATTTTCAAGCTAAACATCATTTGAAACATCGTTATTTGAGAAGAAGAAGAAAAAATTCAAACCTAACAAATTAAAAGAATGAGAACATATAAAGGCCTATAAGTTTGAATCCTTCAGTAAATTAAAAGCATTTTATCTGAACAGTCAAACAAGATTAGTATTCAAAGGGTCTAAATTGTTTTTTGCTCATTATTAAGTTGACGAGTTGCATTCTACTAATGACATAAAACCGGAAGACCCTATCTTCATTAGTTACTAGTAACTATTCTTGTTCATGTAATCATGTTCATTCCATTTAGCCTCTAGAGGTCTATAACATTTCTAAGCTTTTACTTTTAGAGGTTATTACAAACAAATTAGTTACTAAATTTGCATCCCTAACATTATACAAGTTAGTTTAAATACATAATTATTGTTAGGTTTCATTTTAAACATTGTAGATAGGAAGATGATTTAGATATGAACTTAGAAAGTAGAATCGAAGTGTTAGCATGTAAAGTTGATTAGATATATCCAGCTTAGGAGTTAGGAGTATTCAATACAAGACTCTTAGTGTGTTCTCAAAGTTTTGGAAATAATTTGTTCGTATTTCCACTGCAAACAAACCTTCATAATTCACATTCTTCAATTAATGAGAATTTTGGAGTATGAATATCTGTTAATTTGAGTATTTAACCCCTCAGTCTTATATGTGCTCGACTAACAACCTTTATAATGGCACAAACAATATTGTGCGCGTGTAATTATAATAGTTTCCTAAAATGTTCAAAGCACTAGAAAAATTAATTATAAGGTTTGCATGTCAGCAGATAACCCACATACATTATCAATTATTGGATCTCCATCATTGTCATCACAGGTCTTTACTTAATCTTTCGTGAGAAAATTGTTCCTTCATTTGAAATGTGGGCATTTTGTTGATGGACTCATGTACCATGACCATATAATTGAAAATCCAATTCTGTACATAAATGGTGTGACTTCTTTAAATATATTAATCATCAACAAGCCAATAAATTAATTTAGCTAGGCAAATTCTTCCGTCGGTTCATACATTAACACATGTCAAGTTTTTTGAACTTGCTAGACAAAAAAAGAATCGTTCAATGACAGTCTGCTTAAAATTTAATATAATTAAAATGGTTAGTCCAGTAACTTCTAGGAAATCATTAATGTAGGTGTCAAACAATTATACTATATTTTGCAGATAATTAATCTACTAGTATCGATGTGATTATTGTTCCGGAACAGGATGAAACCCTGAAAGAAGCAATAGACAGTTCCAACTAACCAAATTAAATGAAAAAGAGTAACAGAAATATTAGATTTTTTAAATTTCTACTTACGCTCTCATCTTGTTTGGACTCGTCCCATCAGCACCACCAACAATTGAAATGCTCTTTATTTTAACATCAGATGTAAATCTGTAACAATCAATTCTACCAGATTAACATAACAGTCCACTCACAAGCCTGATAAGCATTACACACCAGTATAAATAACATTCTTTTCTAACATGGTTGGTTTCGTCAAAAATACCAGCAATAACATATTAATGTGATATTATATCTTGAGACATGGTGTAGTGGTTTCCGATGCAATAAATGTTAGATGCCTTCATATCTTACACTTTATTACCGGTATCTCTTATTAAGCCATTTTGGTATCTAGATGTATTAGTGATGAATTGGAGTTTCTAAAATTTTATTTAAGGCCAGTTTAAAATGAGGATTTTCCATACGACAAAAAGATCTTCTCTTGCCTTGTCTTTTGGAAATACTGTTATATTAGTGATGAATTAATGTTCACCATTCATAATCATTATCTCACATGCCTTTCCATTAGAGATCCCAACTTTACCTTGATCATCCAAATGATCATTTCTAAATAACTTAAAAGTTTACTGTCTTACATCTTCAGGATGCCAATACAAGAAGGTCCAGTTTGTAAGATGTGTAAGGAACTAAGGATAAATGAAAGCATGACAAAATAAAGCAGCAAAGAAATCATGAAACAAGTAACAAACCAAGTCAACTAGTGTTGTCATAACTTATCTTGAAATATAAATGAAAATGTACAACTTACGGAATAAAAACAATCAACTCAGGATCACCCTCATTGCTTTCCAAGAAACCCTGTAACCATAAAGAAAATCACTTATCACATTTAGATAGAAAATCTAGAAAATGTCACTGGTAAGAATCACAGAGTATTAAGTCAGAAAACACAATAGAAGAACCTAGAGTTTGTAAAGCATCCCCCCCCCCCCCCCCAAAACAGCATTAAGAGGCTTTGGTAAAAATTATAGAAGCCCAATTCCATGGGTTACACATGGAAGTGGGAGAAAGGAGCACAAACTCACGAGTCACAAAAGCATAAGTAAAAGAAGAGAGGGGAGAAAGACAAACAAGCAAGCCGCTATATCAAGGACATTATGAATGCTTTACCCCTGGTGGTGAAAAGAGGAAAGTTTATGGTACTCTTTCCTCTGGTAGTGTGTTAACTATATATAACACTTATTAGGTTTCATTCGTTTATGACCTATAGGCCCGATATAGGTTTATTAGGGTTTCTCACTTGCATATATTGAGGTTTTGATAGTCGCTTTAATGGTTTTTGAAGAGCCGAGGCGATAACAACCAAAGTCATTCCACGTCGCGGGGAAAAAACAACCCAACCCCCACCGCTTGGCGAAGGGGAATAACTTTCATTCCTTAACATAGAAAAGAAAAAAAAACAAAGAGCAAAGTTGTCTTAAAAAAATTTCAATGTTCTAATATAATTTTTTTTGAAAATAGAGTTGCATTTAAATTGAGTATTCTTTTGTGTCGTAAATCGTAGCGAGTGCAATTACCATTGCGGTACCATGACGGACCGACTAATTCTGAGCAAAAATATTGTTGATGGTATTGTTATTGTCAAGACCAGTTTTGGTATTCGCTTTTATGGTTTTCGACGAGCCGAGGCGATAACGACCAAACTCACGCCGCATAGTGCATGAAGAAAACGACCAAGATCCACCACGTAGCATGGCTGAATAACTTTCTTACGTTAACATTTTTTGAAAAACTAGTTGTATTCAAAATCGACTATTTTTTTTGATATCGTAGACTATAGCGAGTGCAGTTACCATTGTAGTGCCATGACAAAGCGAATCGATTATAAGTGAACATCATCGTTGCCAGTATTGATATTGTCGGAACAAAATCATGTCGCGTAGCATGAGGGAAAAACGACAAAATTTCCGCTGCGTAGCGCTGTGGAAAAAACTAGTTGTAATATTATTCAAATACTTTCACATAAACTTTTACATTGTATTAAAACCTAAAAACAAACCCTAGTCATCACTACTTTCAAGATCTGAACCCCGTTCTAGTTCCGGTCCTGCTCGAGATTTATGTTCTGATTTCCAGTGTATGTTCCACCTCTTGTTCAAGTTTCTCGCAGCCACGGCACCACCGCCCCTGTAACGCAAGCCCTATAACTATAATTATGTTCATCGTGTGTGACTGCTCATCATGTTACTATCATTACGAATGTTCGTTGTTTTTAGCTACTTTCGTCGTGTCTCGTATGTTCATCGTGTGTGACATCACATGCTATTGTTCATCGCTCTTGTTCATGCTACTACAAGAATTTTATGTTCAAGTTATTTCTTGTTGCTCTTGTTCAAGTTTTCTTGCTACTGCCCTATGTTCCAAAATCATTATTCCTGTGTGCTAAGTTTTTTGGACCGATACATGGTGTGACTTTGTTCAGTTTTCTTTTTGTAGTGGGAGATGTATATCGCAATTACACATTTAGCCACGATGACTTTAGTTTACTATAGTTTAATCCAATGGTTGCTTGTCTGGCGGTCGACTGCTCCTAGCCTGTAAAACCAAATCAACACACTCCTGTACTTTTTCTAGCGTAATTAATTTTGGAGCCACATATCACATGACGGGAATCAAGGTATTCTTTCTACCCCAAATAACATTTCTTACTCATTCGATTTCGCTGATGTATCCTCATGCCGTGTTCGTGGCATAAGATCTTCAGTAATATAAAAACCATAAACCTATATTTTATCCTATTTGTTCCTAAACTTACTAACAACATTTGTTTAGCAAGTCAAATTGCTAAACTAAAAAATTGTTAAAATATTTTATTCTGCTCACCGTGTTTTTCAAGAACTAGGCACAAACAGGGAAATTGGCACAAGTTTTGAATCAGAAGATCCAGCGATCTACCGTGTATCAGCATTATCAAGCCCTACAGCAAACATATGTGATTCTAGTATTAGGGAATTAAACTTGATAAGTGTATTGTATTGAGTAATTGAGTGTTTAGGGTTACAATAGAAGGTCCTTTATATAGAGGACAATATTACATAATTAACCCTAAACTATTCACTAATAATAACCTAGTCTAATATCCCCCGCAAGCTAAGCTCGGGAGAGATTCAGCTTGAAATCTAAAAAACATAAAAATAAAAATAAGTAAAGTAAATTATTGGTCTTGTTGTTTGTAGTTGCAATCGCTGAATGTGTGAAGCACCGGTTGTTCTTTTCCGGTTATCGCGTTGTATGGGATGTGAGTTTGAAACTATCATTGTCTTTATCTTGTGAATCTTCTCGCGTATCTCCACACCCAAAAGCCACCGTTGTATGGCGGAGCCACTGTTGTATAGCAGTGGCAATGAAGGTGAGCATCACGTTGTATGTGATGACGTGTTAAGATTGAAGAGCGGCGGTGATTGTATGTGGTGTGCGGTGGCTAAGATTAGGGTATAGCGACGGCTAGGGTTAGGTTTAGTGACGGCTAGGGTTAAGGGTTTAGTGACGGCTAGGATTAGGGTTTGGCGGCTAGGGTTAGGGTTCGGATTAAGCGACGGCTAGGATTAGGGTTTAGCGGCAGCTAGGGTTATGGTTTGGCGGTGACGGTTGTGGTTGTATGAAAGGAAAGAGACGATGGCGGTTTGTATTCGCCTGTTAAAGGTGAAGATGGTAGTGGTGATTATTGTAACGGAAGAAGCGCTAATGGATGGTTGGACAAGGCGGCGGCAGCGGCCGGCCGCCCTGATTAGGGTTTCGACGATGATCGAGCCTTCCTGGCTCTGGTACCAAATTAAACTTGATAAGTGTATTGTATTGAGTAATTGTGTGTTTAGGGTTACAATAGAGGGTCCTTTATATAAAGGACAATATTACATAATGTTGGATCAAGAGAGGCTGTTGCAACCAAAACCATATCACTTAGAAGATTTTGTGTACAACATACAAAGGACTTCCGAAGCCAAGTGTGGGACTTCCGAAGGAAGAAGGAGCTTTTCCGAAGTCTAAGTGTAAAATACACTTCCGAAGGAAAACTTCAACTTCCGAAGATAAAGAAGTTACTTCCGAAGAATCAAGACTTGAAGACAAAGTTCTGAAGTCAACTTCCGAAGTATAAAGAAGTCATTAAAGCCTCGGAAGCATAGAAGCATCTTCCGAAGTATAAGTGGCTTCGGAAGAACTTGTTCTTTCGAAGCCAGTTAACCTTCGGAAGACACTTCTATTATCCAGTAGACATAAGTATGGTCTGTCTGACAGTCCGCTGCAAATCTCTGAGATACTGCATGGCGTTTTCTCAAAAGCCATGTAGTTGACCATACTTTAATCTACTGTTTACCTTTTTATGTTAAGTACAGTTGCCATCTTTAGTTGGTGACAAAAGGTAAGTCATGGACATGTCATGACTACCATATCTTAGATAATACTTTATCTAAGATACCTTAACTATAGCATTGTAGTATATGCTTTAGTCGTAGGTTTCCAGCTGGTATCAAGTATAACCGGCTGTAGGATCTAGTATATATAGTTTCTCATTGTAACTCATGTTCTATGCTTGTAAGTGTCTTGTAATCTTGAGTTGAGAAGTAATATATACAAGTACCTTGAAAATACTCCTGCTTGTTGCTTTGATTACTTATTATATTATTATCAACTCTTGTTAAAGGCATTGCTTCATCTTGTTTGAGTGATATTATAAGTGAGTTTGAGAGAATTACAAGTGTTAAGTGACAAAACCCGATCCTGCAATTGGTATTAGAGCTTTTTAGGCTCTTGATTGTGAGATCTTACCACCCTAATCAACCAGTTTTTCACTCCTCCTTATACCTCACTCAAAAATGGCCCTCATCAAATCTGAAGTTGAAATGGGAACGATGACCAAAGCTCCCATCATCGACCCTGAAAACTTCAGGTCTTGGAGCAGAAGAATGGAAGGCTTCATCAGATACCAGGATAGCAAGATGTGGCAGTCCATCGTTAATGGCCCGTACAAGCCAAAAGTTGCTGGTGGAAACGGTGCCATGATCGAGAAGGCTGTTGAAGACTACTCCGATGAAGACAGGAAGAAGCTTGACATAGACAGCAATGCTATGACTGTTCTCATGACTGCAATCCCAAACTCCATCATGGTGGGGTTTGAGCATTGTAAGTCAGCCAAAGAACTCTTTGATGCACTTGCTCAAATGTACTCGAGCTCTAATGATTCAAAGGACTCACTGAAGCAGCAGTTTGAGAACTTCACCTATGTTGCTGGAGAAACTTTTAGTCAGCAATATTTCAGGTATATGGATCTTATCTCCTCCCTCCAATCTGTGGGAATCACTCAAGAACTTAGAGACCTTACCAGAAAGTTCATGAGTGCTCTACCCAATGAGTGGACTTTCTACTGTGTCTCCATTAAGAGAACAGAGAATTTAAACACTCTCACCATGACCGAACTTTATGGGATCCTTGATGGATACCGTTTGGAAATGGAAAGTAAGAAGGGTCACCAAGCAAGCAGACCCTTGAGCCTTCCTGCTAGCAACGCTTTAATGGTTGCTGAAGGCTCAGGTATCTCCCAGTCTCAGCAGTACCTGTCATACACCCAGCAGCCATCTTGTTCATCTGGGCCTTATATCACATTCCCTGAGACTCCAAGGTCTCATCAAGCTCAGCAAAGCTCCTTTCAGGAGGGCTGTGCGTTTGTCTCAGGGAGTGGACACTCCAATGATCATCAGTTTTGCTTTGATGATCTTGAGTGCTTCAGTCCAGATGACATAGAGTATGTGACATTGTCCAGCAAATGGCTCTCCTTACCTACAGAGCGAAGAAGTTCTTTAAGAGAACTGGAAGGCAATTCCCTCAAAACCCAATCACTAGCAAGTTTGGGTTTGACAAGAGCAAGGCTAAGTGTTACAACTGTAACCAGCTTGGCCATTTTGCAAGGGAATGCAAGGCTCCCAAGTCCAACCCGGGAACCTCACAGGCCTCCACACATCCTTCTACACCAAAGCCCAATGGGAAGTCAACTGAAACTGCAGCTATGGCTCAAGAAGTTGACTGGAGCTTTATGGTTCAAGATGTGACTCCTGCTCAAGCACTCATGGCAGGAACAGATGAAAATAAGGTATATGAACATCTCTGTACCCCTGCTTGTATTGCTAAGGTTAAGTTGTACCAGGACTACAATATGGAAATTAAATCCGATATTGAGTCTTTAAATGTGCTAAAATCTGACTTTAAAAGAGCTGAATCTGACTACCAAAAGAAAATTGAGGAGTTAGAGAAAACTGTATCTCTTTTAAAACATGAACACACCAACTACAAGACTCAAATCAAGGATTTAATATCCAAATTGACTGAGGCTCAAGCCCAGCTTGTCACAGCTGAGGCTCAAGCCAGGAAGTATGCTATTGCTGAGCAAAACTTCCAAGCCATACTTGCATCATCCTCTCACTCCAAACTTTGCTATCAAAACAAAAGTGGGTTGGGAACCAATGAAATTGCTCCACCACACTCTTATGAGTCTGTAAGACAACCAAGATGTGGTACTGAAGAGCAAGAGGTTCCATCTGTTGACCCACCTTGTAAAGAGTCAAAGAGTGATGCAACTGTGGAGACCATGACCATCACAGGGAAGGAACAGGTAATTGAGCCCTCCCAGACCAATGATGATCAAACCCTGACCACCAAAGCCAGAAGAAGCAGGGCTAAAGCAGCCAGAAAAACTGCCAAGAAGGTGGCTGAATCCAAGCTGAAGATAGACCCAAAGCAAAAGGGTGTATTCATATCAGCAGGATTCCAGGTGGTTGGACCTTCTGATTCAGGAAAGGAGTATAGTACCAGTACTCCTATCCTACCAAAGATCAGAAGTTAAAGGGAAAGGTTGCTGATGAGAAGAAAAAGAACAAGAAACAGCAACCCTCCAATTCCCAGAAAATTAACATTGCATGCATAATGTGTGGTCTGCAAAACCACATGGCTAAAGATTGTTACTACAATCCTGCTAGCACACATTATGCAAATAATGTTAAAAGAGAAGGAGTCAGGGAAGGTTTCACATTTGGACCATATCAAATGGTTCAAGTGATGAAAAAGGGAAAGCTTGTTTCCGAAGCAAGGCTTGTCTCGGAAGAAAACTCTTCTTCCGAGAGGAAAAAGGCTTCGGAAGTGAAAGCTGCAAAGACTCACAAAAGAGTCCCCTTGAAACCATCCCAGAAGAAGACTGCTTCGGAAGAAAAGGTGGTGAAGGTCTCTTCCGAAAAGAAAGAAGCTTCGGAAGAATGCCAAGCTACAAAAGCTTCATCAAGCTCATCTTCTATGATCAACCAAGGGATGGAATGGAAGATCAAGGAAGATGCTGTAGCCCAAACCTCTTCTTCAAAGACATCCATTGAACCCCCATGCATAAATTTTGGTTCAATCATGTCACTTCTCATTGGAAGAACCCAAGACCAATAAGGCTTGGGTTTCCAATCAAAACTAATTATCTCACCTTATGTGCAGGGACATCCATATGACAAGAATAACAACATTTGGATTGTAGATAGTGGATGCTCCAGGCACATGACAGGGAACAGATCTCTCCTTCAACAATTTCAACATTATGATGGAGGTCCTGTCCAGTTTGGAGGTGAGGCCGGAGGATATATTTCTGGCAGAGGAAGTATATCCAACGGAAAGTTAAAAGTTGACAAAGTTAATTTTGTCAAACAGCTTGAACACAACCTGTTAAGTGTTTCTCAGTTTTGTGATCAAAAGCATCAAATGCTTTTCACAGAACATGAGTGCATCATCCTCAAACCTGGGATGACAATTCCTCAGGAATTGGTGCTTCTTAGATCTCCCAGGAGAGGGGATATGTACAAGCTTGATATGAACAATGCTTCCCCAATGGGAGAAGTATCATGCTTTCTTTCCAAAGCTGATAGTGATGAGTCAACACTATGGCATAAACGAATGTGTCATGTCAATTTTAAGACAATGAATAAATTGGCTAAAAATAACTTGGTACATGGTTTGCCTAAAAAGGAATTTTTCTGCAAAGATAACTGTGTTGCTTGCCTGAAAGGGAAACAACACAGGTCTTCTCATAAATCCAAAGTTGTTAACTCTATCACTACTCCATTACACTTATTGCACATGGATCTATTTGGTCCCACAAGTATAATGAGCATTGGAAGGAAATCATATTGCCTTGTGGTAGTTGATGATTTTACTAGATTTACATGGGTATTCTTTTTAAGAACTAAAGATGAAACTGCTGAAACTTTAAAATCTTTTATTCTTAAAATAGAAAATCAAGTTGATCACAAGGTTAAAATAATTAGAAGTGATCAAGGGACTGAGTTTAAGAACTTTGTTCTTGACTCATTCTGTAACTCAAAAGGGATTGCCAGACAATACAGTGCTCCTAGAACTCCTCAACAAAATGGTGTTGCTGAGAGGAGAAATAGGACACTTATTGAGGCTGCTCGGACTATGTTAGCTGATTCAAAGCTGCCTCTAACATTCTGGGCAGAGGCAGTCAGCACTGCATGCTATGTGCAGAACAGAGTTCTTGTAGTAAAGCCACATGGAAAGACCCCTTATGAGTTATGGAACAAGAGGCCACCGTTCATTGGCTTTCTAAGGTCCTTTGGCAGCAGGTGTACCATACTTAACACAAAAGACAATTTGGCAAAATTTGCTGAAAAGTCAGATGATGCTATCTTTGTTGGATATTCCTCCCATTCTAAAGCTTACAGGGTTTATAATATTAAAAACCAACAATTTGAGGAATCCTCCAACATTGTAGTTAATGAGCACACTCCTTGTGTTAGGGGGAATGGCCCTGATCATATTTTTGATTTAGAATTGTTTCCAAACTATTCTAAACCATCTTGTGAGAATGTTTCAGCTGGAACAGGTGCTCAAGGCAATTCTGATGAAGATCAACTGTTTGAGCTTCCCAGACCTGCTCCAAGTTCTCCAAAGCAACAACAAATCAAGTTCCCACTATTGAAAGATCTGACAGTATAACCATTTCAAGAAATAGTGGAACTTCAACAAGGGATTCACCTGATGATCTTCAAGTCTCCTCAGGTGATCCTGCACAACACCAAGCTGATGGAAGCAGCATTTTGAAGGAACAGGCAACTGTTAATGATGCTTCACAGCAAAGAAATGATGATGTTTCTCTTTCATTCAATCAGTCCTCATTGAATGAGATTGAAACAACAGCTGGACCAAGTATTCAAGCTCCAGAGCAAAATATGTCCAACTTGGACCTATCTTTGCAACTGGAGGTGATTCCAAGACTCAGAATTCACAATACTCATCCAGCTGAAAACATCATAGGGGAAGTCTCTGAGGGTGTGAGAACAAGGGGACAAACTCACAATGGGAATGTCTGCTTGTACTCATGCTTCTTATCCCAAATGGAACCCAAGAAGGTGGAAGATGCCTTAAAGGATAGTAGCTGGGTTGAATCAATGCAAGAGGAGCTGCTTCAATTCAAAAGACAAAAGGTTTGGAACCTATGTCCGCTACCATCTGGTCAAGTACCTATAGGCACCAAGTGGGTTTTCAGAAACAAAAGAGATGACAGAGGCTTGATTATCAAGAACAAGGCAAGACTGGTGGTTCAAGGATACACTCAAGAGGAAGGAATTGATTATACTGATGTCTTTGCACCTGTTGCAAGACTTGAGGCAGTTAGGATCTTCCTTGCTTATGCTGCATCCAAGAATTTCACTGTCTACCAGCTTGATGTCAAGTGTGCCTTTCTATATGGGGATATAGATAGGGAAGTCTATGTATGCCAGCCTCCAGGATTTGAAGACCCACAGCATCCAAACTATGTGTGCAAGTTGGATAAAGCTCTATATGGGCTGCACCAGCACCTAGGCTGTGGTATGAGACATTGTCTCAATTTCTTCTGAAGAATGGTTATACTAGAGGAACCATTGACAAGACTCTCTTCATCAGAAAGTCTGGGAAAGACATTTTGCTAGTTCAAGTCTATGTCGATGACATCATATTTGGTTCTTCAAATGACCAAATGTGCAAAGACTTTGAGAGCATTATGAAGAAGAAGTTCGAAATGAGTTCTATGGGAAAAATGGACTTTTTCCTTGGAATTCAGGTAAAGCAACTGAAGGAAGGGTTTTTCATCAATCAATCTAAGTATGTCAATGATATCTTAGAGAGATTTGATATGAAGGATTGTAAAGCAGCAAAGACACCCATACCCAGAAACCATGATTTATGCCCTGATTCTGAGGGGGAGGATACTGATCAACATCAGTATAGAGCAATCATTGGTTCTCTGATGTATCTCACAGCAAGTAGACCTGATATCATGTTTGCAACCTGCATTTGTGCAAGATATCAGGCTGCTCCAAAGGTGTCTCACCTAATTGCTGTCAAGAGAATCCTCAGATACCTCAAAGGAGCACCTAAGTTAGGTCTCTGGTATCCAAGAAATAGTGATTTTAATCTCTATGGTTACTCTGATAGTGATTATGGTGGCTGCAACATCAACAAGAAATCAACATCAGGTGGATGTCAATTTCTTGGTGGAAGGATCATCTCATGGCAATGCAAAAAGCAATCCTGTGTCTCTACATCAACTGCTGAAGCTGAATACATTGCTGCTGCAAGTTGCTGTGCTCAGCTGCTGTGGATTCAAAACCAGATGATTGACTATGGATTCAACTTCATGAGCACTCCTATCCACATTGACAACAACAGTGCTATATCCATCACTGAAAATCCAGTAAAGCACTCAAAGACAAAGCATATTGACATCAGGTATCATTTCATTAGAGATATTCATGAGAAAAATCTTATAAAACTAATCAAAGTTGATTCAAATGAACAATATGCTGATTTGTTCACCAAAGCATTTGATGAACAAAGATTTAAATATCTCATTACAGCTATTGGGATGATAAACATTGACTAGTTAATCTCAATTGAAAACCTTTTCAATATGTAAAGTCTTATGTCAATACAATCTAAGCCCTGTTACAAAAGATCCTTTCTTATTTAACTAAGTATAAGTTCTTCCGAAGAGAAACTTGCCTTCGGAAGATATCTAGTATAACTTCCGAAGCAAATTTCTCATAGGATAATTTTCTTCTCGGAAGTGTACTAAGTCTCGGAAGAAGCGATTGAGGTTATCTCAGATCTACTTCCGAAGCACTTAATACTCTCCACTTGAAAGCAACATGTATCTTCGGAAGCAATTTATTTACCTTCGGAAGTACATTTGCCTTCGGAAGAACTTTACCTTCGGAAATACCTTATACTCGGAAGAAAGATTTTACTGTGTAACGGAAATCTTTTGGGCCCCACTCTGTAAAAAGTAAAGATTTTGTTAATGATGTCGGATTATTTAAATGGCTTAACCTTACCGCCCCTGTCACATCATCCTCTGAACCCTCACATCATCTTATCCAAACCACCCTTTAAACCGCCATTTCACCCATTTAAATACTTCCGGTTAATCACTTACACTCTTTTTACCAAATTCACTGCCCTAAAAGCTTTCTTCTTCTCCAATTTACCTCTCTCAGAACTTTTCCTCTGCTATCTTTCTCAAATGGCTCTAAACCCTCAGCACAACCAGGTCGCACTCCTTGACTCTTCAAGGGATGCTGACTTCTCTGATATTATCTCTTTCTTAGCCCAATCTTCATACTACACAGCACTGACCGTAAACCCTACCATTTACTCCAACCAAATGTCCGAATTTTGGGCAAATGGTCGGATTGAAACCCTAAATGGGGTTCGTGCTATCAGGTCAAGTGTTTGTGGCCAAGAGTTGGTCATTACTGAACAAATCATCAGGGAGCATCTTGAGCTCCATGATGAAGGCGCACCGACGGAATTCCCCAAATCTGAGTTAGATAACTCTTATCTCCAAATGGGATACGGTGGAGATGTAAGCAGGTCTACAGTCTACAAATTCAACTTCTCCTACAAGTGGAAGTTCCTGCTACATGTGGTTCTTCACTGCCTATCTAACAAATCCGGGGGATGGGATCAAATTCCCTATGAACTCGGGTGTTAGTTCATGGGTTGGTACAAGGCCTGCGCTTCAACTACTCAAGGTTTGTGCTGACTAACCTCATGGGAAATCTGCAAAGGGACACATTCTTTATGTATCCCAGATTTCTACAGCACATAATCAACTGCGAGCTAGATCAGGGTAAGCTTGTCTGTGCAGCTGCTCTGTCTGCTCCCCAAATGAGGCCGACCATCTTCAAAGTCTTGAAGAGAGTGTCTACCAACTACACTGGAAGGGATACCGCACTACTTCCAGGTATGATTGAGCCAATGGCTCCTGGTGACATCCCTGTTAACCCCACAGGTGATGAACCCACACCAGCAACTACCCTCACCATTCCAAATCTACCTTCTCCTCCAATCACTGTCACCTACCAGAGACGTACCAAACGAACCCTTGTTCAATCTACTCTGATTGAACAAGCCCCTCCTCTTCAAACCAAAAAGGCTAGAGTGGAACAAGGGGCTCCCACTCAGCCAGAGGTCCACCAATCCTTCACTATTGACCTCAATATGGGTCTTGAGTCTCCTCAGTCTCAGACCCATGAGCCCATAATCCCAGCTGATAGCCCTCAGGGTGAGTCTCTATACTCCCCTGAGCAGCCACCAAGGGACAGCTCAATGCCTTTTGACATTGATCAAAGTCCCGGGTCCTTAGGTCTTCATTCCTTTTCTTTTACTGACCTATTGACCGGAGCTGGTGAAGAGACTATGTCTCTCAAAGGCGATGAAGTTGATCCACAACACCCCATTAAGGATCAACAGAGCCTAGAGAAACCTCTTGTCTCTAGCCCACACCAGCAAAGCCCTACTGAGGTGAGTCCCACTGATGTGGAGGGGACTCATGTAGATTCAGCTGCCACTACTGAAGGAGCCTCAATGGATCCTCAGGACAGTGGTAACGATAGTCAGACTGAATCTACGGCAACCATGCCCTATGATGCCTCTGAAAGAGACATCATTGTGCAAGGGAAACCAGGGTGCCAAGAAACCACATCTGGTGGTGAGGATGAACATACTAGGTATGTTACCTCATCTCCCCGTGATTCTTCAAAAGAAGATGAGGGAAGAATGCAACTCACAATAAGAGACCTACTTTCTAAAGTCTCAAACCTTGAATCAAAGGTTAAGACTTTAGAGGATAGGTCTGCCACTCAGCAACTTGAGATTGAAAGTCTCAAGGTCAAACTAGCTGAGAAACAGATTGAGAGATCTGTTAGGCATGTACCAGTTCAAGTCTCCTTGACCTCTTCCTCTAGCTCATCTACCTCTCAAGATGATGCTACCAAAAAGGGGGAGAATGTTGAGGAACAAAGCCAAAGACAGGATTCCATCAGTCAAGCTCTCACTTCTTTGAGCTCAAGACAACAAGCTGCCATCTTCCCTGAGCCTCCTCCAGTTGTGTTTCAAGTGGATCAAAGGATGCTTCAGGATCTAAATAGGATCTTCAACAAGTTCCTTTTAGAGTCCCTAATTGATCAACCCAGTCCGGATATGTCTGTGATTTACTTTGGAGCTCAAGAGCTTCAGAGGTTGAATGCACCTCCTACCACTGTTGAGGAAGTTGGTCAACCTAAGGCCCAAGTGGAACCTGAGATTGATTTCGAAGGGGAAACTAGGACTGATGGCCCAGCAACTGAAACAGTTGGGACAGAAGGTGTGTTTTCACAGGCTTCCGAAGCACAATTCGAAGCCTCGGAAGAACCAACACAAACTTCCGAAGCTGAAATTGCTGCTGCGGAAGGACTGTTCTCTCTTTCCGATGATCTAATAGTCACAGATGCAATTCTGGAACTTGCATCTGAGGTTAATAGGGAGGACTTTCTCAGCCAACCACTAGCTATTACATCTGCATTGACCTCAGCTCCTACCTCCACCATCCAACCTGAATCTTCTACCCAAGAACCACCAAAGTCTAGCACTTCCGAAGACATTAAAGGCAAAAGGAAGATGACTTCGGAAGAGCTTCAGGAAGAAGAAAGGTTGGAGAAACTTAAAAGGAAAGGAAGACTGCCAACTGGGAAACTGTTAGCTGCAAGTTCAAAAGCAGCTGCAGCCAACCAAGAGGCAATCAACAATAGAAGAAGGGTGGAGGTAATTGATAGACTTGTCAGTCTAGGGGCTGCTTCGGAAGATGTACTCCTGCTACCATTAGAGGAGCTGATAGAGCTTGAAAAGGCAACCTTGCTGCAAAGACAGCAAAAAGAAGAAGCTGCAAGGTTGGCCTTGGAAGAAGAAAGGCTGAGAAAAGAAAGAGAAGCTGATCTGCAGCTCAGGAGAGAAAGGATCACTTTCCTACTCTCCAGAGGATTCTCTCAAGAGGAGTTGTCTCCACACAATAGTGACACGATCTTATGGCTCTTTAACAAAGAGCAAGATCAAATGGAGAAGGAGAGAAAGAGAGCTGCAAGGGAGAAGCTGGTAGAGAAGAAGAAGAAAGAAGAAGAGGCTGGACTGTCTGCCGCCAAGAAGATAGGTGAGAAAGCTTGGATGAAGAACTATCTTAAAGCTCATGGCTTCTCTGGCAGGCAAGTGGGTCCAATGTCTGAGAAGACTCTCCAACGACATGTCAGTGACATCAAGGCTGACATTCGTGCGGGGAGAAGAAAGGAGATGTATAGAAGGGGACAGGGGATGACCTTCAAAGCCACCCCTCAGCCCAATATCCAAACCCAACATCAACCTGAACCAATACCCTTTCCCTTCCCAATCAAAACTGAACCTGAACCTTTCACCCCTGAACCTACACCATCACAACTACCAACTCCCTCACCTCAACCACCTAAACTACCCATCATCCAACCTAAAACCTTACCCAGAACCCAAACTCCTAAACCTACCCAACAACCAATCAAACCATCCCCTCAGCCTTCCAAACATCTCTCTATGGAGGAATTCAAGGCGATCAAAACCAAGCTCATCAACTGCACTACTCTGAGCGACATCTCATGTGAGGAGGATACAGTCAACCTGACTTATGTTGATGGATCCTCAAGTTCCCTCACAAGAGATGAGTTTCTTGATCTGCCAAGAGGAACTTTGGACCAAGCCGCAAGACTCCTTGGCCTCAATTCAGATACATTGAATGAGGAAGAAAAGAAGCTGAGGAGAAGGCTGGTGACTCTGCTGGACACAAAGAAAGGAGATAGGGTACCAAGACAATCTCTTGTACCCAGAAAGAAGATAGTTCAGTGGAGGTTCGAAGACTCTTCTCACAACTTTGTTGTTGAGAGAGAGAATGGTGAGATTAACAGGCTGAATGCCTCATCTCTGCTACACTTAAGCAGATTTGATATTGCTGAGTTAGCAGAGAAACCATTCTCCAACCCCTCAAACTCCGATGTAGCTGCTCACATCAGAAATCATCTAGGCAGCCTTCACATGGCCGAGCTCACTGCAAGAAGCAAGGTCGAAGAGGAGTCAAAACTGAGAGAGGAGGAGGAAAGGAAAGGATCAGCAACCAAAGGCAAAGCCTTTCTTCAAATGGTTGAAGGTCCTGAACTTGAGTCCATAGTTAGATGGGAGTATGACTACAACTCCCGTCAACTAACTCTCTTCAGGGGGTCACAACAAAGGGTACATGTCATTCAAAGTGATAGACTGGATCTCCTATCCACGAATGACTTGTACAAGCTTCTCAGCACCACTTCCGGGAAGAACAGAGAGACAGACAAATATCTTTTGTCCCTGGTGCTGAAAACTTTGAGAAGTAGAGATAAGTGAAGTTTTGGTAGCATCAGCCTAGGGGGAGTTTGTTGGATCAAGAGAGGCTGTTGCAACCAAAACCATATCACTTAGAAGATTTTGAGTACAACATACAAAGGACTTCCGAAGCCAAGTGTGGGACTTCCGAAGGAAGAAGGAGCTTTTCCGAAGTCTAAGTGTAAAATACACTTCCGAAGGAAAACTCCAACTTCCGAAGATAAAGAAGTTACTTCCGAAGAATCAAGACTTGAAGACAAAGTTCTGAAGTCAACTTCCGAAGTATAAAGAAGTCATTAAAGCCTCGGAAGCATAGAAGCATCTTCCGAAGTATAAGTGGCTTCGGAAGAACTTGTTCTTCCGAAGCCAGTTAACCTTCGGAAGACACTTCTATTATCCAGTAGACATAAGTATGGTCTGTCTGACAGTCCGCTGCAAATCTCTGAGATACTGCATGGCGTTTTCTCAAAAGCCATGTAGTTGACCATACTTTAATCTACTGTTTACCTTTTTATGTTAAGTACAGTTGCCATCTTTAGTTGGTGACAAAAGGTAAGTCATGGACATGTCATGACTACCATATCTTAGATAATACTTTATCTAAGATACCTTAACTATAGCATTGTAGTATATGCTTTAGTCGTAGGTTTCCAGCTGGTATCAAGTATAACCGGCTGTAGGATCTAGTATATATAGTTTCTCATTGTAACTCATGTTCTATGCTTGTAAGTGTCTTGTAATCTTGAGTTGAGAAGTAATATATACAAGTACCTTGAAAATACTCCTGCTTGTTGCTTTGATTACTTATTATATTATTATCAACTCTTGTTAAAGGCATTGCTTCATCTTGTTTGAGTGATATTATAAGTGAGTTTGAGAGAATTACAAGTGTTAAGTGACAAAACCCGATCCTGCACATAATTAACCCTAAACTATTCACTAATAATAACCTAGTCTAATATAGGGAGGCTCACTTCGATTAACTCATCCGGTCATCCCTTTATAGTAATCTGAGACAAACCGGAAACAAAACCAGAACTTCATGTTCCTTTTGATTTTCATTGTCAATCATGACTACTCGGTAAACATACTTAACGTTGTATATTCAGATATATGGGATCCTTACCCTACTATATCTCCCTTAGGCTTTCGGTATTTTATTACATTTATTGATGATTATTCACGTGCTACTTGAGTTTACTTACATAAATCTCGTGGTGAAATTAGTTTAATTTTCATGAGTTCCATTCATATGTCAAAATTCATTTTAAAACATCCATCAAAACCTTACGCGCTGATGATGCAAAAAGAGTATATGTCCATTGAACTTTTTACATATTTGAAAACACATGGCATTATTAACGAGTCTTCCTGCATGTAAACACCTTAATAAACTGGTGTTGTTGAACGTAAGAATCGTCATTTGTTGGATGGTGCTCGCACAATTACTTTTTTGTTCCCAGGTCCCTCATCGATTCTAGGATGACGTCCTTATTGTTGCTTACATGATAAGTCATATGAACTATTGTGGTCAAACCTTGTTTTCTATCTTGTTCCCTGAAGAAACGCCCTTTACACACTCGCACCTTGGATGATTAGGTGTGTAACGTATGTCCATGATCATCATCCAGGTGTCACTAAACTTGAACCCCGAGCCATTCGATGTGTCTTTCTTGGTTACTCATGCTTCTAATAAGGGGATCAGTGTTACAGTCCTTCTCTTTACCGATACTTTACGAGTGTCAATATAATCTTTCATGAGTCACGTCCCTACTTTCCCGACCAACTTCCGTCTCTGGCCAGTTTTCAAATCATGATCCTGAGTCTCACACAATTCCCACCATTTATGTGTCGGTTGGTCCTCCTGTCTCCGACACCACAGATACAAATCCTAATACAAGTATACAACATGCCTACCAACAGAGCCCCTACCGTTACTTTTTACATAGTCAACTAAACAAATGGACTACTATATTTCTTTTTAACTATAGATTTTGGGCAACATTGAAACATACAAAATTGATAATTGGAAAGGTAAAAGCTTATCTACAACAATAGAGTACCATTTCAAAAATGTAACATCTTACATCCACATGCATTGTGAGATCATATGCCAAGTAGAAGTAATTGCAAAAGCATACAACAAGTAAACTAGAATTAAATAACTAATTGCTTAATATTCAATAGATAGTCTCTATAAATATACATAAATATATAAATTGGTTATACTTGAGATGTTTGCTAATAGCAAAATCATATCCCACGCTAGCCTTCAAGACATTCTAGTGTCTACAACTTGATTTATGTTTAGTTTCACTTAACCCATTTTACAAGCCAAATTTAACAGCAGAAGTTTAAATACACAATTCTAAATGAAGTGAATAGTCTAAATGATTGTACTTAGGATTACTCGCAAATTCAAGACTACACTATACCATTTTCGCTATGGGCTTCACCACATAATTGTTTCTCCATACTGATTCATTAACTTAGATCATTTCTATTGGCATTGATAAACATCTTAAAGAACAACTGAACAATGTTCAAAGGACAATTACCTCTGAAGAATTCAGTCGCTGCTCCCAAGCTTTAAAAACCGACTTCACACTCCCCGGAACAGCCTCATTCAGTGCAGAAACCTTCGGAAAGCAACCAAAACAAAAGAATTAACTTTTCTAAATTCACAAAAAGTATCCAATATGACCTAGGGTTCCCAATTATATAGCAGAACTACCAAAAAACCCTATCAGCTGCTCACAAACACGCATCACTAGTTCTAATCGTTTCCATTTTAGTTTTATCTTGCAGCATTTTCATTCTCGTTATAGTTCTCCGAATATATTCGCCATCAAAAATCTGACGCTTTGAACTGAAGCTCAATCCAAACAATCAGTAACACCAAACTTATTAATAGATGAAACGTTGAACAATTACTCCAGAATCATGAAACCATCCGCAATTAGATACCGAATTGAACTTACATAAGCGGCAAGGGTTTAAACTTTAAAGAGAAGAGAGGGACCTTGGGGATGTCTATGTGTTTGTAGAGAGACCAATCGGATGAACAGTCGTGATCTTCGCAGCTGTGATCATGCAAGCACGCCATGGATTTCGCTTGATTTATCGGAAGATGATCAGGATCTCGATGGCGATGGGGCTCTATAAACCTTCGATTCTCCACGAATTCTTAGGAGACACGAAACGAATTTGGAGTTTGAGGAAAGTAAAGGTTCACATATGGTATGTGATAGATTGTTGAGGGGGCGAATTGTAGGATGTGATAGTAGAAGGGGAAACGTTGTAACAAACGAACTCGTTAGTCGTGACTAGACGTCTAGACGTAGTGGTGCCTTTAGAGGGCTTCAAAGTTGCTGATGCAAACACAATTAGAGCGTTCAAGTCACTGAGTTTCAAACTTATTTTAGAGGGAGATAAATAAATTCATTTTTTTTCACTTTCAGCTAAAAAATGCTTTAAACCCACTACAATTAATGAGGATGTGCACACTGCAAAGTTTTAGTATGATTCTTTCTTTGCTAACATTATATATATACTAATTATCAACTTTAATATACATAAAGGGTTGTGCCATGTGTTTTATTAGTTGTACTCACCTTTTTTTTTTTTTAATCTTTAACATTTTAATACTAACTCAATACTTTACATCTTATACAATTTTGGCCCAACATTTTTTTACTTTCAACTTTAGTCCAAAATACTTTTCGTATTATACGAATTGTTCGTTTTACGTTTATGTCTAAATTTTGCGAGTTAACGCGTCGCAAACGTGCGTGTGTGGTTCAACGTTTTTACGTTTTTTTTTCCCGGTGAACGGCCATGTCGCAACGCATTGGTCCTAGATCAACTTACTTATTATTTTATATGTTTTTACATTTCGCCTGCGTGATTCAACGTTTTTACGTCTACTTTTTGTTTGGTTTTATTTTTTTCGTTTTTTTATTATCTTTTATACGATGTTTTTCGGTGTTGATGGTCACTGGCGGTGGTGTGTCATTGTACTACTTGGCATGAGTTTACGCCTCTCGCTGCAACGCGAAGGACTTAATACTAGTTTATTTCTAATTTTCTATTAGTTTTCTTTTGGTATTAGTTTTAAGGAAAAACATAAACTCTATAATACAAACAAGAGAGCCATAAAAAAGTATGTGAATCATTAAGACTTATAAGTGGCATGGTAAACAAATATATAAGTTTAGAAGTAGGAATAGATGGTGTGTGAGTTATTTAATATTAAAAAGATAAAAAGATCATAAATTATAATTTTTTTTCAAATAAAATACAAATTAATAAGATAAATGTAGTAAAAGTTACTCTATTGAAGCAAAATCTAAACCGCTTGGTTTGAGATGATGACCATGGTGATGTAAAAGATGGATCGTGATTCAGATCCTTGTTGATATGAATATGATGTTGGTTTTTCTCTTTTAGAGTTGTAATCTAGCTGTAATAACTAGAAAAACTCTCGTTAGAGTCCTATGCTTTAAGCCTCACGAACATTCTACCGCTCAAGTCAATCAGTGCCACGTTATATATCATCATATTTTTATATACATAATATTATAATCTTGGTTTTAAAAAGCGCGCCTAGGCGCAGCTTCAGTCGCTTTTAGTAACACAAGGCGAGAGCTGTACAGGAAGCGATGGCTTTGTGCGCTTTTTGTTGAATCGCTGAAGCGAAGAAGCGATAGCTTCTTGTACACCACGAGGCTTGTTAGGCCAGAAACATTTTTAAGAGCAAAATGGGCTAGTCAATTGCTTTTGCTAAGGCTCAAAATCAAAAAACTAAAGCCCAATTGCTATAAAAAGCTACAACGGTAAAAAACATCAGGGTTTTACACTTTTACCCTAAATCAAAAAAAATTGGAACGACACCTCTTCTCATGCTCTTCAAATCACAACAGGAGATGTTGTGTTCTTGTTTGGTACCAACTTCGGGGATTGATTACAGGTTTGTTCGGTTGTTTGACCACCCCCCCCCTCCGGCTTCTTTTCGGTTCTGTGTTCTTGTTCGGTCACTCGGTGCTCAGCGAACCATAGTGGCCACAGCCTTACAATTTCAGAATTTTATGATCCACTTTTTTTATCTTCTTACTAGAATTATGATATGTTTGTTGTTAGTTGTTACAATTTTAATTTACTAGAGTTATTTTTTATTACTAAGTTACAATTTGTCAATTTCATAACAGAAAGATATTGCAATTTATGTTGGCCTTTCATTCTTATCTATTCATCTTTAAGTTTAGAATTCTGATTTACGTATTGTGTGACGTGTCTCCCATTTACTATACTTTTGTTGAATTATTGTTAGATTGTTAGTTTATACTTTCACTTGTTACAATCTATGTTGGATTGTTGGCCTTTTATGTTCAAACTTCATGTTTATGCTCAATTGTTCATTCTTTTTTCATTTGTTGTTAGCTTCTTGTCTATTTTGTCTTTTGTTTTTTATTTGAGTTTTGACTTTGTTGAACTAGTTTAGTTAATTAGTTTATTTTGATATTAAATGTATTAAGTTTTTTTCAAATCTAGTTAAATGGACGCCGATGGAGGTGAAGCGGGTATCGATACTACGTACACAACTTATAGCGGTGACCCGAGTAGAAAATATGGAACGGTTGACCACACAAACAAAAATTTATGGACGTGCAACTTTTGTGGAAAACCAACCGGAGGAGTATACCGGTTAAAGCAACACTTAATAGGTGGATTTAGAAATGTGCTTGGATGTCTCAAGTGTCCTGCACACGTGCGTGAAGAGATGAGAAAATTTATGTTTAAAAAGCCAAAAATAAACAGGCAATGGACCCTACTGCTGATGATTTTGATTTGTGCGATGAAGAGGAGGAGGAGGAGGAGTGTGTGGTAACGAAGGTTAAGAGAGCTGGTGGTTCAAGTCAAGCATGTTCATCTAAAAAGCCAAGACAAAAAGGACCTATCGATATGTTTTTCGCAACCTGAAGATATACTTAAAGGTAGAAAAGGAGGAAGACAACAAACGATCAATGAAGTTTGTAAAAAAGAATTGAGAGGCAAGGCTTGTAGGGAGATAGGTAGGTGGTTCTATGATGTGGGTGTTCCTTTCCATGCCGCCACTTATGATAGCTTTAAGATTATGTTGGAAGTGGCCGCCCAATTTGGTCCGGGATTCCAAGCACCATCTATGCATGAATTGAGGGTGTTGTTACTTACAAAAGAAGTGGATGACATCAAGATGGAGATGGATGATCATAAAAATGAATGGGGTATCAAAGGATGTTCTATTTCATCTGATGGTTGGTGTAATCCCATTATTTAGAAAGATATTATAAACTTTTTGGTCAGTTCTCCGAAGGGCTTGATGTTTTTGAAGTCAATAGACGAATCAGAGATTACAAAGGATGCTCATGCATTGCTTAAAATGCTTGAAGAAATGGTTGATGAAATAGAAGAGGAGCATGTGGTACAAGTGGTGACAGATAATACATCAAATTATAAGAAGGCGGGTGTGACATCCGTCACTTTAAGGTCCGTCAATTAACGTCTATGTCCGTCATCTATTCTATGATTGGTCATTCCTCATCTTTATTTGACTCTTTATGTGGATATCATGTGTGCAATATTATCGTTGTGTGTGCATTCGTTATAACCATGTGATGACCTCAAAAAGACCTTTAAAACTTTCATTTTTGAAAACGTCAAATATATCATTTTATAAATATAATAAATGTTTTAATATAACCATTTCTTAAGTCATGACAACATTAAATGAACTTTTACAATTAATATAAAACACCTAACGAAGTCGTTTTTCAACCGAACAAATTTGGGAAAACTCGGGGGTTAAGTGCAGGGACTAAACTTGTAATTTTGCAAACTTGGGCTGGGTATAAATACCCTCATACCAGCCCTAATCCCCATTTCACCATCTTCTTCATCCTCATCTCCTCTTCACACACAAAATCTCCATTTTAGCACCAAATCCAACCCGAGAGGTCTTGTTTTCTTCGTCTTGACACCGTCTACAGCCTAGATTACCTTTCTAGCAGGTAGTTGTCTTTGGTTGTCCGTTTTCTAGCCTTTTCACGGCTGTCCAAACTAGGGTTTCGGGTGTTCGGGTTCAACCCGAACATACAAGGTCGTATGGGTGCGTGTGAGGTCTCTTTGCTTGTGTTTCATGCTTGTGTATGTTTGTTGAGTGTTTCTGGAGGTCCTTGTGGTGTAAAACCCGTGTTTAGAGCAGCTCGGGGGCTGCTCATCCCGACCACAGTCGCGATTCTGCAGATCAGGCGACTGGGTCATCCATGCGATTGAGCCGTGCGACTGAGTGGGTCGTGCGACTGGATCATGCGTCTGAGTCAATCGCGCGACTGAGTTGTGCGACTGAGTTGTGCGACTGAGTGTCTGTATGCGATTGAGTCATGCGTGCGAATGAGTGTATGCGAATGAGTCATGCGATTGAGTGATTGTGTGCGATTGAGTCAGGTGACCGACTGAATGTGTGCGAATGAATGTGATTCGCACGACTGGAGTCCAATCGCACGAATGAAGGTTCAGTCGTACGAAAGTAGCTAATTCGCACGATTGAAGGTTGATTCGTGCGCATGGAAGTTGAGTCGTGCGATTGGGTGTTGTGTGGTACGACTGAAGGCCAATCATACGAATGAAGGCTCAATCGTACGAATGAAGCTGATTCGCACGATTGAGGGTTGATTCGTACGAATGGAGGTTGAGTCGTGCGTCTGACCTTGTTATGCGACTGAAATTGTTGTGTTTGACCCCTTGTGCGTGGCGTGAGTATGTCGTGTGGTGTCGAGGTAACACTAACACAATAATGCCATTGTTCAGCCACAAATATTAAAGTCAACGCGAGAAAGGGCACAGAAACTATTTTGAGCAAATTGAACTAACGCTTTACAACGACCAAATTGACTTATAACTATTGACACTTATTCAATGCTTCTTCAATAACAACGATACTTTTATTTAAACCTCATCATTAATGGCGACAATGTCTTGTACTTGGATCTACATAAGGTCTAGTACGTGTGTCAGTCTGTGTGTGTTGTGCGTGACCCATCCGATACGACCCGAACCGACCCATCATTATTGCGCGCTTATACATATATCATATCATTAATGCTATACAATAACTGTCAATAGGTGTTTGACTGTTTATTTGCATTCAACATTTGGGATACATCAATCATACATACTTACCACCTAACAAGTGAGTTTCGTGGCCCCTTTTTACGCTTATACAATATTTCAATCATTTACAAATTGGGGGAAAAGTATGCTTACACAATTTTTATGTTGTACAACTTACATACATTTTACATACAAGGAATCAACGTGATACTGTGTTGCAAGTACTATTTGATACATGCTTGGGTCTGCTGTGTGGTTCTATCTTTGCAACTATTTAATTCCAGTGTGGGAACCGACGGTTAGGTATTGGTAGTACTACTGGGTTGACACCCCCACCCTCGTTCGATGGTATACTAGTTGGTACCATCAGTGGCCAGGAACGGGCCCTTGGGTGAATATATGCCGACAATTTCTTTGTGTACGTCGCTAGGTTTGGTTGCAAAGCTCATGTCATGTGATACTTACTTGTGTAATAACTGTATTCACGGTATTCGACGCGCTTACTTATTACAGCATCACTTACATTTTTATTACATAAACCTGCGAGCTCACCAACAATTATGTTGACCGTTTTAAGCATATCTTTTCAGGTGATCATGCAAGTCCAGGAATCTAGGTGTGCTGCCTTAGTGGAGACCCTAGGATGCATTTTGGGACTTAGCTCATGTTTAATAAACAATCTTTTTGAACAATGTTAACGCTTGTAAACAATTATCAACTTTTGAAACTTGTTCCCGGGTTGTGGGAATTAACATTTACATTTTCATCTTTATGTGAATATGTGCTCTCATTATCATGTTATGCTTATGGCTATGTTGTCGTGAACATTGACTAAACACGACACAAGTCCCCTTGTTGTCGGGTGTCGTCATGACACGCATGTCATCATTTATTTATATTGCTCTCTATCGCTTACCATGTGTTATGACGATCCCGGTCTCGTTACATCCCCGTGTTTCCGCTTTTAGCGGGGGTGTGACAGATTGGTATCAGAGCCATTGGTTATAGAGAATTAGGCAATACGCTTGACCTAGACTATAACCTAGGAACCTTCATGTAGATTTGCATGCTAGGACTCTGTATGCATATTATATCTCGTGTATGTGTTCCTCGCTGCTTGATTTGTTCATCTATTTGTTATGTGATCTTTCTACCCTATGAGAGAGCCCTGTGCTCACTCTTTTATGGGGATGCTTCTATTGATCTTCCGTTCCCTCTGCGCGCCGAGTTAGTTTATCAGATCCGGGTATTAAACCCGAAGAGATCATCACAGATCATGCTATTGCGCTTGACCTTGGACATTGAGATTAACTCTGAGGAGGATTATGTCTGAAACCTCGAAAGATGAGGAAATAGACAACCTCCGCTAGACTAAACGTGATTGTATACATGGACTTACAACTGTTATGATGAATTATTATGGATATGATGTAAAGGAAAGTCGGATGTCATGTAACCGGATCGGGCATCATTCTCGGTACATCGTGGGTGTGGTGGGAACGCTGGGGGAACCCTATATATAAACATCACCGGTATACCGAGAATATGCTTGAAATGGGCTGCATGGTGGTCTTGACTGACTGGAACATGAACATTGGAATTTGATAAGTGGAATACTTTTGTATCTTATGGTGACTAAAGTTTATATGTTACCTCTTTTATGATTAGAACATGCCGCCTCGAAGAGTCACCCGTAGCAGTAGTGGCGGGAGTGAAGCCCCAAGGGGCAGAGACCGAGGCAGAGGCAGAGCACCAAGAGCAAATGATGCTCCTGCCAGTAACAGTCAAGGAACAGGGAACGCCGACATGGCAGCCCTGATCGCTCAGCAATTGGCCGCACTGATTCCTACTATCGTGGCCCAAGTGAGCGACGCACTTCAACAACACCACCCTCACGGGGATGGTGGCAACGATGAAGGAGCCCAAGGTGGGATTGAAACTGAAACGGGAAACGGGAACCCGACTGGAAACGAGAGCAACCAGGAAACCGGAAATGGTGGTACTGCCGTTATTGAAACTGGAGTGGTTAATGCTCGTCGGGGATGTTCGTACAAGGAGTTCGTGGCTTGTAAGCCAAGGGAATTCGATGGGAAAGGTGGGGCGATAGCCCTAACCAGGTGGTTGGAAAAGATGGAGGCAGTGATCGACATCAGTGAATGCCTCGACAGCCAAGGATCAAGTATGCACTTGTTCTCTACAGGGTAAAGCCCTAACCTGGTGGAACACCCAGATTCAAGCACGAGGAAGAGAGTCTGCGATGCAGATGTCGTGGGACGAGTTCAAAGCCTTGATCACAGAGGAATACTGCCCTCTCAACGAGATGCAGAAGCTTGGAGCATGAATTCTGGAATCATGCTATGGTGGGGGCAGGGCATGCAGCTTATACTGATCGTTTTCATGAGCTGGCAAGATTGGTTCCGCATCTGGTTACGCCGGAATCAAAGAGGATCGAAAGGTACATTTGGGGACTCGCGCCTCAAATTAGAGCGATGGTTACAGCAGCCGCTCCACCTACTATTCAGAGCGCGATTCTGAAAGCTGGCGCTCTGACTGATGAGATGGTTAGAACAGGGGTTTTGGGCCGAGGGGCCGAGAAGAGGAAGGATGTTGGGGAGTCGAGCCGGTCGAGTGCCGGGAGGTTTGAGAAGAGGTCTAAGCCGACCAGGAATTTTGTGGCCGTGTCTCAGGCCAGAAGAGAGTATGTGGGGCCGCACCCCAAATGTGAAAGGTGCAATTATCATCATCCCCCAGGGACACAGTGCCGGGTGTGCGCTAACTGTAAGCGCCCGGGTCATTTGGCAAGAGATTGCAGAATGGCACCGAATCTTGTAGCACCCGTCAACGCGGTTAACCCCGCCGGGAATGCAAGGGCTTGCTTTGAGTGTGGGAGCCCTGATCACTACAGGAATATGTGCCCCAGGCTGAATCGGGCACCGGGTCAACAGGGGAACAACCAGCAGCAGGTGTTGGCTATCGCTGGGAATCAAGGCCCGGCTACTCAGGGAAACGCAGCTCGGGGACGTGCATTCGTCATTGGAGCCAATGATGCTCGTCAGGACCCGAATGTTGTCACGGGTACGCACTTACTCAATCATCACTTCGCATCTATATTATTTGATACTGGAGCAGACAATAGTTTTATTTCTTCCGAGTTTGTGCAATTGCTTGATTTGAGTCCTAGTAGGCTAGAAACTAGCTACTCCGTAGAAATGGCCAATGGTAGGGTTGCTCAGGCCGATGAGATTATTAAAGTGTTCGTTGACGTTGGAGGATCATACCTTTGAGATAGATTTGATACCCTTCGAGTTAGGAAGCTTCGACGTGATCGTGGGTATGGATTGGTTGTCGCAGAATGGAGCAGAGATTGTCTGTCGAGACAAAGTGGTACGTATCCCTATGCTAAACGGGGAAGTACTCAAGGTTCAGGGAGAACGACCGGGTAAGAGCTTAAAGCTTATTTCCTGCATGAAAGCACGCCAGAGTTTACGAAAGCAGTGCTACGCTTTTCTGGCTCATGTGGTTGAAAAGAAAGACGAAGAAAGGAAACTGGTGGATATTCCAGTGGTACGGGATTACCCAGAAGTATTCCAGATGACTTGTCTGGTTTACCTCCTCCACGACAGGTGGAATTCCGTATTGAGTTGGTTCCTGGAGCTACACCGGTAGCGAAAACGCCATATCGACTAGCCGTCCGAGATGCAAGAGTTGTCTAGTCAGTTACAGGAACACTGGAGAAGGGTTTTATTCGACCGAGTCATTCGCCGTGGGGAGCACCGGTACTATTTGTCAAGAAGAAGGATGGGATCGTTCCGTATGTGCATCGATTACCGTGAACTGAACAAGTTGACGGTGAAGAACCGATACCCTCTCCCCAGGATCGACGATTTATTTGATCAGCTGCAAGGAGCTTCGTATTTTTCAAAGATCGATCTTCGTTCTGGTTATCATCAGCTAAGGGTTTTTGAGGACGACATACCGAAGACTGCGTTCAGGACTCGTTATGGGCACTATGAGTTCTTGGTCATGCCGTTGGATTGACTAACGCACCAGCTGTGTTCATGGATCTAATGAATCGGGTGTGCAAACCTTACTTGGATAAGTTCGTGATCGTGTTCATAGACGATATACTTATCTATTCCCGATCAAAGGAGGATCATGTAGAACATCTTCGGGCTATTCTGGAGCTACTACGCGAAGAGAAACTTTTCGCCAAATTCTCAAAGTGCGAGTTTTGGCTGCGAGAAGTGAAGTTTTTGGGTCATGTGGTTAATGAGGACGGGATTCACGTAGATCCCGGCAAGATTGAAGCGGTGAAGAAGTGGGATACGCCCCAGACGCCATCAGAGATACGGCAATTCTTGGGATTGGCCGGTTATTATCGTCGCTTCATCGCGAATTTCTCAAAGATCGCGCAACAGTTGACCCTGCTTACTCAGAAAGACAAGAAGTTTGACTGGGGTTATGCACAAGAGCAAGCGTTCCAAACGTTGAAAGAGAAGTTGTGCAACGCGCCTATACTGTCTCTCCCAGACGGAACAGATGATTTTGTGGTTTACTGCGATGCGTCACATCAAGGATTGGGATGTGTATTGATGCAGAAGGATAAGGTGATTGCCTACGCTTCGCGACAACTTAAAGTGCACGAAGAACTACACCACTCATGATCTTGAGTTGGGCGCTGTAGTATTTGCACTCAAAATTTGGAGGCATTACTTGTATGGCACCAAATGCATCATCTTCACTGATCATAAAAGCCTTCAACATATTCTGGATCAGAAGGAACTCAACATGGCAACGACGTTGGGTAGAGCTTCTTAGCGACTACGACTGTGAAATCCGGTATCATCCGGGGAAAGCTAATGTGGTGGCTGATGCCTTAAGCCGTAAAGAACGTGTGAAACCACTACGTGCACGAGCGTTGGGATTGACCATCCAAACCAACTTGAAAGCTCAGATTCAAATTGCACAGAGTGAGGCATTAAAAGAAGAAAACCTTGCGGGAGAAGAATTCCGGGGGTTAGATAAACAGATGATTCGCAAGGATGACGGTATTCAGTACTTCATGGATCGCATATGGGTACCCAAATGGGGAGGTGTTCGAACCTTAGTCATGGATGAAGCCCACAAGACGCGATATTCTATTCATCCTGGTGCAGACAAGATGTATCATGATCTTAAGGATCTATACTGGTGGCCAGGCATGAAGAAAGACATTGCCTTATACGTCAGTCAATGCTTGACGTGTTCGAAAGTCAAAGCTGAACATCAAAAGCCATCGGGATTATTACAGCAACCTGAAATTCCCGAGTGGAAATGGGAGAACATAGCTATGGATTTCATTACCAAACTCCCTAGAACAAGCAGCTGCCATGACTCGATATGGGTCATTGTTGATCGAATGACAAAGTCAGCACATTTCTTGCCTATCCGAGAAGATTACAAGATGGATAAGTTGGCGAGATTGTACATCAAAGAGGTCGTGACACGGCACGGGGTGCCGGTGTCAATCATATCCGACCGTGATAGCCGATTCACTTCACGTTTTTGGCAGACACTACAGAAAGCGATGGGCACTCGATTAGACATGAGTACAGCCTATCACCCTCAAACAGATGGCCAAAGTGAACGCACTATACAGACGCTAGAAGACATGTTGAGAGCGTGTGTAATGATTTTGAAGGTAGCTGGGATCTCATTTACGTTGATTGAGTTCTCCTACAACAACAGCTACCATACAAGCATTGGATGTGCTCCATTTGAAGCGTTGTATGGAAGGAAATGCAGATCTCCCGTTTGTTGGGCCGAAATTGGTGAGAGTCAACTGACAGGCCCAGAGATCATCCAAGAAACAACAGACAAGATTTTCCAAATCAAAGATCGACTTAAAGCCGCGCGAGATCGTCAAAAGAGCTATGCCGACAATCGTCGGAAGCCTCTAGAATTCAACGTTGGGGATCGTGTGTTACTTAAAGTTTCCCCTTGGAAAGGAGTCGTTCGATTCGGAAAGAAAGGGAAGTTAGCCCCAAGATACGTTGGACCATTTGAGATCACTGAAAGGATCGGTCCAGTGGCTTACCGGTTAAGGTTGCCACACGAGCTTAGCGGTGTACATGATACTTTTCACGTGTCCAACCTCAAGAAATGTTTGGCCGATGAATCCCTTCACGTGCCAATCGAGGAAATCAAGATTGACGACAAGCTTCATTTTGTTGAAGAACCCATTGAGATCATGGATCGAAAGGTCAAGCAACTGAAGCGCAGCAGGATACCTATTGTTCGCGTAAGGTGGAATTCAAAACGAGGGCCAGAGTTTACATGGGAACGTGAAGATCAGATGAAACTCAAATATCCACATCTTTTCGAGGATGACACTCTTGGACCTAACTCCAGCTGAATTTCGGGACGAAATTCTCTCAACTGGGGGATACTGTGACATCCGTCACTTTAAGGTCCGTCAATTAACGTGTATGTTCGTCATCTATTCTATGATTGGTCATTCCTCATCTTTATTTGACTCTTTATGTGGATATCATGTGTGCAATATTATCGTTGTGTGTGCATTCGTTATAACCATGTGATGACCTCAAAAAGACCTTTAAAACTTTCATTTTTGAAAACGTCAAATATATCATTTTATAAATATAATAAATGTTTTAATATAACCATTTCTTAAGTCATGACAACATTAAATGAACTTTTACAATTAATATAAAACACCTAACGAAGTCGTTTTTCAACCGAACAAGATTTGGGAAAACTCGGGGGTTAAGTGCAGGGACTAAACTTGTAATTTTGCAAACTTGGGCTGGGTATAAATACCCTCATACCAGCCCTAATCCCTATTTCACCATCTTCTTCATCCTCATCTCCTCTTCACACACAAAATCTCCATTTTAGCACCAAATCCAACCCGAGAGGTCTTGTTTTCTTCGTCTTGACACCGTCTACAGCCAAGATTACTTCTTTCTAGCAGGTAGTTGTCTTTGGTTGTCCGTTTTCTAGCCTTTTCACGGCTGTCCAAACTAGGGTTTCGGGTGTTCGGGTTCAACCCGAACATACAAGGTCGTATGGGTGCGTGTGAGGTCTCTTTGCTTGTGTTTCATGCTTGTGTATGTTTGTTGAGTGTTTCTGGAGGTCCTTGTGGTGTAAAACCCGTGTTTAGAGCAGCTCGGGGGCTGCTCATCCCGACCATAGTTGCGATTCTGCAGATCAGGTGACTGGTCATCCATGCGATTGAGCCGTGCGACTGAGTGGGTCGTGCGACTGGATCATGCGTCTGAGTCAATCGCGCGACTGAGTTGTGCGACAGGCATGTCGTGCGACTGAGTTGTGCGACTGAGTGTCTGTATGCGATTGAGTCATGCGTGCGAATGAGTGTATGCGAATGAGTCATGCGATTGAGTGATTGTGTGCGATTGAGTCAGGTGACCGACTGAATGTGTGCGAATGAATGTGATTCGCACGACTGGAGTCCAATCGCACGAATGAAGGTTCAGTCGTACGAAAGTAGCTAATTCGCACGATTGAAGGTTGATTCGTGCGCATGGAAGTTGAGTCGTGCGATTGGGTGTTGTGTGGTACGACTGAAGGCCAATCATACGAATGAAGGCTCAATCGTACGAATGAAGCTGATTCGCACGATTGAGGGTTGATTCGCACGAATGGAGGTTGAGTCGTGCGTCTGACCTTGTTATGCGACTGAAATGTTGTGTTTGACCCCTTGTGCGTGGCGTGAGTATGTCGTGTGGTGTCGAGGTAACACTAACACAAGAATGCCATTGTTCGGCCACAAATATTAAAGTCAACGCGAGAAAGGGCACAGAAACTATTTTGAGCAAATTGAACTAACGCTTTACAACGACCAAATTGACTTATAAATATTGACACTTGTTCAATGCTTCTTCAATAAACAACGATACTTTTATTTAAACCTCATCATTAGTGGCGACAATGTCTTGTACTTGGATCTACATAAGGTCTAGTACGTGTGTCAGTCTGTGTGTGTTGTGCGTGACCCATCCGATACGACCCGAACCGACCCATCATTATTGCGCGCTTATACATATATCATATCATTAATGCTATACAATAACTGTCAATAGGTGTTTGACTGTTTATTTGCATTCAACATTTGGGATACATCGATCATACATACTTACCACCTAACAAGTGAGTTTCGTGGCCCCTTTTTACGCTTATACAATATTTCAATCATTTACAAATTGGGGGAAAAGTATGCTTACACAATTTTTATGTTGTACAACTTACATACATTTTACATACAAGGAATCAACGTGATACTGTGTTGCAAGTACTATTTGATACATGCTTGGGTCTGCTGTGTGGTTCTATCTTTGCAACTATTTAATTCCAGTGTGGGAACCGACGGTTAGGTATTGGTAGTACTACTGGGTTGACACCCCCACCCTCGTTCGATGGTATACTAGTTGGTACCATCAGTGGCCAGGAACGGGCCCTTGGGTGAATATATGCCGACAATTTCTTTGTGTACGTCGCTAGGTTTGGTTGCAAAGCTCATGTCATGTGACATTTACTTGTGTAATAACTGTATTCACGGTATTCCGACGCGCTTACTTATTACAGCATCAATTACATTTTTATTACATAAACCTGCGAGCTCACCAACAATTATGTTGACCGTTTTAAGCATATCTTTTCAGGTGATCATGCAAGTCCAGGAATCTAGGTGTGCTGCCTTAGTGGAGACCCTAGGATGCATTTTGGGACTTAGCTCATGTTTAATAAACAATCTTTTTGAACAATGTTAACGCTTGTAAACAATTATCAACTTTTGAAACTTGTTCCCGGGTTGTGGGAATTAACATTTACATTTTCATCTTTATGTGAATATGTGGTCTCATTATCATGTTATGCTTATGGCTATGTTGTCGTGAACATTGACTAAACACGACACAAGTCCCCTTGTTGTCGGGTGTCGTCATGACACGCATGTCATCATTTATTTATATTGCTCTCTATCGCTTACCATGTGTTATGACGATCCCGGTCTCGTTACATCCCCGTGTTTCCGCTTTTAGCGGGGGTGTGACAGCGGGTAAGTAACTTATTGAGCATATGATAAAAATTTAGTAGGTTATACTAGTATGATAGTTCTAGTTGTTCTATATTGGTAGATACTTGGAAGCTTCAAGACGTCACTTATATTGGACGCCATGTGCTACTTATTGTATTGATCTCATGTTGGAAGACATAAGCAAGATTCCAAAAATCAAGGAATGTTTGAAAAATGCAATGTTTGCGAATGCCTATATATATAACCATGTTGGTCTTGTGAACATGATGAGAAGGTTCACAAATCAAAGAAATTTACATAGACCCGTGGTGACTCGTTTCGCAACATCATTCATCACCCTACCACAAATGCACAAACAAAAAAACAATTTGCGAAAGATGATTGTCTCTGATGATTGGAAAGATAGCAAGTGGGCAAACCAAGCGGGTGGGAAGAAAGTAGAATGTACTTTTCTTCAAGAAAGATTTTGAAGGAATATTGTATATGCTCTCAAGTTGAGTGGACCACTTGTTAAAGTTCTTAGAATTATTGATGGAGATAAAAAGCTAGCCATGGGATATATATGAATCTATAAAAAAGGGCTAAGGATGCTATTGCAACTAGTTTTTTGAACAAAAAGAAGGAGTATGCAAAAGCATTTGAAATTATTGATAAGAGGTGGGAATGCTAGCTTCGTAGGCCTTTGCATGCTGTAGGTTTTTTTTAAATCCTGAAATGTATTATGACAATAAAGAGAGAGCAAACAGTGGAGAGATTATGGGGGTGTGATTGATTGCATTGGAAGATTAGTTCCTGATAAAAATACTCAAGACATAATTAGTGGGCAGTTGGATTTATATAAAATGCAGTTGGTCTTTTTGGAAATCCAATGGCCATAAGACAAAGAAAGAAAAGAACTCCAGGTAAAAATAAATTCTAATATTAATGATAATACCAAACTATTATACTTTTTGCATTTATGTTTTGTTTTATTTGTTAATAGCGGATTGGTGGTCTAGTTTTGGGGACAATGCTTTGGAGTTACAAAAGTTTGCCATTCGAATTCTTAGTCTCACATGTAGTGCCACGGGTTGTGAGAGAAATTGGAGTGTCTTTCAACAAGTAAGTTGTTAATTAAAAGATCCTACTAAGTACTAATAATCTTATTTTTAGTTTATTATTTAACCAAAATTAATAAATTTAAGAGCTTCATACAAAGAGAAGAAACCGATTAGCCCAGATCGACTAAATAACTTGGTGTATGTTAAGTTTAATCGTGCATTGAAGTGTCGACATCAAAGAAATAACACCACTGATCCTATATTTTTAAAAGAAAATGATGAAAGTAATGAGTGGGTCACGGGTGTTATGGATGATGACGGTGAAGACGAAGATCATTCAGAGATTGTGTTTGATGATGATGATTTAACATGGCGTGTTGTAGATAGAGCTTCTAGGGCGTGAGAACCGGTTTATTATACTAGAACAAATACATCGAACAAATCTAAAGGAAAGGGTGTCGCTCATTACACCACCGCTACTTCCAAAGTACAACCTCATAAAGTACATGAGTTAATTGAAGATGATGAAGACGAAGAGATGGAAGAGGAAACTGGAGTGAGTGAAGATGATGGGAAAGATGTGGTACTTGGTGTTAATGTTGATGATTAAGATAGTGAAGAGAGTTTCTAGTTTTATTATTATTAGTTCCTTGATCTTTTGGAAACACTTGAATAATGTTTTTTGATTTGTTTTCACTTTCCACAATTTCACTTCATTATCAGTTACTTACTCGATTATTTTATGCTACTTAAGATAGTCTTTTAAATTTTGTATATGATGGTGTTTATTTGTTATATAATGTCTTTTATCACTTTTTGTGTTATAACTTATAAGTGAAATAAATAATGTACTTTTTTAACTTGTGCGTTTTTGCGTACGTGAAGCGGTCGCTTTTGCGCTTCGGTTGTGGACCTTGTCGCTTTTGTGCACTTCTCGCTTTTTAAAACCAAGATTATAATATATATATTATTATTCTTTTTGGTCACTCAAGGGTATACACGTATTCTCTATGTTCCTTCGTCTTTAGATCTCTGTTTCTCTCTCTAAACTCCACACTCCGAACAAAAATAAGTACCAACACCAATACAACGATTAGATGGAATGAATTGCGTGATCGCTCAAGTCGCCACTGCCAGAGCTATGGCAGTGGTCCACACGCTTTCTGTTGTCGTGTCCGTCTCCGTTTAACGGTTTAAGAGCCCTTAACAACCACTATAGCCACTTAACCTGCTAGATCTTGCATATGTATTCTCTGATCTGTCCCCCAGACACACCATCAACGACCATCACCCCACCCTGATGGTTCCCGCTACACGGCCCCTTGCAGCAGAGTACTGCCTTAATCGGCGAAAAATATTTTAGGCGTTAGAAACAGTGGACTGTTGGAGTTGTTGTCACCGGCGGAGGATGTTGATTCAAAGTATACTAGTGTGATGATGAATCACTGCAAAACCTATGTTCAAATATTAAACACTAATTTTTGTGCAGTGAACTAGTGAAGTACACGATATATTATTGACATAAATTAGTGTAAAAAAGCAACAAATATGTTGACATAAAATAATGTGAAACTGAAAAGCAAGAAATGACAGATAAATTATTACATAAGGGAAGAGTAGAAAAGATATATTACTACCTTGCTTTACGTCGATGAAGCATGAAAAGATTAAAATGCATAATTTTTCTTTGTTTTATTTTAGTTTTAAAATGATTTTTTTATTAAGTACATGAAATAATTTCATATGAATTTATAGTTAGGTTAAATATTAAATGTTTCCGTTTTTTATTTTTTATACACATTATGAGTTGTTATACGTTTTGACATAAGTTTTATTTGGAAACGCATTGGGTAATTACGATACGTTTTTATTCAGCTTTATAAATCCAAGTTACTGTACATTTCGATGTAAATTTAGTTCGAAAGCGAGTCGGGACGATTGTATTCTATACTTTATCAAGCCAAATACAACGTCACAAAACTTGTTTTATATGTATGTTTTAAGTTTGTCTACGTTTTGATATAAATTTTGTTTGAAAAAGAGTTTGGTCAAACATTATACGTTTTCATTGAATGATATAAATTTTAGTTATTCTATGTTTCGATGTAAATTTAGTTTGAAAATGAGTCGGATCGATTATAATCTATAATTTATCACAATGTATGATGTCGCGCATCGCACGACGAGTTATAACTAGTTATGTATAAAGAGAGAGTAAATAGAGAACATGTTTTTGATGGTAGATGACCTTTCTGTTTATAGAAAGTGTAATTGGGCTTAAACCTATTGGGTCCGGTTTAAATTTGTTGCTTGTTGGAATTGTGCTCACTTGAAACATGCAAAACTTTTGGACTCTAGTCCAATTATAAAGATAGCTGATCATACTCTATTATGCACTCTATCCATAACTTATTTACAAACACACTACTATACAAAGGCAAGTAGACTATATTTACATATAAAAGCATTCACAATTCATCTCCTATTCTCATACTTATAAATACACTAAATATCACTACTTTTTATTTTTAATTAAATAACTTTTTTTTCAGACATATATCATTACATTTTTTCTCTCATTCACTCACAACCACTTTCAAAAATATTAAAAATTTTATGAGGGTTGTAACGTGTTTCCCCAAATAGGACACTCACTCACATAAAAATAAGGAACGTGCTGTGAATGATCTAAAGTGTTACCGTATTCCAAGTTCCAACCCATGATTGTGAAGCATACCAAATTATAAGCGTACACGTTTATTATAAAAATAAGATGTTAAAGCTGCAATTACAACCAAACTTTCACCATAGTCTTAAGTGTATATAGTGTTCATAAAACTCATTAGAAAGGGATCACATGGAAAGAACCTCTAATATGATATTTAAGTTAGTATCTTAGTAATAGAGTTTGTCACACCCCAACCTTGACGGCGAAAACGTCGAGATGTGAGGGTTACGATTGTTCACAGCCACATAACGCTATTTATTAAATCCAAATATATTAATCATAAGATTCAATTGTAACATTACAAGCAAAAGTTTCAACAAAGGGTACATCATGTACAAATGCTACAAATAACATGATCATCTATTTTATCTCTAGGTCAAATCCTAGATGTGATAAGCTTTAAAGAGTAGAACACATACTTGAGGTATTCCTGAAACATGTTAAAAATAAAGGGTCAACATAAAAATGTTGGTGAGCATTCCATAGTTTTTAATACATAGATTATATAAAAGATGGCAATTCAAGTCATAAGTTAGTAAATAAAGTGATTAGGGATGTTATGAACAATGCAACAATCAAACCTCGACAAAGTTTTATAAGTCTCAAACGTTTACAAGATTATACGATCAGCTAAGTGTACTTGGATCAACCAAAGCAGGCTTGTCTTGTCCATAGATCTATGACTTCGCTGGGCTAGCAATAGTTAATGATTGTACATATAACGCCATAACATGGTAATCACAAAAGTTCAACTAACCACAACTTTGCATGATGAATTGCCATAAAGAATACAAGTCTCAAATAAGTTTACAAGTGCAATGATAATAAGTTAACATGTTTCACCCCAAAGTGTGAAAATAAGCAAAAAGGGGTATGGAAATACTCACATGAAATAATAAGATGATAATAAGAAATTAATGATGCTCCCAACAATTCCTTTTTACGAGATACCTAATGTATATATATTCCAATGTTAAGTTTAAAGGTAAGATTAACGAATAAACGTGAACTAGGGTTTCAATTGGAATTTGAGGGTTTAAATAGTTAAATGAAATAATGAATCGTTTATGTTTTGGTTTAATAAAAATGGTATAAATTAATTAAGACCAAGAATATATTAAAAATGATTCAATAATATGATTTATTGATTTAATAGAAATTAAGTATAATGTGTGAAAAGAAATAATTAATTTAATAATTAATTATTTAAAACTTGATAAAGATAATCAATTGCATACTTATTAAATGACTTTAAAATTATTTAAAATCATTTTATAAAGTTTTGAACTTTTACATGATTTATTATAAAGGTTTTATAATACAAAACCATAAAAATAAGAATAAAGCAAATTATATTGTTTTATAAATTTCAAGAATTTAAATAAAAGTTAACGAATAAATTTATTAACTAATTATGATATAACATGCTTAAATGATTAGATGAATAATAAATATTGATTAAGTAATGGTTGAGAGTAAAATAATTAATTTAATAATCAATTATTTAAAACTTGATAAAAAATAATTAATTGGATAATTAATTATTTAAATAGGTTATACAATAATTTATTTGATTTAAAGAAAAACCATTTTATAAAGTAATAAAAAAATAAACTTCTAAATAATTTTTGTCATAGTTTTTTATATTATTAAAATATTTGTTTTCACATGAAAACATAAGATTATATTGTTTATTATTTACAGAAATTAATGTAATAATTTATGGTATAAATTTAAATAACAAAAATAATTTTTATTTAATTTCATAAGAAATTGTTAATTTCTGTAATTTTATTTATAAGAAAAGAGCTTAAAAAAAGAGTTGAGGGGGACAAGGGTCGAACCCGGGTCTCCTTTCTGAGATCCGGTTACTTTACCAGTGGGCCAAAGCCCGATATCTGTTTATAATCCAAACGATTTTAATATAAACATTATCTGATAAATCCCCCAAATCCATATAAACCCTAATTCAATTTTGATCCAGATTGAACCCCAATGATTAATGTTAACGAAATCATTCATGGGGCTTTTGATCCCAGTATGAAACCGAATGTACAGATGAATTCAATTACCATATTTGATGTAATTTCGATGAAGGACGAGTACAGGAGCAGACCGTGACCGCGTATTGCTTGTTTGATACCCAAACGATGATGATAATCCAATTCATTGTACAGGTTGCTTCTAATGATCTTAAGGAGAAAAAGCCCTCTATAAATTGCAACGTGGCTCGTTGGTGTTAGAATTGTGTTTTCCAGGTGAAATTAAAAGTAACAATCGAATAAAGATAGATGGATGTTCGTTTGGGTTGAATTAATTTGATTAAAGAAACTTGAAGACAGAAGTGCTCCCATGGTCTATTTGGGAGCTGAAGAAGGAACAAAAGGATTTTGAATATATGATGCTACAAAGAAGAGAATAGTGGTGAGCCGAGATGTATGCTTTAAGGAGGAAAGGAAGTGGGATTGGTCAGTCATGGATGAAGAAAATTAAAACCTTATTTCATCTTTGATCGATTTTTGTGTGCATGACGAGAGGTCACAAAACTATGAGATGGCTCAAGAAGTCATCTATGAAGATAGCCAAGGAGGTCGAAGTAGTCAAAGAGACCCAAGTATGTCCATAGGTGTGGAAACTAAAGCCACACATGGTTCAAACTCATCATGCGCAATAATAGAATAACCTGATCAGCCGACAATAAGGAGGTTAACCAGAACTTCACAGCTGCCCTCAAGTTTAAACGACTATATGTTACTAGGAGGTATGGAGACCGACTACGGTGAGGATGATAAATACTTGTTGCTTCAAGAAGACGAGCCTATATCGTACCTAGAGGCAGTCCAAGAGAAAGTTTGGAAGGAAGCTATGGATGAGGAAATAAATGCAATCAGAAAGAAACAAGACGTGGGTGTTGGTAGATGCACCACCACAGTCAAAGCTGATAGGTTTAAAGTGGGTCTTCAAATTGAAAAAGGATGCAACAGGGAAAGTGACAAAGCATAAAGCGCGTCTAGTCGCTAAAGGGTACGTACAACAACAAGGGATCGATTATGAAGAAGCGTTTGCGCCGGTTGCAAGGATAGAGACGGTTAGATTGATACTGGCACTAGCAGCGAAGATGAGTTGGAAGGTGTATCATCTAGATGTAAAGGCTGCATTTTTGCATGGAATGTTCAAAGAGGAAGTATATGTAAAACAACCGTTGGGGTATGAAGTGAAAGGTGCTGAGCAAAAGGTCTATAAGTTAATCAAGGCTTTATATGGGCTTAGACAAGCTCCAAGGGCCTAGAACAAGCGACTAAATGAGGTCTTAACTGATATAGGATTTGTAAGATGCCAGAGGGAAGCAACGGTGTATATCAGAGTTAAACCGTTATCAACAATTGTACTCAGTGTGTATGTTGATGATCTAGTAGTGGCTGGCAGTGAATCAAGGGAAGTAGAAGAATTTAAGCGAGAAATGAAACTGAGGTTTGAGATGACAAATCCGGGTTTATTATGTTACTATCTCGGGTTGGAAGTGGCACAGAAGTCGGGATACATTTTGATCAAGCATGCAGCTTATGCGAGTAAGCTGATCCGAGCAGCAGGGATGGAAGATTGTAATGAAGCAAAGTTTTCGATAGAGCCTAGAGTGAAATTTGATAAGGTGGAAGTTGGGAATGATACTGACCCGACTGAGTATAGAAGATTGATTGGGTCATTAAGATACCTTACTCAGACTAGACCGAATTTGATGTATTCGGTGGGTCTTATGAGTAGGTATATGCAAAAACCAAAGGAAACTCATGAAGGTGGTTAAACATATTGTCTGATATGTAAAGGGAACATTGCACTATGGAATAAGGTACAAAGGTGTGAAAGGTGAAGGCTTAATAGGGTATAGTGACAGTAACTATTCAAGTTGTGAAGGTGATGGGAAGAACACATCAGGTCATGTATTTTACTTTAATGGTTCACCGATTTCTTGGTGTTCACAAAAGCAGACAACAATGGCGTTATCTAGTTGTGAAGCTGAGTTCATGGCAGTAACATCTTGCAGGATCGGGTTTTGTCACTTAACACTTGTATTTCTCTCAAACTCACTTATAATATCACTCAAACAAGATGAAGCAATGCCTTTGACAAGAGTTGATAATAATATAATAAGTAATCAAAGCAACAAGCAGAAATATTTTCAAGGTACTTGTATATATTACTTCTCAACTCAAGATTACAAGACACTTACAAGCATAGAACATGAGTTACAATGAGAAACTATATATACTAGATCCTACAGCCGGTTATACTTGATACCAGCTGGAAACCTAAGACTAAAGCATATACTACAATGCTATAGTTAAGGTATCTTAGATAAAGTATTATCTAAGATATGGTAGTCATGACATGTCCATGACTTACCTTTTGTCACCAACTAAAGATGGCAACTGTACTTAACATAAAAAGGTAAACAGTAGATTAAAGTATGGTCAACTACATGGCTTTTGAGAAAACGCCATGCAGTATCTCAGAGATTTGCAGCGGACTGTCAGACAGACCATACTTATGTCTACTGGATAATAGAAGTGTCTTCCGAAGGTTAACTGGCTTCGGAAGAACAAGTTCTTCCGAAGCCACTTATACTTCGGAAGATGCTTCTATGCTTCCGAGGCTTTTAAGGACTTCTTTATACTTCGGAAGCTGACTTCAGAACTTTGTCTTCAAGTCTTGAACCTTCGGAAGTTGGAGTTCTCCTTCGGAAGTGTATTTTACACTTAGACTTCGGAAGAGCTCTTTCTTCCTTCGGAAGTCCCACACTTGGCTTCGGAAGTCCTTTGTATGTAGTACTCAAAATCTTCTAAGTGATATGGTTTTGGTTGCAACAGCCTCTTATGATCCAACAAACTCCCCCTAGGCTGATGCTACCAAAACTTCACTTATCTCTACTTCTCAAAGTTTTCAGCACCAGGGACAAAAGATATTTGTCTGTCTCTCTGTTCTTCCCGGAAGTAGTGCTGAGAAGCTTGTACAAGTCATTCGTGGATAGGAGATCCAGTCTATCACTTTGAATGACATGCACCCTTTGTTGTGACCCCCTGAAGAGAGTTAGTTGACGGGAGTTGTAGTCATACTCCCATCTAACTATGGACTCAAGTTCAGGACCTTCAACCATTTGAAGAAAGGCTTTGCCTTTGGTTGCTGATCCTTTCCTTTCCTTTCCTCCTCCTCTCTCAGTTTTGACTCCTCTTCGACCTTGCTTCTTGCAGTGAGCTCGGCCATGTGAAGGCTGCCTAGATGATTTCTGATGTGAGCAGCTACTTCGGAGTTTGAGGGGTTGGAGAATGGTTTCTCTGCTAACTCAGCAATATCAAATCTGCTTAAGTGTAGCAGAGATGAGGCATTCAGCCTGTTAATCTCACCATTCTCTCTCTCAACAACAAAGTTGTGAGAAGAGTCTTCGAACCTCCACTGGACTATCTTCTTTCTGGGTACAAGAGATTGTCTTGGTACCCTATCTCCTTTCTTTGTGTCCAGCAGAGTCACCAGCCTTCTCCTCAGCTTCTTTTCTTCCTCATTCAATGTATCTGAATTGAGGCCAAAGAGTCTTGCGGCTTGGTCCAAAGTTCCTCTTGGCAGATCAAGAAACTCATCTCTTGTGAGGGAACTTGAGGATCCATCAACATAAGTCAGGTTGACTGTATCCTCCTCACATGAGATGTCGCTCAGAGTAGTGCAGTTGATGAGCTTGGTTTTGATCTCCTTGAATTCCTCCATTGAGAGATGTTTGGAAGGCTGAGGGGATGGTTTGATTGGTTGTTGGGTAGGTTTAGGTGGTTGGGTTCTGGGTAAGGTTTTAGGTTGGATGATGGGTAGTTTAGGTGGTTGAGGTGAGGGAGTTGGTAGATGTGAAGGTGTAGGTTCAGGGGTGAAAGGTTCAGGTTCAGTTTTGATTGGGAAGGGAAAGGGTATTGGTTCAGGTTGATGTTGGGTTTGGATATTTGGCTGAGGGGTGGCTTTGAAGGTCATCCCCTGTCCCCTTCTATACATCTCCTTTCTTCTCCCTGCACAAATGTCAGCCTTGATGTCACTGACATGTCGTTGGAGAGTCTTCTCAGACATTGGACCCACTTGCCTGCCAGAGAAGCCGTGAGCTTTAAGATAGTTCTTCATCCAAGCTTTGTCACCTATCTTCTTGGCGGCAGACAGTCCAGCCTCTTCTTCCTTCTTCTTCTTCTCTACCAGCTTCTCCCTTGCAGCTCTCTTTCTCTCCTTCTCCATTTGATCTTGCTCTTTGTTAAAGAGCCACAAGATCGTGTCACTGTTGTCTGGAGACAACTCCTCTTGAGAGAATCCTCTGGAGAGTAGGAAAGTGATCCTTTCTCTCCTGAGCTGCAGATCAGCTTCTCTTTCTTTTCTCAGCCTTTCTTCTTCCAAGGCCAACCTTTCAGCTTTTTCTTTTTGCTGTTTTTGCAGCAAGGTTGCCTTTTCAAGCTCTATCAGCTCCTCTAATGGTAGCAGGAGTACATCTTCCGAGGCAACCCCTAGACTGACAAGTCTATCAATTACCTCCACCCTTCTTCTATTGTTGATTGCCTCTTGGTTGGCTGCAGCTGCTTTTGAACTTGCAGCTAACAGTTTTCCAGTTGGCAGTCTTCCTTTCCTTTTAAGTTTCTCCATCCTTTCTTCTTCCTGAAGCTCTTCCGAAGTCATTTTCCTTTTGCCTTTAATGTCTTCGGAAGTGCTAGACTTTGGTGGTTCTTGGGTAGAAGATTCAGGTTGGATGGTGGAGGTAGGAGCTGAGGTCAATGCAGATGTAATAGCTAGTGGTTGGCTGAGAAAGTCCTCCCTATTAACCTCAGATGCAAGTTCCAGAATTGCATCTGTGACTATTAGATCATCGGAAAGAGAGAACAGTCCTTCCGCAGCAGCTATTTCAGCTTCGGAAGTTTGAGTTGGTTCTTCCGAGGCTTCGAATTGTGCTTGGAAGCCTGTGAAAACACACCTTCTGTCCCAACTGTTTCAGTTGCTGGGCCATCAGTCCTAGTTTCCCCTTCGAAATCAATCTCAGGTTCCACTTGGGCCTTAGGTTGACCAACTTCCTCAACAGTGGTAGGAGGTGTATTCAACCTCTGAAGCTCTTGAGCTCCAAAGTAAATCACAGACATATCCGGACTAGGTTGATCAATAAGGGACTCTAAAAGGAACTTGTTGAAGATCCTATTTAGATCCTGAAGCATCCTTTGATCCACTTGAAACACAACTGGAGGAGGCTCAGGGAAGATGGCAGCTTGTTGTCTTGAGCTCAAAGAAGTGAGAGCTTGACTGATGGAATCCTGTCTTTGGCTTTGTTCCTCAACATTCTCCCCCTTTTTGGTAGCATCATCTTGAGAGGTAGATGAGCTAGAGGAAGAGGTCAAGGAGACTTGAACTGGTACATGCCTAACAGATCTCTCAATCTGTTTCTCAGCTAGTTTGACCTTGAGACTTTCAATCTCAAGTTGCTGAGTGGCAGACCTATCCTCTAAAGTCTTAACCTTTGATTCAAGGTTTGAGACTTTAGAAAGTAGGTCTCTTATTGTGAGTTGCATTCTTCCCTCATCTTCTTTGGAAGAATCACGGGGAGATGAGGTAACATACCTAGTATGTTCATCCTCACCACCAGATGTGGTTTCTTGGCACCCTGGTTTCCCTTGCACAATGATGTCTCTTTCAGAGGCATCATAGAGCATGGTTGCCGTAGATTCAGTCTGACTATCGTTACCACTGTCCTGAGGATCCAATGAGGCTCCTTCAGTAGTGGCAGCTGAATCTACATGAGTCCCCTCCACATCAGTGGGACTCACCTCAGTAGGGCTTTGCTGGTGTGGGATAGAGACAAGAGGTTTCTCTAGGCTCTGTTGATCCTTAATGGGGTGTTGTGGATCAACTTCATTGCCTTGGAGAGACATAGTCTCTTCACCAGCTCCGGTCAATAGGTCAGTAAAAGAGAAGGAATGAAGACCTAATGACCCGGGACTTTGATCAATGTCAAAAGGCATTGAGCTGTCCCTTGGTGGCTGCTCAGGGGAGTATAGAGACTCACCCTGAGGGCTATCAGCTGGGGTTATGGGCTCATGGGTCTGAGACTGAGGAGACTCAAGACCCATATTGAGGTCAATAGTGAAGGATTGGGGGACCTCTGGCTGAGTGGGAGCCCCTTGTTCCACTCTAGCCTTTTTGGTTTGAAGAGGAGGGGCTTGTTCAATCAGAGTAGATTGAACAAGGGTTCGTTTGGTACGCCTCTGATAGGTGACTTTTATGGGAGGAGAAGGTAGATTTGGAATGGTGAGGGTAGTTGCTGGTGTGGGTTCATCACCTGTGGGGATAACAGGGATGTCACCAGGAGCCATTGGCTCAATCATACCTGGAAGTAGTGCGGTATCCCTTCCAGTGTAGTTGGTAGACACTCTCTTCAAAACTTTGAAGATGGTCGGCTCATTTGAGGAGCAGACAGAGCAGCTGCACAGACAAGCTTACTCTGGTCTAGCTCGCAGTTGATTATGTGCTGTAGAAATCTGGGATACATAAAGAATGTGTCCCTTTGCAGATTTCCCATGAGGTTAGTCAGCACAAACCTGGAGTAGTTGAAGCGCAAGCCTTGTACCAACCCATGAACTAGGCACCCGAGTTCATAGGGAATTTGATCCCATCCCCCGGATTTGTTAGATAAGCAGTGAAGAACCACATGTAGCAGGAACTTCCACTTGTTGGAGAAGTTGAATTTGTAGACTGTAGACCTGCTTACATCTCCACCGTATCCCATTTGGAGATAAGAGTTATCTAACTCAGACTTGGGGAATTCCGTCGGTGCGCCTTCATCATGGAGCTCAAGATGCTCCCTGATGATTTGTTCAGTAACGACCAACTCTTGGCCACATACACTTGACCTGATAGCACGAACCCCATTTAGGGTTTCAACCCGACTATTTGCCCAGAATTCGGACATTTGGTTGGTGTAAATGGTAGGGTTTACAGTCAGTGCTGTGTAGTATGAAGATTGGGCTAAGAAAGAGATAATATCAGAGAAGTCAGCATCCCTTGAAGAGTCAAGGAGTGCGACTTGGTTGTGCTGAGGGTTTAGAGCCATTTAGAAAGATAGCAGAGGAAAAGTTCTTGAGAGAGAGGTAAATTGGAGAAGAAGAAAGCTTTTAGGGCAGTGAATTTGGTAAAAAGAGTGTAAGTGATTAACCGGAAGTATTTAAATGGGTGAAATGGCGGTTTAAAGGGTGGTTTGGATAAGATGATGTGAGGGTTCAGAGGATGATGTGACAGGGGCGGTAAGGTTAAGCCATTTAAATAATCCGACATCATTAACAAAATCTTTACTTTTTACAGAGTGGGGCCCAAAAGATTTCCGTTACACAGTTAAATCCTTCTTCCGAGTATAAGGTATTTCCGAAGGTAAAGTTCTTCCGAAGGCAAATGTACTTCCGAAGGTAAATAAATTGCTTCCGAAGATACATGTTGCTTTCAAGTGGAGAGTATTAAGTGCTTCGGAAGTAGATCTGAGATTACCTCAATCGCTTCTTCCGAGACTTAGTACACTTCCGAGAAGAAAATTATCCTATGAGAAATTTGCTTCGGAAGTTATACTAGATATCTTCCGAAGGCAAGTTTCTCTTCGAAGAACTTATACTTAGTTAAATAAGAAAGGATCTTTTGTAACAGGGCTTAGATTGTATTGACATAAGACTTTACATATTGAAAAGGTTTTCAATTGAGATTAACTAGTCAATGTTTATCATCCCAATAGCTGTAATAAGATACTTAAATCTTTGTTCATCAAATGCTTTGGTGAACAAATCAGCATATTGTTCATTTGAATCAACTTTGATTAGTTTGATAAGATTTTTCTCATGAATATCTCTAATGAAATGATACCTGATGTCAATGTGCTTTGTCTTTGAGTGCTTTACTGGATTTTCAGTGATGGATATAGCACTGTTGTTGTCAATGTGGATAGGAGTGCTCATGAAGTTGAATCCATAGTCAATCATCTGGTTTTGAATCCACAGCAGCTGAGCACAGCAACTTGCAGCAGCAATGTATTCAGCTTCAGCAGTTGATGTAGAGACACAGGATTGCTTTTTGCATTGCCATGAGATGATCCTTCCACCAAGAAATTGACATCCACCTGATGTTGATTTCTTGTTGATGTTGCAGCCACCATAATCACTGTCAGAGTAACCATAGAGATTAAAATCACTATTTCTTGGATACCAGAGACCTAATTTAGGTGCTCCTTTGAGGTATCTGAGGATTCTCTTGACAGCAATTAGGTGAGACACCTTTGGAGCAGCCTGATATCTTGCACAAATGCAGGTTGCAAACATGATATCAGGTCTACTTGCTGTAAGATACATCAGAGAACCAATGATTGCTCTATACTGATGTTGATCAGTATCCTCCCCCTCAGAGTCAGGGCATAAATCATGGTTTCTGGGTATGGGTGTCTTTGCTGCTTTACAATCCTTCATATCAAATCTCTCTAAGATATCATTGACATACTTAGATTGATTGATGAAAAACCCTTCCTTCAGTTGCTTTACCTGAATTCCAAGGAAAAAGTCCATTTTTCCCATAGAACTCATTTCGAACTTCTTCTTCATAATGCTCTCAAAGTCTTTGCACATTTGGTCATTTGAAGAACCAAATATGATGTCATCGACATAGACTTGAACTAGCAAAATGTCTTTCCAGACTTTCTGATAAAGAGAGTCTTGTCAATGGTTCCTCTAGTATAGCCATTCTTCAGAAGAAATTGAGACAATGTCTCATACCACAGCCTAGGTGCTTGGTGCAGCCCATATAGAGCTTTATCCAATTTGCACACATAGTTTGGATGCTGTGGGTCTTCAAATCCTGGAGGCTGGCATACATAGACTTCCCTATCTATATCCCCATATAGAAAGGCACACTTGACATCAAGCTGGTAGACAGTGAAATTCTTGGATGCAGCATAAGCAAGGAAGATCCTAACTGCCTCAAGTCTTGCAACAGGTGCAAAGACATCAGTATAATCAATTCCTTCCTCTTGAGTGTATCCTTGAACCACCAGTCTTGCCTTGTTCTTGATAATCAAGCCTCTGTCATCTCTTTTGTTTCTGAAAACCCACTTGGTGCCTATAGGTACTTGACCAGATGGTAGCGGACATAGGTTCCAAACCTTCTGTCTTTTGAATTGAAGCAGCTCCTCTTGCATTGATTCAACCCAGCTACTATCCTTTAAGGCATCTTCCACCTTCTTGGGTTCCATTTGGGATAAGAAGCATGAGTACAGGCAGACATTCCCATTGTGAGTTTGTCCCCTTGTTCTCACACCCTCAGAGACTTCCCCTATGATGTTTTCAGCTGGATGAGTATTGTGAATTCTAAGTCTTGGAATTACCTCCAGCTGCAAAGATAGGTCCAGTTGGACATATTTTGCTCTGGAGCTTGAATACTTGGTCCAGCTGTTGTTTCAATCTCATTCAATGAGGACTGATTGAATGAAAGAGAAACATCATCATTTCTTTGCTGTGAAGCATCATTAACAGTTGCCTGTTCCTTCAAAATGCTGCTTCCATCAGCTTGGTGTTGTGTAGGATCACCTGAGGAGACTTGAAGATCATCAGGTGAGTCCCTTGTTGAAGTTCCACTATTTCTTGAAATGGTTATACTGTCAGATCTTTCAATAGTAGGAACTTGATTTGTTGTTCTTGGAGAACTTGGAGCAGGTCTGGGAAGCTCAAATAGTTGATCTTCATCAGAATAGCCTTGAGCACCTGTTCCAGCTGAAACATTCTCACAAGATGGTTTAGAATAGTTTGGAAACAATTCTAAATCAAAAATATGATCAGGTCCATTCCCCCTAACACAAGGAGTGTGCTCATTAACTACAATGTTGGAGGATTCCTCAAATTGTTGGTTTTTAATGTTATAAACCCTGTAAGCTTTAGAATGGGAGGAATATCCAACAAAGATGGCATCATCTGACTTTTCAGCAAATTTTGCTAAATTGTCTTTTGTGTTAAGTATGGTACACCTGCTGCCAAAGGACCTTAGAAAGCCAATGAACGGTGGCCTCTTGTTCCATAGCTCATAAGGGGTCTTTCCATGTGGCTTTACTACAAGAACTCTGTTCTGCACATAGCATGCAGTGCTGACTGCCTCTGCCCAGAATGTTAGAGGCAGCTTTGAATCAGCTAACATAGTCCGAGCAGCCTCAATAAGTGTCCTATTTCTCCTCTCAGCAACACCATTTTGTTGAGGAGTTCTAGGAGCACTGTATTGTCTGGCAATCCCTTTTGAGTTACAGAATGAGTCAAGAACAAAGTTCTTAAACTCAGTCCCTTGATCACTTCTAATTATTTTAACCTTGTGATCAACTTGATTTTCTATTTTAAGAATAAAAGATTTTAAAGTTTCAGCAGTTTCATCTTTAGTTCTTAAAAAGAATACCCATGTAAATCTAGTAAAATCATCAACTATCACAAGGCAATATGATTTCCTTCCAATGCTCATTATACTTGTGGGACCAAATAGATCCATGTGCAATAAGTGTAATGGAGTAGTGATAGAGTTAACAACTTTGGATTTATGAGAAGACCTGTGTTGTTTCCCTTTCAGGCAAGCAACACAGTTATCTTTGCAGAAAAATTCCTTTTTAGGCAAACCATGTACCAAGTTATTTTTAGCCAATTTATTCATTGTCTTAAAATTGACATGACACATTCGTTTATGCCACAGTGTTGACTCATCACTATCAGCTTTGGAAAGAAAGCATGATACTTCTCCCATTGGGGAAGCATTGTTCATATCAAGCTTGTACATATCCCCTCTCCTGGGAGATCTAAGAAGCACCAATTCCTGAGGAATTGTCATCCCAGGTTTGAGGATGATGCACTCATGTTCTGTGAAAAGCATTTGATGCTTTTGATCACAAAACTGAGAAACACTTAACAGGTTGTGTTCAAGCTGTTTGACAAAGTTAACTTTGTCAACTTTTAGTTTTCCGTTGGATATACTTCCTCTGCCAGAAATATATCCTCCGGCCTCACCTCCAAACTGGACAGGACCTCCATCATAATGTTGAAATTGTTGAAGGAGAGATCTGTTCCCTGTCATGTGCCTGGAGCATCCACTATCTACTATCCAAATGTTGTTATTCTTGTCATATGGATGTCCCTGCACATAAGGTGAGATAATTAGTTTTGATTGGAAACCCAAGCCTTTTTGGTCTTGGGTTCTTCCAATGAAAGTGACATGATTGAACCAAAATTTATGCATGGGGGTTCAATGGATGTCTTTGAAGAAGAGGTTTGGGCTACAGCATCTTCCTTGATCTTCCATTCCATCCCTTGGTTGATCATAGAAGATGAGCTTGATGAAGCTTTTGTAGCTTGGCATTCTTCCGAAGCTTCTTTCTTTTCGGAAGAGACCTTCACCACCTTTTCTTCCGAAGCAGTCTTCTTCTGGGATGGTTTCAAGGGGACTCTTTTGTGAGTCTTTGCAGCTTTCACTTCCGAAGCCTTTTTCCTCTCGGAAGAAGAGTTTTCTTCCGAGACAAGCCTTGCTTCGGAAACAAGCTTTCCCTTTTTCAACACTTGAACCATCTGATATGGTCCAAATGTGAAACCTTCCCTGACTCCTTCTCTTTTAACATTATTTGCATAATGTGTGCTAGCAGGATTGTAGTAACAATCTTTAGCCATGTGATTTTGCAAACCACACATTATGCATGCAATGTTAATTTTCTGGGAATTGGAGGGTTGCTGTTTCTTGTTCTTTTTCTCCTCATCAGCAACTTTTCCCTTTAACTTCTGATCCTTTGGTAGGACAGGAGTACTGGTATTATACTCCTTTCCTGAATCAGAAGGTCCAACCACCTGGAATCCTGCTGATATGAATACACCCTTTTGCTTTGGGTCTATCTTCAGCTTGGATTCAGCCACCTTCTTGGCAGTTTTTCTGGCTGCTTTAGCCCTGCTTCTTCTGGCTTTGGTGGTAGGGATTGATCATCATTGGTCTGGGAGGGTTCAATTACCTGTTCCTTCCCTGTGATGGTCATGGTATCCACAGTTGCATCACTCTTTGACTCTTTACAAGGTGGGTCAACAGATGGAACCTTTGCTCTTCAGTACCACATCTTGGTTGTCTTACAGACTCATAAGAGTGTGGTGGAGCAATTTCATTGGTTCCCAACCCACTTTTGTTTTGATAACAAAGTTTGGAGTGAGAGGATGATGCAAGTATGGCTTGGAAGTTTTGCTCAGCAATAGCATACTTCCTGGCTTGAGCCTCAGCTGTGACAAGCTGGGCTTGAGCCTCAGTCAATTTGGATATTAAATCCTTGATTTGAGTCTTGTAGTTGGTGTGTTCATGTTTTAAAAGAGATACAGTTTTCTCTAACTCCTCAATTTTCTTTTGGTAGTCAGATTCAGCTCTCTTAAAGTCAGATTTTAGCACATTTAAAGACTCAATATCGGATTTAATTTCCATATTGTAGTCCTGGTACAACTTAACCTTAGCAATACAAGCAGGGGTACAGAGATGTTCATATACCTTATTTTCATCTGTTCCTGCCATGAGTGCTTGAGCAGGAGTCACATCTTGAACCATAAAGCTCCAGTCAACTTCTTGAGCCATAGCTGCAGTTTCAGTTGACTTCCCATTGGGCTTTGGTGTAGAAGGATGTGTGGAGGCCTGTGAGGTTCCCGGGTTGGACTTGGGAGCCTTGCATTCCCTTGCAAAGTGGCCAAGCTGGTTACAGTTGTAACACTTAGCCTTGCTCTTGTCAAACCCAAACTTGCTAGTGATTGGGTTTTGAGGGAATTGCCTTCCAGTTCTCTTAAAGAACTTCTTCGCTCTGTAGGTAAGGAGAGCCATTTGCTGGACAATGTCCACATACTCTATGTCATCTGGACTGAAGCACTCAAGATCATCAAAGCAAAACTGATGATCATTGGAGTGTCCACTCCCTGAGACAAACGCACAGCCCTCCTGAAAGGAGCTTTGCTGAGCTTGATGAGACCTTGGAGTCTCAGGGAATGTGATGTAAGGCCCAGATGAACAAGATGGCTGTTGGGTGTATGACAGGTACTGCTGAGACTGAGAGATACCTGAGCCTTCAGCAACCATTAAAGCGTTGCTAGCAGGAAGGACTCAAGGGTCTGCTTGCTTGGTGACCCTTCTTGCTTTCCATTTCCAAACGGTATCCATCAAGGATCCCATAGAGTTCGGTCATGGTGAGAGTGTTTAAATTCTCTGTTCTCTTAATGGAGACACAGTAGAAAGTCCACTCATTGGGTAGAGCACTCATGAACTTTCTGGTAAGGTCTCTAAGTTCTTGAGTGATTCCCACAGATTGGAGGGAGGAGATAAGATCCATATACCTGAAGTATTGCTGGCTAAAAGTTTCTCCAGCAACATAGGTGAAGTTCTCGAACTGCTGCTTCAGTGAGTCCTTCTTTGAATCATTAGAGCTCGAGTACATTTGAGCAAGTGCATCAAAGAGTTCTTTGGCTGACTTGCAATGCTCAAACCCCACCATGATGGAGTTTGGGATTGCAGTCATGAGAACAGTCATAGCATTGCTGTCAATGTCGAGCTTCTTCCTGTCTTCATCGGAGTAGTCTTCAACAGCCTTTTCGATCATGGCACCGTTTCCACCAGCAACTTTTGGCTTGTACGGGCCATTCACGATGGACTGCCACATCTTGCTATCCTGGTATCTGATGAAGCCTTCCATTCTTCTGCTCCAAGACCTGAAGTTTTCAGGATCGATGATGGGAGCTTTGGTCATCGTTCCCATTTCAACTTCAGATTTGATGAGGGCCATTTTTGAGTGAGGTATAAGGAGGAGTGAAAAACTGGTTGATTAGGATGGTAAGATCTCACAATCAAGAGCCTAAAATGCTCTGATACCAATTGAAGGATCGGGTTTTGTCACTTAACACTTGTATTTCTCTCAAACTCACTTATAATATCACTCAAACAAGATGAAGCAATGCCTTTGACAAGAGTTGATAATAATATAATAAGTAATCAAAGCAACAAGCAGAAATATTTTCAAGGTACTTGTATATATTACTTCTCAACTCAAGATTACAAGACACTTACAAGCATAGAACATGAGTTACAATGAGAAACTATATATACTAGATCCTACAGCCGGTTATACTTGATACCAGCTGGAAACCTAAGACTAAAGCATATACTACAATGCTATAGTTAAGGTATCTTAGATAAAGTATTATCTAAGATATGGTAGTCATGACATGTCCATGACTTACCTTTTGTCACCAACTAAAGATGGCAACTGTACTTAACATAAAAAGGTAAACAGTAGATTAAAGTATGGTCAACTACATGGCTTTTGAGAAAACGCCATGCAGTATCTAGAGATTTGCAGCGGACTGTCAGACAGACCATACTTATGTCTACTGGATAATAGAAGTGTCTTCCGAAGGTTAACTGGCTTCGGAAGAACAAGTTCTTCCGAAGCCACTTATACTTCGGAAGATGCTTCTATGCTTCCGAGGCTTTAAGGACTTCTTTATACTTCGGAAGCTGACTTCAGAACTTTGTCTTCAAGTCTTGAACCTTCGGAAGTTGGAGTTCTCCTTCGGAAGTGTATTTTACACTTAGACTTCGGAAGAGCTCTTTCTTCCTTCGGAAGTCCCACACTTGGCTTCGGAAGTCCTTTGTATGTAGTACTCAAAATCTTCTAAGTGATATGGTTTTGGTTGCAACAGCCTCTTATGATCCAACACATCTGCTGCATGTCAGCGTTATGGATGTGAGGATTGCTTGAAGAGATTACTGGGAAACCGCAAGAGTCAGTGGTGATAAAAGTTGATAATAGGTCTGCTTTGGCTCTAATGAAAAATCCTATTTTTCATGGGAGATCAAAACATATAGATACTAAGTATCATTTTAAACGTGAATGTATCGAAGGGAATCAGATTCAAGTTGAATTCGTGAGTAGCAATATGCAACGGGCATATATACTTACTAAGGCATTGCCGAGGTTTAAGTTTGTTGAAATGAGAACGTTGATTGGAGTTGAGAATTTAAATGAAGAAGTTTGGAATTAAGGGGGAGAATGTTAGAATAATTCCAAAGTCAAAGTTAGTGAACAAAAAAGTCAAACTGTATTTGTTAGTTGGTTGTTGTTTATTTTCTTTTGTATAGTTTAAAAGGGGTTTTAATATCTTTGTATTAAACCTAATCTTCACATTGAGTAATACACATCTTCATTTTTCTTTGTTTGATCTTGAAATCGTCTTTGATTCCTGGTATCCAATTTACAATTTTCACCATATTTGTTTCTTGTTTTTCTTACACACAAAACACATTTATACTTTTTTAAAAGTTCTCTCACATTAATCATCATATATAAAAGATTTTGAGGGATCTATGATCCAAGAAATAATATCCAAGAAAAGGAAAAACAAGAAAAAGAAAAGTGACTGCTTCAAGTTCATAACATTTATCACTCTTGTAATATAATCATTACAACTACTCAAGATATTTATATTATGGTGAAAATCACTTTATTAAAGATGGAAATAGAGTTACAAGGTGATCACTTGCTTAGAAGAGTGAGACATTTACCGTAAATGGTATTACTATCTTCTAACTAGTGAGACGAATAAGATGATTACTACCTTGATTTTGTGACATAGAGATATTGATCATTAGTGAGACATACAAAGATGATCACCTACTTTGAATAGTGAGACGTTTATACAATATGATCACTTCTTTTATATAGTGAGACGTTCGTGTAATGGTGTTCCCTACTATTTTAGGGCGGCGATTGGTAAAGAGAACTCTCATTTGGAAGACCAGGAGAGGACGTGGAATGAGTGAATTTTTTAACATCCATTTAAATTTGTATAAATCAGTAGTGTATCTCTTTCATTAAACTCTTTACATACATGATACAAGAACAAGTATTCTTCCATACTTAGTCTTTGAACATCAATTTAAATAAGAAATATTGCATCAAAACCTATTCATGCTCCTCTGGTTTTCCACAAAGAAGGTTGATGATATTGAATAAGTTATTTGGCATATATATGAAGAAAAGTTGTAAGATTGTTGAGACTATTTTGTTCAAAATAAAGAAACAAGGTAGCCAAATTTTAAACCTTATAGTTGTTAAAACCTTTTAATCGAAACAAGACAAAGCCAACAAGTGCTCAAGGTGGCGATAGTGAGATGTGTGTGTGTGTGTGTGTGTGAGGGCTTATGGTTTAAACTCTAAAAACTACAATGGTAAATAAGACCCTTATACTTGTCTTCGACTTTTGACCATGGGCCACCACTCGAAATGTCTTGAACCACCCTCTGTTCTTCTTGTAGTAGCCTTTGAGTCGCACTAAACCCAAGTTTGGGTTCATCACATTTCCGATCTTTTTTATATCTAGTTAACACCACCACCTCACTACTTCCTTAATCCTCCATGTGACACCACCACTAGTCATTTCTCTTGGTAACATGAATGATCACACACGCTCACTCACTTCTTTCTCGTTTTGGTTGCACGTCTCTCTTTCCTCTCTTGGCTCTTTCTCTTTTTCTCTTTCCCTTTTGTTTGTTTCCAAAATAATAAGAGATCGAGAGGGGGGGGGGGGGGTTGGGGGTGGGAGGGTTGGGTACTTGGATCGGCTGTGGGGATCATGCGAGGGATAGGTGACATTTTATTGTAGGTAATAACTTTTCTAAGAGAAACTAAAATCAAATGTGAGAGCATTCACATTTTATTTCTTATCTTTAACCTTATAATTTAGCAAAAACTTACATATATTCGTACGATTTGTTCATCTTTCTAAAACTCTTTACATCCCATTTTAAATATTTAACTTTGAAGAATTAAATAATACTTCTTTATTTATTTTTTATTATTTCTTTCTCTTTCTTTTACTCACAAAAAGTATTTGAAATAAATATAGAAAATCAATAGTAGTTGTTAAATATAAAAAATGAGAACTTAGTCCATATAATTACCAATGATCATTAGCTCAAGTGGTTAACATAATATACTCAAAACATGTAAATATGGGATGACATTCGATTCAAGTTTCACTCTAAGCAAAAATTGTTCAGAGTTGAGGAAGAGGGTTTTCCTAGTTGTTGGTTTCTTCTTGGAGGGGTTGGGGTGCGGGCTTGGCTAGAAAACGGCAGGGGTTGGGGTGCGGTCTTGGCTAGAAAACGGATTGATAAGCCTGATTAAGGTGACACTTATTCTCCAAAACATGATAATACATTTATCGTTAAAAAAAACAAAAACAAAAACAAAAACACTTAGTCAATATAATTAATCCATATAATAGGGAATGAGATGGTGTGCTAAATTACACAAAAACCATATATTATTATGGCTAACGGTTTAAAGATTGGAATCATGTAAATCAATGTTTTCAGAACCGGATCAAATAGTGAACCAGATGTATTACTGGTTCATTGGTCGGACAAGATAAAAAAACGGATAAAATTATAATTATTTTATAAATATATATGTAAAAAATACTAAAAAAATAAAAATATATATGAAAAACCGGTTCGACCGGTCCAACCCCCGGTTCATCTGGTTCGACCCCCGGTTCAACCGGTCCGGTTCCCAGTTCGACCGCCGGTCCTACTGGTTTGACCGGTGACCAATGGTTCAATGCCACAACGGTTTTAAACACCGAAACAGACCGGCCGGTTTCCAGTCCAACCGGTCGGACCGACCGGTCTGATCCGGTTTTCAAAAACAATGCTTGGTTTCAAAACAATGCTCTCACTTGATTGGGTAACCTATTGGTAAAAGTTAAATACACTTTGGTTAAGAGTAATTTTAAAGACTCTAAGATAAGCTACTGCTGTTATATAATTAAAAATTGAAAATCAACAATTGGTTAGACTTACAAATTCATATCATGGTCGTGGTGTTAAAAGTATTAAGAAAACTTGAAAAACTTATTATTATAATGATGTTGTCTGAAAAAGACCGCAGACTTTGAGCAAGTGGGAGATTACATTACATTACATTTCATTTCAATTCATCCATATACCATCTCTCAACTTATATTTATCCAAACAAACACATCTCCCCTTCAATTCATCTCTCTAGATCTTTCTCTATATACAATCAACACTTCCATTGACATCATGTATCCCACCTCCAACCCCTCTTCTACACCACAAGATCACACCAATGCCACCACCACCACCACCACCACCACCACCACCACCACCACCACCGCCACCACCGCCGGAGCCATCGGCCTCGCTCGCTACCGCTCCGCTCCCGTCTCTTTCCTAACCACCACCGTTGACTCCCTCACCAATGCCGACGGAAACCACATCGTCGCCGGAACTACTGCACCTACTCGCTTCTTCTCGCCGCCCGACACGGCGTCGCCGCCGCTCTCCTCCGCCGTTGAACGCCCGCTAACGACGTCGTTCCGGTTGAACGAGTTTGCAACCGCCTTCAATGGATTGAAAACCGCAACTCCGTCGCCGTCGCCGCCGCTGTTCCGGCACGGCAGCTCGCCGGCCGGATTTCTGAACACGCTGGTGTCTTCTACACCTACTGGTACGCCCTCTTATTATTATTATTATTATTGTTATTGGTATGTGGTGGTGTTTTGTTAATATACGGTATGTATGTTAACCTTTTGTTCGTATTGATTAAGAGAAACCCTAATGTTATTATATTCGTAATTGCTTCCAACTTGCAGTCTTTGATCCCCAACGCCTTTTAATAATGTACAAATTACCACACTTTCCCAAACAATTTCCAACGAAAATGTTAATTAGTGAACAATAAAATGTTAGTTTGTTGAGTTTATTGTATGTTAATCATCGAGTAAACCCTAGCTAGTTCTTGATGATGATGATAATACTCTAATTAACTATATATATAGATACAACGTACATATATAAACACAACATATATACAATTCTGGACTTTTTCATCGAGCTCGATGTATTTTGAAAACGAAGACAATTATGCCTAAATCATAAGCAAATTTCACGCACAAAACTTTGAAGAACACTCAATCAATCACATATCAACTGTAAATTAAAGATTGAAAGTATATATCGTCACAACTCTTAAAAACCGTGATATAAGAACATTTACGTTATAACATTGATCATAGGGAAAAAACTATGTGCTGGAGTTTTAAAGAGATTTGATCCTCGTAGGTACGTTGATTCATGCAATGAAATGGAAATTTATAGTAGATATATATACTAGCATTTCCTAATTGAGAGATTATAGTTCAGATGAATTAATTAAGATCCAACAAAAAGCACAGTGCTTACTTAAAATAACACAGAAAAGATACACGATAAATCGTATGCATAACAAAGTTATTGTTAGAGTCTAAAACTAGAAGGGTGTGATGAGGATAAACCTCTCCGAGGATAGATATATTGGCTAAATTATAGTGCTTAAATAGAATAAAGCTAACTACTTTTCTTATGAGGGCGAGACTTAAAACAACCGGTAATTAAGGTTGTTGATTTGTGATTTTAAGTCATGATGAGTTTAAACTATGAAAAACAATCTCCCGCACGAAATGTAGAGCCGGTAAGACTTCGTATATATATCAGACTACTGATATAGCAGACTAGCTAAGTCAAGTATCGATACACCCTAACTATTTTCCACTAATTAAGTTAAAATGACTATTGAACACACACAACCAAATTATATATAGTTGAAACAAGAAGACATGACATGACTTGATGTCTTCAATTTGTGGACTTTGAGTTGAAATACGAGAATCTCAAAACAACATCAAAATGTTTACTCGATCTTAAAGTGAACAAACACAAAACATATCTTGGATAGTCTCACTAGCTAGCTCAAAGTGAGTTGCATATGTAACCCAAACAAAAGTTAAACAATGTGGCTCAACCTGCACATCGATCAAGACACTTAGATACTTGTCTTGTGCTCACTTTGATCAAGTGAATAATTTTTATTCCATAAACACGTCACATGATCATCTGCAATATATAACTTGTCTCGTATTATAAACTCGTCATATGATCACCTAGAAGTATATGACGTGTCTAGCGCGGGCTGCAACTTTTAGTTCATAATTATGTTGTTGCTTTGGTGAAGCTATTTCAACATTCTTGCTTGGCTCAGTATGATGCAATCAAAAGTGAATGACTTTCTCCAAAATGATATCCCAAAAGTTGAGATAACAATTTTGAGACATACATAACTATATATGAAGAAATACCAACTACCTAAACATCATTATATCGTATGCTACCTAGCTACTAATGTGCGAAAAAGACATTGATATTTGAAAAATTCAAGTAACAAATAATAATTATCAAAAGTTAAGTTGACTAAAGTTACACAGAACTACGTTTTCACCTTTTGGAAGAACTTTATTTTATTATCAATTACATCATTTTTGTGTAATCTCAGTAAAAGATAAGAAATTGACCGAAAGAATTGGGGTTACTAATTAATGTTATATGATTAAATATTAGTGATCATTTCAAATTGCTAACTATATTACTTCTTGTACTTATTTTTGTATTGAGTTATCTAAAGAAAAACCACACATAATTATAATTAAGTTTTAAACTTTCGTGTTTCACTTAAAGTATTTTGCATCTTTAAGTTATTTAGTTTTACTAGGTGTTTCAATCCTATTTGATATTTTATAAATATTTAAATTTTGTAAATTAAATAAGACAAATGCAAAAGATATGAATTTTAATTTGATTACTATATTCTTTTCCCAAATAACCTAGCTACGTAGAAGCTAATGGTGAAAAATAATTTATTCAATAGTAACCGAGTTTCATAACTAATAAATTTAAAATTAGATTGAATAAAAATCACAAATATATACAAATCGTAACCAAGATAAATATACTATTTATTTCCCTGAGTTGATTTCGTAGAAATTTAACAGTCATAAAAATATTAAAGGAATCAAAACAACTAGTGAAAATTAAATTAAATGATTTTAAAGGATATAAAAGTAACTTTAATATAACACTTGCGATATTTAATTACTATTTTTTAAATTTACCCCTTAATATAACTACAAAACGAAAATACGATCAATTAAAATTTTATATAAATACTGTCTAAGACTATATAAAAATATAATATATATTATATTATGTTTCTATGAAGGCTAAGTGTTAGATAGATTCACATTAAACAAGATTGAACAAGCAGGTAATAAGGACCAATAATACAAGGTATAAGAGGGCAAGTGGGACTTTAATATTATCCATTGGTTTTAAGCAACGCCCATGGTTTCGCTTTTGGAAAATATTTATTTATGGTAACCGTGATGGTTGATTTCTAGTTGAATAAAATTAATTTTTGAGTCAATGTTTATATTATGTATGATTTATTTAGGTTATAGTATTACTTTTTTTTTGAACGGCGTTATAGTATTACTTATTGTAAGCAATTAGGGTCTTAGAACATTAATAGAAGACATAAGTTAAAATTAGAATGGAATGGAAAAACTTTAAATCCACAAACCTCTCTTTTTTAATACCTTTGATTATTAGTTAGTACATAATTTAATACAATAAAATTGACTTTTTGCAAAAAAAAAAAATATATGCACAAAAACTAGGAAAGTACTAATCGATCTTGGTAATATTGACGAGTTTTTAAAATATGGTTAACTTTATACAACAAGTTGTAATGAATTTTCAAACTGAACTTTTAATAATATGAGTTATCATTTTTTTATTTTCATACTCTTGTAAAATAGTAACTATGTATGACACATGACATCACCACATTATTTTTCATAATTTTTTTTATTTTTTATTAAATAACTATATTAACTACTAATAATTTTATTTAAATTTTTATAAAAAGAATTTTTTTCCATAACATCAAACTTTTTTAAAAGTACTTAAGATTGGTGTATTTAAAAAGTAAAAATTCTATAAATATAAAATAATTAAAATTAGGAGTTATAGACTTATAGTAAGGACACTTTTAAAATTGATATTTTTTAAAACAGTTTGTTTTAAAACAAAATGCTTAATTTATTTTTTTGGAAAAAAAATTTAAAAACAAAAGTTTACAAAGTTGATATCATTGTTTATTAGATATAGTATTTACTCATACGTAATTTTAATTGTATATTATCTTATAATATTTTTTTTTGTAAGTTATAAAATTTTATTATATTTAATATTTTAGTTATTCAACCCGTGTAATACACAAGTTTACTAAAACTAGTAATTTTACATTAATTAACTTATTATAAACATACATCCTTTTTTCTAACATTTTTTTCTATATGTTGCATCTTATGCTTTTAATTATTTGATCTTTTTAACTATGTATGAAATCTTAATTAATCTATGTACAAATATGAATATTAATAATCATAATTTATTACTATTACTAGTGTTGTAGTTATTATTATCGATCACCAAACTGAATTCTTTCATTACACCCACCTCACCAATCTACTCATATGCAAATCCAATATAATTATAAAACCTTTGAAACATATTATTCGACGTCGATCTCTCACCACCCGCATGCATTATTAAGCAACATTCGTCCGAAACTCACAAGAGATATTGATTCAAAATTGAAAAAAGATTTTGACTCTTAAAACATTTATCTCAAATTAAGAACATTATTTATTATTGTATGTATAATCAGCATGCAAAATAAAGCCAAACCTGCAGAACACCCAAATTATGCACAATTAAGACCCAAACCTAAATTTGTTTTAAAAAAATCAAATAACACGTAATAATCTGGCTATAAAGATTGTCGATAACATTTCAAATCAAATGATGACGTATTATAAGTTCATTACGCTAAGATGTAAGTTTGACGGTTCATTACATATGATGATAATTTTAGATTAAAGTATGTTTTATGTACTTTCAAGTAATTTTCCTTTTTGATAATATATATCTACGTAGTATAACGATTAATAAACGAGAAAGATCATATGTACATAACAAACTCTCAAACTTACATTTATATAATACTAATTATCAACTTACTTATACATTAAGGTTGGTACCTTATGTTTTATAAATTGTACCTCACTTTGTTTTTTTTTGTTTTTTTATTTTTAACCATATATTTTTTGTATTTCGCATTTAACCTTTAATACCTTTTTCATTTTCAACTTTGATCTTATATACTTTTCATCTTTTACACTTTTTTGTTTTACATCTCGGTCTAAAATTTACGAGCTAACATACAAGCACATGCGTACGTAGTTTAACGTTTTTACATCTTTTTTTTTGCTTCACAACTGCGTTATGTAATACCCTTCGTTCTAATTTGTACACATTAACACGCCGCAATGCACATGCACGGGTTAAAGTTTTACGTCTATTTTTCCTTCGGTTTTTATTTCTTTTGTCTTACGAGTTTTTCTGGTGTTGGTGGTCGCTAGCGACGGTGTGACATTGATATTATTTGATACGGTTTACGCCCACACCGCAACGCGTGGGTTTAAATACTAGTTATAAATTTACCCTATTTTTTATTACTTTCTTAACTTAATATAAACGTTAACAAATATTATAATCTAATTCTCCATGTTTAGCTTCATAAAAATTATAACGGTACATAAGTACAAAAGATAGTTAATAATTCATTCAGTGAGAAACCTTTCTACAAAGATACAAGAAAGAAAACTAAGACGGTGAACAAAACAATCATTTCACTATCCTTTAACTTGTTTTCCTTGATATTAAACGTTAACTTTAAATTATATGTAGCTATTATTATTCATTATTTAAAACGTACCTTTAACAGTAGTTCTATATAAATTTGCTTCAACTAATTAAAGAGTGTCTCAGAAACCAAAACATGCATCAGTTTAAATTAAGACACTAATGAAGAATAAATAAAATATAATAAAACAAATATGTTGCAATTTGTTACGCCTAAAGAATGATAATTTATTGATATTAAAAGTAGTTTACTGACACTAAAAAACAAATTATATAGTAATGAAAATTAAATACTAAACACTAAAGTTGTAGCAGTTGCAAGTTGCATTTGCATTTGCAAGTTGATAATTGTTTAGTTTGCAAGTTGATCGATTGGAGGAAGATCCATTGCATCAATGATAACCTCTCGTACCACATGCTTCCTGTTCTACCCCACCATCACCCCACTCAAACCTATGGTCGAAACGCAATTAATCCCATAGCTTTCATTTGTTTTCTTATTTTTATTTAGGAAGTTATATACAACCAATTACTTAAAGAAATATATATGCATTAATTAATATATATGATGTAAAGATTTTTTTTATTTATTCAGTTTTTAGTAAAATCATAGAGAGTGTCTTTAATTGGTTGAATGAAATGAAATGACAACGATTAAATGAAATTGACATGTAATGAAATGCGAATTTAAATAACTCCCCGTCTAGTTTTATATAGCTGGTAGTCGAGAGCTTAATGTCGATTAATCTTGCTAAGGAACTCGATAAAATGAAATTATTCAATCATAGAAATGATCGAGTTTATTTACCAAAACCGAATGAAACACTCGACGAAGGACCATTTCATCATGTTAAACATGTAAGCCAACTAAGAGAGTCGAAAGTCTTTTCAAAGTCGATTTTTTTCTCGTTGAAGTTCAAGAAATGATTTCTTATATCATATTTAGAGGCCTATCAATAACTTCTTTTACGGATTCGGTTTCACTATTTACCAATGCACTCACCCTTTCAAGTCTACCCAAACATTTTAAACCTTGAACTTTAAACCATCGAATGGACCGACGTTGCAACATTCATATTATTTTTATCTACGTTGAGTTACTTCATTTCATCAAACTAATAGTTGGTTTGATATATTACAACTGAATCCAAGAGTTCATCATTACCTTAATTAGTTTGATATATATGTATGCATGTATGTTTTTTATTAAAAAAAACTATATATATTCATATTACACTTGTTTACTGATCACATGAATGCATTATAGAGGGAAGGGGTTCGAGGTTGAGTTCTCAAATTAGTTTCGCAGCTGGAACAAGCTCATTTTCTCATGAAGAAACTAATATAACAAATCCCCTTGTGTTTTCTTCTACCTCGCATAACAAAAGAGCTTATAATACTCATGATGTTAATGGTCTTAATATCATGGAGTCCGAGGTACGTACTCATATATGTGACATAATAGTAATGTTTAATATTTTAATCTATAGTTATATATATTAATTGCTGATAATCTAATTACATTGCGGTTGGATCAGTTTAATTTTGGATTATCAGAATCCGGTCTAGAAGCAACCTCGATGGACCAGATTCCTCATGATTCCGTCCCTTGTAAGATTAGAGCCAAGCGTGGTTGCGCTACTCATCCTCGAAGCATTGCAGAAAGGGTAAGTCAATCACATCAAGCTAGCGGGTTACAGGTTGACAATAGTCATCATATTTTTTTTTGTGTGTGGAAATGTCAACCCTAGCTACCTAACCCGCACCGACCTAAGTAAAACCACGTAACCCACACACAATACGTGTCAAAGGGGTTGGTAGGTTAATTGGTGGTAATGAACAATTGTCAAGTGGTAAACTTGTCAATTAAGTTGGTGGGTCGTTTGAAAAATAAATTAAATGAGTTAGTGGGTCCACTTGTTTAATTAATTAAACATATATGTGGGACGATACTTTAACTAAACAAGTTAAACATAACCCAACCATTTAATTAAATAGGTCAATTCGCACGCAATCTACTTTTAACATCCGGGTTAATAACGTAAACTTAAAACCTAATTGTTTTTTCATGTTTCATTCGTGTCGTTAGAAATTGTCACCTTATCCTACTAATAATACTATAATTGTATAGTGTACGAATTGATTTTTTGTTTAAATTAAAATCTATAGGTTAGGTTTATTTTAGTTTTTTCATCTAGTTTGGGCTCCCTCGTTTTATTCGAACAGTGAAATGAAAACAAAAATATATACTTTTAATTTTTATCATTTACCTTATTAATTTATCTTGTATTCTTGTTTAGATGTTTATATGTGTTTATAGTATGCATTATAATTAAAAGCATTTATTATTTTTTAAAATTAGCTAATATATAACTATCATAAATACTACTTAAAATTTATACTTTCATAAAACACACATACACGTATATATGCATGTATGCGTATGTATATATAATGATAATTTTTAAAACCGTTAAATCATAAAATACTTATTCATTCATGAGAAATCTACTAAATCAACGATCTTATATATATTGCTAATTATGGTTTTCAATTCATGTATGTAGGAAAGAAGAACAAGAATAAGCGGGAGATTGAAGAAGTTGCAAGACCTTGTTCCAAATATGGATAAGGTACGTAACAATAATCGATCTCCTTGGTTCCTCACTTCTTTTTTATTTCTTTTTTCTTTCAATCCTGTTTGTATATAGTCGTTATTTTAATAGGTTCAATAGCGTCAGTTCTAAATAACGTATAAAAAACCCAAAAACTTAAACCTTAAATCATAAACCCTACATCACTACATCAATGAGTGTGGATTAAACTCATTTCATGCAAGGAGCACGCGTGCGTGTGGTCACCATCGTCATGCTCCCTTTAGTTGAACTCGGTTACTCCCCAGTCATGAATCTTTTTTTCTGATTACTATTGTGAAGGAATTAAATTTGAATATATGTACATGTACGTATGTACGCATGTTACAAAGATAAACAATATTAATGTTATGATGCATGCAATGTGTATACTAATGAGTAATTATGATGAAACTTGTTTTGTAGCAAACAAGTTATTCAGACATGCTAGATCTCGCAGTACAACACATAAAAGGTCTTCAAACTCACGTTCAGGTCTGTAAATGCCCTCCATAGCCTATACATGTATGCATACATACATATGTACGTATGTATGTATATATACGCATGTTTTATAAACCAATCTTTACATCTAAAAGTAATCGACAAAGTGAGATTGTATGCTGACGTGATATATTGTTTTGTAGAGCCTTAAAAAGGAACTAGAGAATTGCTCTTGTGGATGCAAACCAAATTGAGAAGTGTTTAATACTGAAGAAGGGAAGCCTTGAAGGGAAACACATAACGTTGATATTGACAATCATAAGAATCTCATTAATTATACACATGGAATACGGCAAGGGTGCATTTGAAAAAAAGAAGCAAAAGTATCTCAAGGTTTAGTTTAATGTAGTTGTTCATTTTTGTATTTTTTCTTATAACAATGGGGCATTGAATGCGTCTAATTCTTGTTCAGGATATATATCTTAGTTACAGAATTTGTTAAGTTGTTGTATGAAAGTGAGATGCATGTGCAAGTATGTTGCGTATGAAAGTGTGTCAAGGCATGATAAGCCAAAATAGAAGGGTTACTAGTTTCAGACTGTTAGTTTGCAAGGAGAAGCTCTTAGTATTGATGTGATGTGAGTTCATTTTTCGTTTTTAGTTTTTCCATAGTAATCGTTGAAAATAAAATTCAATAAGAGTGAATAGTTGATGTGAGTTTTGTATTCTTGATTTCATTTTGATTATCTAGTACATGGTCATAGTAACAATTGATATTAGAGCATGAGTCAATTGCTCAATTTTGGCTGGCCTATATAAGTGTTGATGTCCTAGTAGTAGAGGTGAAAGGGTCATGGATTTTATGTATGTTCTTTTCACATGACTCTATTTAAAGCTTTTTAAAGATTTAAGGTATGAAGACTTTGGTACAATCAAGTTTGAAGATGATAGACCTTGCAAAATTCTCAAAAAAGTGTTGTAACTTTCAAGTTATAGAATGACACTAAGATGAAATTGCAGTATGTAGGTATATTCTAAATCTTAAGAGGTGTCTAGTGTCGTGGGGTACATTTAAAAGGGTGGTTAAAGGGTTAATGGTAATGTTGCTAGGCAAAAGAAGAGATAACAACATTTAATCTTTCTTGATGGTGAAGTGGTGACTACATAATTGTCTTTAGTTTTTAAAAGAAAAGGATAGAGCAATTTGAACACTTTAATCACCAACGTCTCGTTGAATTATACAAACAAAATGTTGTAAGGAAATTGAGAAATTAAGACATAGGGTTTTATGAAAATTATGTTTCAGGGAAGGCTCAAAGGGTTAATTTTAGTAAAGGCATACACTCCACTAATAAAGTGGTAAACTATACTCACTCTTTCATGTGAGGGCTTTTAAGGGCTTTGTCCTTGAGTTGAGCTAGGGTGGGAATATGTGTGTATATATATGTGTGTGCATGTGTATGTGTATGTGTGTGTGTTAAAGGAAAAATCTGAGGCCTTTGAAAACTATAAGGAGTGACTAAAATGAGGGTGATAAAGTAAATTATAGACAATAGCTTAGAGTTTTGCAATGGTATGTTTAATTTAAAAATTCCTTGTATACCATAATAAATTTGGTTGTTGTAAAGAATGAGTAGAAGTCTGCTAGATAAGGTTAGGTGTTTGCTGAAAAACTCTAGATTACCTAAGTTTTGAGCTGAGGTTGTCAATACTAAAACTTATTTGGTGAATAGGTCACCCACTATAGCTTTGAAAATGAGAATTATTATGGAGGTTTGGTCAGAGAAAAGGCAAGACTACTTTATGTTAAAGGTGTTTAGAGCATTGGCTTATGCTCATATAGTGAGGGTATGTTGGAGCCTAGGGATCATAAACGTGTGTTTCTAGATTACCCTAACAAAGTACAAATGTATATGTTTTGGAGATTAGGAGATGGTGGTCTTAAAGTGAGCTTGAGTAGGAATTTTCTGTTTAAAGAGGATACATGGATTTGATTGGGAGTAATGATAAGGATCATGGTGGAAACTCAAGCCTTGATAAAGTTTAGATTAAGGTAGAGCCCTACTACTAGTTTAGGAGGTGTCTGGTTGTAGTTTGGCTAGAGACATGCCTAGATGACAAATTGTACATCTTTTAAGGTATAGAGATAATAAAAGTATTTCTATATTTGCTTTCATTACCACTGAACAAATGAATCGACTTGAGCCTTTTGTCTTATAACGAGGCTATTGTTTAAGTAGACAGATTCAATTGGACTAAGGCAGTGAAATAAGAGATGGAGTCTTTATACAACGATTACAAATGAGATTTGGTAGAAAAACTAGGACATAAATTAGTTGCATGTAAAGGGAATTTGAAGTTAAATGAAGGAATTCTAAGCATTGAACCTCCTAGATCTAATGCTAGACAAATTCCACTAATTATGAAGCATTCATCCATTACAATCACTTTGTGTCTAACTAAGTTATGTACGATGTCTTACTATGTAATAATCTCCTTTTTCAACACACTATGTCAAGATAATGATCTTTAGACTTTTTACTATGTCAAGATAGTGATATCCTAAAGCTATACACTATATCAAGATAGTGCGTATCCTTAGATGGTCAAAATTATGTCAAGATAGTTTTATCTTTTACTTAGTACAAACAAGAATCACTAACAAAGATAATGAATATTAAATACAAGAGTGACTTAAGATATAAAGTTTTAGAACACACTGTTCTTCTCTTTCTTGCACTTCTAGATCTTAGATCTTTGATCTTCTTAGTTGATATGAAAATATGAAGGAATGGTAGAAAAATCTATTTAATAAAGTATTTGAAAGTGTTTTTAGCAAAATAGCAGTGAAAATGGTTGGGATGCTTCTATTTATATGCACAACACAAAAGCAATAAATTTTTTTTGCCTATCGATGTATAGCCTTTGTTTGCCCGGCTGATTTTTTTTGTTCCTCTTGTTTGGTGAATGTTATATACTATTAAAATCCTTTCTCCAAACCCCATTTTCACACACTTTTATCATGTTTGAAACTCAAGAAATATGTGTTTAAATTGTATAAAAAGGGTTATGAACAAAATAGTAAGATTAATTTATTTTTTTTTTGTTGTAAAGTATTGAAGATGCTTACTACATTAATTTTGGCCTTAATATATTTCAAGTAAGTTCGTGTTTTTCATATGGATAGATGTTAGAAACTTTACCACATATAGAAGATTTACCTACTTGAATTCAAATTTAAAACTCTAATTTGAAATCTAATTTTATTCTTGATGTGAATATTAATAAAGTTTGGCCAAGTTTTATAAAATGTATTTAAGAAGTGACTTTTTTGTAAAATATATTTTTATAGTTCTTGGTCAAATTAAAATATGTTTTAGATTATTTTCATTCTCATATCATATTACCCTTGTCGTTCATTTTTTTGATTGTTCGTGTTAATTGATTTACTAAATATCGGTTTTGCATTGACTCTTCATATTATACTTTAATTATTAAATTGATTCTTAATCTTCATCAAGAAGTGACTAATGTTGTCAACAGTACAAACAGCAGTCGTAACTAAAAGCGCTAAATATCTTATACGTTAAATTACTTTCATAAATAATAATGTTATTATTTACCAAGTTATAAAAACTAAATAATTGTTAAATCGGGAAAACATTAATTTAGTAAAAAGAAAAGACAAGAAAAATAGTGTGCAAATAAAAACTAATTTGTAAGGAGAAGAGAAAGATATGCTAGTAAATAGAAGGAATGGTAGCTTATACAGAAATTAAAATTAACTAAGTTAACGTTTTTTTTATGAAAATAATAATTTTTTAAATCTTGTGGAGTCAGGCGTAAAAAAATATTTTTAAATAAAAATTAAAAATGCAACCAAACCACAGGAAGAAAAATAACAATTAAATAAAAAACAAAAAATAAATTAAATTAAAAATATAAAAACAAAAGAGAAAAGTATGCTTAACTTTTTTGTTTCTATCAGATCAATCAGTATGCCAAATCCCAAAATGTTGTAAAATCCAAAAACAAAAAAGTGAAATGGAACAGCTTTTAAAACTAAAAATCAAACATTTATTTTTTAACTTTAATTTGATTTTCTTAATCTTTATCTTGAAATTTACGAACATTTATTCGATTTTATTTGTAAGTTTTATTTGATTTCTTACTTTTTTACTTTTGTTCTAATTTTAAGCTTTTATTTGATTTTTTAAACTTTTATTTGATTTATAAACTTTTTTTTTGTATTTTAAATAAAATTACACAAATAATCTATATGGTTTGATTATATTACAACTTTAGTCCTCACATTACTAAAAATTAACAAACATTAACGGTTGGTACTAAACCTGCAACCATCTACCAAAATGTTTCGACTAAAGTTGCAATTTTTAAAATGTAATGACCAAACTTACAACATGTTCAAAACACAGAGACCATTTATGCATACCACAAACCATTTAGCAAAGCCACTTCATTTGACCGGTACACGAAGGCTAACGTCTCACTTATACTACGTTCATATGAACCCCAAGAAAGAAAGTGTACTCACTTGAATACACATACTTGAAATTAACACATGAGCAAAACACCTCTAAGTACACATAAGAATCATTGCCTTCTTTGCTCGTCCCCCACCCCGACTCCCTACAAAAACGACCTGAAATCAAGTAATACAAACAAACATTAAAAATTAAAACAAATAATGTTAACCTGAAAACATCAGTTCCATTTCCACTATATATCTAAAATATTTGTTTCTTTCATAAGTTCGAACTTAAAACTCTAAGATGTAAACTTCTAAGTAATCAATTACATCATTTCAGCCACAATTTTATCACACGTCAAACTACACATGACAATGCATTCAACCGCATCAAGATTAGACGATCTGATTATGAGTATGAACGGCTAGTTCACTCATGATCATTCTCCAAGTGTAGGGTTAGTGATAGAGTCGTATTTAACTTGGTTATTATCTATTATAGACCTAAACTTTGGTTGTTTGATCATCTCTCATTGTTTATGTGTTTGTTTGTGTCACACCCTCAAATTCCACAAACGGGGTATTACCGTTAGGCGTGTGACTTCCAGGATCTCAGCCACTAGTTACACCAAACGACACGTTAATTATAAAACATAATTTACTTATAAAACTTGAATTCATCAAAGACTAGTTTTAAACGTGGACATAATAGAAGTCGCGGAAGCATAGTAAATATTAGTTGTTTAAATGGCGCAACACGCGCAAACCGAATAAATAAAAATTTATTAAAAGACGTTAAATAAATCACGTGGATAATAATGCATGAATGAAATGCTCCTATGCGTGCGCATCTTGTGAATCTGAAAGAAACATGCTAAAGTGTCAACACAAGGTTGGTGAGTCCACAGGTTTTGATAAATTGAACATAACAGTAAAACTGATGCAGTAATCAAGATAATATCAGTAGATAGCTAGTCTACTCAACAAGTTACTAAGTGTATGAAGTTCGCGACGCTGACAACGTAAAGAATGCCTCGGCTATGAACACCGGTCACAGCAACAGAATTAGGTCAATTAAACACCCGTTTGACGAACGTTGTGCTAGCGCGACTAGCCCGGGTGGGGTTTGTCAAACCCAGTAGATCTACTCAGAATTACCTCGCTAGAGTACATATATTAACGGTTCGAAAGTGAGGACTTAAGTATGGTGTCACACTAGTAAACAAGTGATATTAAAGTAATACTGATCAGGTGAAAATACGTTTAGAACACACGTTTCTTTCACCCCAAAGAAAGTAAGTAAAGTGGGGCTGAGAACTCACCTTAAATGCACAGCAATTAATAAGCGAAAGCACAAACGTTTAGGATCTCCGCTTAACCTGGATTTCAATTAATATATAATATTAATTTTCATTATTAATTATAAATATAACGATCGTACGGTTTCGCGTTTCATAACTCGGTTATGGGGTAGGTCATTAAAATCCACCAATTCAGACGCGAACACAGTCAAGCCCAACACACATTAAATGCGTAAACTCATTTATCACGTATAAAAATACACTTCTAATTACATGACATGTTTATAAATAAAACATACTTATAAATAACACTGAAACAACTTTCATTAATGCATGATGCCTAACTACAACCCACTTAGAGAAATTTACACACCTATGTAAAATTAGGCTTAGCACCACTAACCAAATAATACATCTACATATAAACATGTTTATAAAACTACAACCAACACCCACCAAAACCCCTTACACACATATACATAACCACACACTAAAGATTCATCTCATGCAGAATCACATGATCACACACATTAACACACACACACTCATTAACACACACATGCATCATCACCACACACGTACGCATTAACACACACACATTCACATACCAGAGACACACATACATGCTGCAGATTTCACATGCAAAGGATACACACACACGACCGCATTCACTATTGAAAAACAAGCACACACGCATTCACAATTTCATACTTATTCTCATAAAAACACATATATATACGCAACACACCACAATCGCAGATCACGCACACATGAAACTGAGCATCTAAATGTAACCGCATACACGTATCAAGTAAGCGTCAAACGTAGAAAGGGCACACTCATCGCAGGAGCATGTACACACGCATGATACAGCAGAAATACACACACATACATGAACCGTAGCCGGGTTACCATGCTTCACCAGAACCATAACGATACAAGAGCATAACGAGCACAATTGGATTCCGGAACATACACATCATTACAATATACATGCGCATACAACCACGTAGGACACATAGCCGAAACACACACATATGCGCATACATATACATACATAAGAACATACATGCATACACATTAGCAATAAATATACATCTATATGCATGTCCATACCCACGGATCACACACATATGCATGTGTGTTCGCAGAACACACACACACATATATATACATTGACCATGCGTATGTATAATGAACGCACACACACACATCGCCGAACGCGTACAAAATCGATCAACGCAGCCCTTAACGAACCTAACGAAACCAAGATTGAAACCGAATTCGAAATCGTAACGATACAACTATGAGTACGGATAGGAAAATCTTACCGAACAAGATGTGAGGCCACGTCGATCACCGTTCACGACCTTCGATTCGATCAACCCGTCGAGCAGCCGCGAGTGAGTACGGTTGCGGTTGTAGTGCGACCCGAGAGGGAGTAACTCCGCTTGAAACCGCGAGACGGTGGGAAGATTGAGGGTGGCAATACCGGATCAAAGAGAGGAATGTCGAGAGGGGCTGTGGTTGTAGTATCGAATGTGAGCGACGGCAGAAGCTTGATGGAGCGATTAGGGTTTTCGGAAGTTGAAGATGATCGATGGTTAGGGGGTTTGCTTCGGTGGTTAATAAGTAGATATGGTATATTAGAATTTTACATTATAACCCCCTCTATTTTGCTATGGTTTTAATTAGTGAGTTTAGATTTAGTGTTGTTAAATAATAATGATAATAATAGTAAATATTTCCACATTCATTAATATTTAGTCGAATAATATCGAATAACAGAAGAAATTTAAGTAAAAGGAACAACGTTAACCTGAAAATACAAGGTGTCACATCATCCCCATGTTAAGGAATTTTCGTCCCGAAAATTAGAACATCAAATCAACGAAGAACACCAGGTTTCAATGGGGATACAAAAGAGCGTTTAGAAGTTTGCTTAAGATAGGGTTTCTGAGATTTCTGGAACAAACCCAAAATAAAGAACATAAGGTTTCATGAGAGTTGTGACATCATCCCCTTGTTGAAGGAAATTTCGTCTCGAAATTTAAAGAAAGATATCTTAAAATAATACCTTAGGAAGTTGATGCCTGGTCTTTGAACAGTTGCGGGTATTTCTTCTTCATTTGATCCTCTCGTTCCCAGGTAAACTCCGGGCCACGCTTTGAGTTCCACCTAACGCGCACAATTGGAATCTTGCTACGCCTTAGGGTTTTGATTTCTCGATCCATAATCTCAAGTGGTTCTTCAATGAAACGAAGCTGTTCATCAATCTCCAGTTCCTCTAATGGAACGACGAGTGAGTCATCGGATAGACACTTCCTCAAATTAGACACGTGAAACACGTTATGTATTCCACTTAGCTCTTCTGGTAAATTCAGCTGGTAGGCTACTGGACCAACCCGTTTGACAATCTCAAACGGTCCAACGTATCTGGGGTTTAGTTTGCCACGCTTTCCAAAGCGTATTACTCCCTTCCAGGGTGAGACTTTTAGGAGTACTTTATCACCAATCTGAAATTCTAATGGTTTACGACGCTTGTCGGCGTAACTCTTTTGTCGATCACGTGCTGCCGCCATACGGTTACGTATCTGCACGATCTTCTCAGTCGTCTCGTGCACAAGCTCAGGACCTGTAAGTTGGCTTTCTCCAACTTCTGCCCAACAAATAGGTGATCGGCACTTACGTCCATACAGTGCCTCAAATGGAGCTGCCTTGATTGAGGTGTGATAACTGTTATTATAGGAGAACTCAACCAATGGTAAGTGAGTTTCCCAATTACTGCCAAAATCGATCACGCAGGCACGTAACATATCTTCTAATGTCTGGATCGTACGCTCACTTTGACCATCGGTTTGCGGATGATACGCAGTACTCATATCCAGCCGCGTTCCCAATGATCGTTGTAATGATTGCCAGAAGTGAGAAGTGAATCGAGCGTCACGATCAGATATGATAGACACTGGTACACCATGACGGGAAACTATTTCTCTTAGATAAATCCGTGTTAACTTATCCATTCGATCAGTCTCTCGGATTGCTAGGAAGTGAGCGGATTTTGTTAGGCGATCTACTATAACCCATATGGTATCGCATCCGCTGGGAGTTCTTGGTAACTTCGTAACGAAGTCCATCGAGATCTGCTCCCATTTCCAAACTGGAAGTTCCGGTTGTTGAAGTAAACCAGATGGCCTCTGATATCCCACCTTAACCTTGGAGCAAGTTAAACATTTGCTTACATAGGTGGCAATCTCAGCTTTCATGTTAGGCCACCAATAACACTCTTTCAGATCATGGTACATTTTATCTGAACCCGGATGAACTGAGTAGCGTGACTTATGAGCTTCATCCATTACCAGTTCTCGTAAATTCCCGTATTGTGGTATCCAGATCCGTTCCATGAAATAACGGATTCCATCCGTCTTGGTCTCTAATTGTTTCTCCATACCTCGCATGTATTCTGCTTTTAGGTTCTCAACTTTCAAGGCCTCAGACTGGGAAGCCTTGATTTGTTCTGGTAGGTCGGAGTGAATGGTCAATTGTAATGCACGTACTCGACGAGGTTTAGGGGTATCTTTTCGACTGAGGGCGTCGGCTACCACATTGGCTTTACCCGGGTGATACTTGATGGCACAATCGTAATCATTGAGTAGTTCTAGCCATCGTCGTTGCCGCATATTCAGCTCTTTTTGGTCATATATGTGCTGGAGGCTCTTGTGGTCTGTATAGATCGTGCACTTAGTTCCATAGAGGTAGTGCCTCCAAATCTTCAAAGCAAACACTACAGCTCCTAGTTCTAGATCATGCGTTGTGTAGTTCTTCTCGTGTACCTTAAGTTGTCTAGACGCATAAGCAATGACATTGCTGCGTTGCATCAACACACATCCCAAACCCTGGATGGATGTGTCACAATAAACAACAAAGTCATCTGTACCTTCTGGCAAGGCTAGGATCGGTGCACTGCAGAGCTTGTCCTTAAGTGTCTGAAATGCTGATTCTTCTTGGCTGCCCCATTTGTAGATGGTTCCCTTGTGAGTTAGGGCAGTTAGAGGTTGTGCTAACTTTGAGAATCCCTCGATAAATCGTCTGTAATAACCTGCCAAGCCAAGGAATTGTCGCACCTCAGTAGGCGTTTTTGGTGCCGGCCAATCCTTGATTGCTTCAATCTTTGAAGGATCTACATGTATACCCTTTTCGTTCACCACATGACCAAGAAACTGCACTTCTCGCATCCAGAAGTCACATTTTGAGAACTTTGCATACAATTGTTCATTCTTCAACAATTCCAGAATGATCCTCAGATGTTCCTCGTGATCTTCCTTATTCTGAGAGTAGATTAGTATGTCATCAATAAAGACAATGACAAACTTATCCAAATAAGGTTTGCAAACACGGTTCATGAGGTCCATGAAAACTGCTGGGGCATTGGTTAATCCAAAAGGCATTACTGCGAACTCATAGTGCCCATAACGGGTCCGGAATGCCGTCTTCGAGATATCTTCCTCCCGGACTCGAAGCTGATGATAACCTGATCTCAGGTCAATCTTGGAATAGTAGCTTGATCCTTGCAATTGGTCAAACAGATCATCAATGCGCGGGAGAGGATATCTGTTCTTAATTGTCACTTTGTTTAACTCTCGGTAATCAATACACATTCTGAAAGTTCCATCTTTCTTCTTCACGAATAACACTGGAGCTCCCCAGGGTGAAGAGCTGGGACGTATGAATCCCTTGTCCAGCAATTCCTGCAATTGCTTTGACAGCTCTTGTAGTTCATTCGGTGCCAAACGGTACGGCGCCCGAGCGATCGGAGCTGCTCCAGGTGCTAATTCAATCTGAAACTCTACTTGCCTGTGTGGGGGTAGTCCAGGTAGGTCCTCGGGAAATACCTCCGGAAAGTCTCTAACTATAGGGATGTCTTCCAGTCGTTTCTCCTCAGTAGTCTTTTCGGTGACTAGGGCTAAAATCGCCGAATGTCCTTTCTTTAAAAACTTCTGAGTTTTCATGTATGAAATGATGCCAACTACTGCACCACTCCTGTCGCCTTCTACGGTGAGTATCCTTCCATCAGGTAAAAGTAGTCGAACAAGTTTCTCACGACAAATGATTTCGGCTTGGTTCTTAGACAACCAATCCATGCCGACAACGACATCAAAACTACCGAGTGTAATAGACAATAGGTCAATTTCGAAATCATGCCCAGATAGACTAATCTTACAACCTCTGTATATACGTGAAGACTCAATGATCTTACCGTCTGCTATTTCTACTGTATAATTGGTATCTAGGGCTACAGAATTATGATCTAGCAATTTACTGAACTTATGCGAAATGAAACTCTTATCAGCACCAGAATCAAATAGTACCGAAGCAAAGCAACCATTGATAGGAAATTTACCAGTTACAGTAGAAGGATCATTACGAGCCTCACCTGAACCAATAATGAAAGCTCTTCCCTTGGCTCCACCATTACCATTCTTATCGTTATTTCCACTGCCATTGCCATTGCGGTTATCAGCACCATTACCGCCACCATTGTTCTTCCTCAGTTTTGGGCAATACCTCTTGATGTGCCCGGTCTGACCACACTCATAGCAGCCTCTTTGTTCATTCCTCTGGGCCGGCTGTCTAGATGTCATATTCATCCTGCAATCTCTAGCAGCATGGCCAAATGTACCACACCGCTCACAAGTATTCTTTTTGCAGTTCCCGTTGTGGTGGTAGTTGCATCTGTTACACTTAGGTAACGTCCCAGAGTAGCCACCCCTCTGCTGAGATGAGGATGAGGATGATTGATGAGATGAGCGATAGTTGTCAAACTTCCGTGACTGTTGAGGTTGCGGTTGAGAGTTGTTCTGCTTGTTGGTGGAACCAGATTCCCATTTCCTCTTGTTGTTACTGTCTGAAGGGGTCAATGTCGAACCTCGTGGAGGTAGTTTTCCCTGGATGACTGCCTGGTCAGTCAGTCTATGTCACACCCCAACCTTGACGGCGGAAACGTCAAGATGTGAGGGTTAAGATTGTTCACAGCCACATAACGCTATATTTAAATTGCAAATATTATTATCATAAGTATTAAAATGAAATACAATCATAAGTCACAAAAAGAAATAAGTTCAACATAACTCAAACATAACATAACGTTTTGTTTATTTAACTAGGTCCAAGTCCTAGTTTTATTGCAAGCTTCAAATGTCCACTTTAAACTTGGGGATTTCCTGAAACATGATGAAAATAAAGAGTCAACTAAAAATAGTTGGTGAGTTTCCAGGTTTTCATACATAATAAGATTACAAGTAGCAATTCATGTCATGGATTATAAGCTAGTAAGGTTATAGAACACATATCGTTACAACCAAACCTCGACTTGATTACAAGTATAAAAGATTGGCTAAGTGTATTGGTTCCCTAGTGCACAAGCGTACGACCCCTAGGAGTCGGAAATACCTCGACTTTAGCACCAAATAGGCTTGTCAGGCCCAAGGAACTAAGACGTCGCCAGGCTAGCAATAGTTAATGATTGTAAACAAACTATGTATCTCATATAAACACTTACAATACACAAATAACCATGACCAAATAATAAGTAGAATTGCATGTGCATTACAAGTCTCAAATGTTTAAACGTGTATGTAATATAAGCATCATGTTTCACCCCAAATAAGTGTGAAATTATAAAAAGGGGACAAGGAAAACTCACATGTCAAATAAGTATATAATGAGGATCAATAATATATGTCGTTCCAAGATAACACGTCACAAGGCACCTATATATGTATATATTTACAAGATTAAATTTAATAACAAGTGTAAATAGTTAATGAGGTCTAAAGTTCAATTTGGGTATTTGTGGCATTTTTATAAATATTTTATGTACAAGTTACATTATTTATATGTTTAAATATAGAGAAAAAAGAATTAAATCATTTATAATGATTATTGAAGTTTAAATATAATATTTGAGTGATTACTTGAAATAATCATGATTTAAACAATATTATGTGAAAAGAAACTTTTTAGACCAACAATACTTTATTAATTATTATTAAAATCCATTTTTTTTAAGAAAATTAATCAAACTAACTTTGCTAAAATGTTTTATAAATAAAACACTTTTATGTAAACTTACAAAAATTTACAGAAAATATTTGGAAACTTTTGAAAATATTTGGAATTTATAAAAGTAATTTTTATACATTTTAAAAATTTTCTAGAATAAGTTTTAAGGCAAAAAGCCTTTAAAAAAAATTACATGAGGGTGCCCGGGTTCGAACCGGGACCTCATGTATGTGAGGGTACTGCTCTAACCAGTGAACCATGGCTCCAGCCGCGATAAAACTCCCCTTTTTATTCTTAAAAGCAAAGTTTAAACAAAACCCCCAATTTACATGAACCCTAGATCCACAATCGATCAAATTGAACATCAATTCAAAGTTATCAATCCAATTAAGTTTAGGGCTTTTGTTCCCTGAAGGATTTCGAGCATATTAATGTAAGAAACTTACGTTATTAGTTTCGAATCGATGATCTAAGGTTTAAGAACTATGCGCGACTGCGTGGATGTGCTTCAAGGTGTAATTGTTGATGTTAAACAAATTAGCTTTGCAGAAAGCTTCTAGGATCGATAACGAACAAAAGCCCTCTTCCAATTTGGTTTAATAAAGCTTCAAACATAGACTCCCGTTGAGTTGCAGGTCGCGTTTTAGAGAGAATCGAACAGAATACGTGTGTGATTTTCAGGTGAAATTGGGAGTGATAATCGTTTAGAGGCAGATAAACGATCGTGTTGGTTGAGTTAATCTGATTATTATTGTGTTTCAAAGCTCAAACGGCTCAATGTTTTTAATCGGGTGTTTCGGTTTCAATTCACAAGGTTTAACTAGTGTTTAATCGCCATAATGCGTACGTTTGAATTAGAATCGACCTCAGAAACGTTTTGGATAAATTAATTCGGTTAATAGCGTTGGTAAACGAGGCGTAGTGCCTTCGCCGGAGGGCCGCCGGAGCCGACCACCGGAAAACCGGGGAGAGAGAAACGGGGGGGGGTTGGGTTTTGATAATTTACACCTTGGTCCCTGTGGTTTTGAACTTTAATATTTCATGCCCAAAGCTTTCATTTGGAGTTTTAAAAGTGGCAAACTTAACCCCTTAACTTTATTACTTTAAGTTTTTACTTTTACAAGTTTAATAAATTAGTGTTATTAGTGCTATGCCTTTAATTAGTTATTAACATTATTATTATCATTAATTTTGCTAATGTTGTTATTATTAGCATTATTATTATTACAATTATTATTATTACTTATCTTTTTTTTGTTAATATTATTGTTATTAAATCATTATTAAGATTGTTATTTAATTATTATTTAATAATTTACATTATTAACTTTCGAGTTAAAGAATTAAAAACAATTTTAAAACAATAAGTATAAGTAACCCATAAGATTAATGTAAAGCAATAAAGGCCCTTTCAAGATTACAACGGAGTTAACTTTTAGTTAACAAGAAAATACGAGATGTTACAGTCTCCCCAACTTAAAAGAATTTCATCCCGAAATTAAAATGAACTTAGAAGAACAAAGGATTTATAATGAAAGGTAAGTGTTCAACGAACAGTGTTTGACGTTTGATTACAGGTGGAACGCTTCACTTTATGGAATCTTACAAGATTCTTAACATAATAAACGTGAGACGTTTTGAGATGAAACGTTGGAAAATGATGACGAGTTACCGTGGTTCCTTGGATTTATAAGTCACAACTTCTAGAATATAATTTCGTAGTGAAATGATGTCTAGAAATCAATAAAGAACCAACAATGATAGGAAAGGTTAACCGTCAGGATTTAAGAATCCCAAACGTCATTATATGAAACGATCTTGATGCATACCTTGTGAATAGATATTTCTCCTTTGACCAACCATCGGTCTAAGAACAATACGATATGCGAAGATTTTGGGATAAGTTTACAACGTTGGTTAGAAACATTATTAAAAGCGGAAAAAAATGAATTGACCATCTAAATTAATGATCGATGTTTAACGACATACCACGGTATACGACTATTTGAGATCGATACAAGCAAATTTCTCGACCCATTAACCCACATGAGTCAATATGAAATTAGTTAATCGGTCTATAGTGCACCATTTGTCATCATGGCATCTAAGATAAGAGGCACTTAGTGTTGAAAAGTTAAACAGGAGATTTATAGAAACACGAATGTTAGGTTTTGTCATATGTGAAAGTAAGACACTTGGACACATACCAAGTTATGTCTTTTCTTTTATGCCAAACCCATAACTACAAATTACGAAATTTTATAAACCTTTATATCCACATCGCAATGAGGATAATAACAAGTCTTGTTGTTCAAAACCAAGATAGAGTTTTAAAGATTTCCAAGGTTAAGGGTTCAAAAGTGATTCAAGAGGTAACGCAAACAATAAAACATGCATTTGTAACCATGTTTTGCAAGGTACTAAATTTCCAAATATAGATTGCATACGTAATTCATCAAACCCATAAGTACAGTCGAGAACATTCGTATGACTAGAGAGACATAACCACAAGTTGATAATGTCTTTATTTAGTAGAAAGATTGTTTAAGAAGACTACCATCACACAATCATGTGTTGATGACAACTCAAAATGGAAGTTGATAAGTAAGGAATAAATGTGGAGTTCTCCTCTCATCCACAGTTAAGCGTGCTCAGATAGGAGCAATACAGGGATGGGTGACCTCCCTGGGAAGTTTTCACCTGGGCAACCAAAAGCAAATCCGTGAGCTCCTTGTGGGAAAGCGGACAATATTGTTGGTGTGAGAGGCCGGGTGTTACAGATTGGTATCAGAGCTGCTGGTTATAGCGAACTAAATTAAAAATTGCATCACATTTGCATTGCATTTAGACTATAGCCTGATGCCTTAGTTACACACATATAGACACGATTAGTTTGCTCGTAGACTTTGCTTGTTTGTTCGTTGACTTTGTTTGTTTGCTTTATTTGCGGGATTCATTGGCATTGCTTATTCTTGTGAACAGTTTCTTGCAGAATGACATCATCTTCTTCAGTACCATCATCATCTTCTCGAGGCAAGAGGCCTATCTACTACGATCATATTCCTTCCTCTGAGAACTCCTGCGTCTGGCCCTTACGTTATAATAATAACGAGAGACTCGATTACGATCAACCTTTTGCTTTACCCGAGTACCCACCGGTTCATAGGTGGGAGTGCTACCCACAGTACATTACTTATCTCATCCTAGAGAAGAATGTACCACCACCTCTCGAAAACCGCCCACACACTAGATCCACTGCTGGTAGGGACCCTAATGCCCCTACATTACCACCACTTCCTTGCCCTCCAGAGCAGGCTATAGCTGCTTTGGCAGCCACAGTGCATTTGCAGCGTAAGCGTGTGGCCGCACTCGTGAAGGAAAATGCGGAACTAAAGAAAACATCAGCTAGGACTGCGGAGAAACTCGAACGATTCGAGACTCGATTCGATAACTTCGTGGAATACCACAATGACCTAATAGATCGTTATAATGGACTGGTCGGGTGGGCCGAGAACACAGACCAACGACTAGGAATTGTGGAATCCCAAGTCTTCGCTCAGAACGTAGTGCCTGAACCAGAAGCAGCACTTGAAGAGGAAGAAGAACCAGAGGAGGCACCTGAAGAAGGAGAAGAACCCGAGGAAGCACCGGAGGAAGAAGAACCCGAGGAAGCACCGGAGGAAGAAGAACTCGAGGAAGCACCGGAGGAAAAAGACCCTGAGGAAGAGCCATAAGAAGAACCTGAGGAGCAGCCTGATGACGAGGCGGAAAACAGCGACGGATCTGTTGACTCTCACTGACTTCCTCATTTATCCTTTCTTTCATTATTCTTTTATTTCATTGGACTTATTTCATTTCACACCTAGATGGGAAGGGTGTTTCCATCCAACTGATGTTTTGAATTTTAGTATTTGGTTTGATTCATTGTAAACGTATTTACAATTTATTTGATCAGAAATTATTTTTGAACGTATTAGTTGTATGTTGCTAAATTCTTTTAATTACTTGTACTCAAATGAAGTAGATATGTTTCATATTACTTATTTTGTATGTTGTGATTGTTAAGAATGTCTGGAATTGGCCGAGGACGCGGACGTGGTCGTGGCACCATCAACATGACCCCAGCTGAACTAGCAGCCCTAATCAATCAGCATGTGGCTGATGCTCTTGCAAATCCTAATCTCAATCCGCACGCCACTACAATCGGTAAGCAATACAAAATTTCCCCCTGACGTTAACGTTCCGTCACCCTGGTTAAGTTGTAACATCTATTCAAAATTCTAAACGCCTGATCAAAACTTATTGCAGGACAAGGGGTATGCACGTTTAAGACCTTCATGGATTGTAAACCCAATCCATTCACTGGAGCAGAAGGAGCTGTGGGACTCCTACGCTGGTTCGAAAAGCTTGAGTCAATGTTCAAGATGTGCAACTGCCCCGTGGCAAATCGGGTTAAGTACGCCACTGGCACCCTGGACGGTGCTGCGTTATCTTGGTGGAACGCTCAAGTCCAAATGTTGGGCGTTGAAATTGCAAACCAGACGACCTGGAGTGACTTCAAGACCCTGATGAAAGAGGAGTACTGCCCTCGGAGTGAGGTGCAGAAATTAGAAACTGAGTTCTGGAACCTAAAGATGACAGGCTCCGAAATCGAGGCGTACACCACTCGATCTCACGAGCTTGCTACCCTATGCCCTAACATGGTCGACCCTCCTTCCCTAAGGATTGAGAGGTATTTGCACGGTCTGTCACCTGAGATTCAAGGCATGGTCACTGCTTCCAAACCAGACACCATACAGGAGGCAATCAGGTTGGCCCATAGACTGACTGACCAGGCAGTCATCCAGGGAAAACTACCTCCACGAGGTTCGACATTGACCCCTTCAGATAGTAACAACAAGAGGAAATGGGAATCTGGTTCCACCAACAAGCAGAACAACTCTCAACCGCAACCTCAACAGTCACGGAAGTTTGACAACTATCGCTCATCTCATCAATCATCCTCATCCTCATCTCAGCAGAGTGGTGGCTACTCTGGGACGTTACCTAAGTGTAACAGATGCAACTACCACCACAACGGGAACTGCAAAAAGAATACTTGTGAGCGGTTGTGGTACATTTGGCCATGCTGCTAGAGATTGCAGGATGAATATGACATCTAGACAGCCGGCCCAGAGGAATGAACAAAGAGGCTGCTATGAGTGTGGTCAGACCGGGCACATCAAGAGGTATTGCCCAAAACTGAGGAAGAACAATGGTGGCGGTAATGGTGCTGATAACCACAATGGCAATGGCAGTGGAAACAACGATAAGAATGGTAATGGTGGAGCCAAGGGAAGAGCTTTCATTATTGGTTCAGGTGAGGCTCGTAATGATCCTTCTACTGTAACTGGTAAATTTCCTATCAATGGTTGCTTTGCTTCGGTACTATTTGATTCTGGTGCTGATAAGAGTTTCATTTCGCATAAGTTCAGTAAATTGCTAGATGATAATTCTGTAGCCCTAGATACCAATTATACAGTAGAAATAGCAGACGGTAAGATCATTGAGTCTTCACGTATATACAGAGGTTGTAAGATTAGTCTATCTGGGCATGATTTCGAAATTGACCTATTGTCTATTACACTCGGTAGTTTTGATGTCGTTGTCGGCATGGATTGGTTGTCTAAGAACCAAGCCGAAATCATTTGTCGTGAGAAACTTGTTCGACTACTTTTACCTGATGGAAGGATACTCACCGTAGAAGGCGACAGGAGTGGTGCAGTAGTTGGCATCATTTCATACATGAAAGCTCAGAAGTTTTTAAAGAAAGGACATTCGGCGATTTTAGCCCTAGTCACCGAAAAGACTACTGAGGAGAAACGACTGGAAGACATCCCTATAGTTAGAGACTTTCCGGAGGTATTTCCCGAGGACCTACCTGGACTACCCCCACACAGGCAAGTAGAGTTTCAGATTGAATTAGCACCGGAGCAGCTCCGATCGCTCGGGCGCCGTACCGTTTGGCACCGAATGAACTACAAGAGCTGTCAAAGCAATTGCAGGAATTGCTGGACAAGGGATTCATACGTCCCAGCTCTTCACCCTGGGAGCTCCAGTGCTATTCGTGAATAAGAAAGATGGAACTTTCAGAATGTGTATTGATTACCGAGAGTTAAACAAAGTGACAATTAAGAACAGATATCCTCTCCCGCGCATTGATGATCTGTTTGACCAATTGCAAGGATCAAGCTACTATTCCAAGATGACCTGAGATCAGGTTATCATCAGCTTCGAGTCCGGGAGGAAGATATCTAGAAGACGGCATTCCGGACCCGTTATGGGCACTATGAGTTCGCAGTAATGCCTTTTGGATTAACCAATGCCCCAGCAGTTTTCATGGACCTCATGAACCGTGTTTGCAAACCTTATTTGGATAAGTTTGTCATTGTCTTTATTGATGACATACTAATCTACTCTCAGAATAAGGAAGATCACGAGGAACATCTGAGGATCATTTTGGAATTGTTGAAGAATGAACAATTGTATGCAAAGTTCTCAAAATGTGACTTCTGGATGCGAGAAGTGCAGTTTTTTGGTCATGTGGTGAACGAAAAGGGTATACATGTAGATCCTTCAAAGATTGAAGCAATCAAGGATTGGCCGGCACCAAAAACGCCTACTGAGGTGCGACAATTCCTTGGCTTGGCAGGTTATTACAGACGATTTATCGAGGGATTCTCAAAGTTAGCACAACCTCTAACTGCCCTAACTCACAAGGGAACCATCTACAAATGGGGCAGCCAAGAAGAATCAGCATTTCAGACACTTAAGGACAAGCTCTGCAGTGCACCGATCCTAGCCTTGCCAGAAGGAACAGATGACTTTGTTGTTTATTGTGACGCATCCATCCAGGGTTTGGGATGTGTGTTGATGCAACGCAGCAATGTCATTGCTTATGCGTCTAGACAACTTAAGGTACACGAGAAGAACTACACAACGCATGATCTGGAACTAGGAGCTGTAGTGTTTGCTTTGAAGATTTGGAGGCACTACCTCTATGGAACTAAGTGCACGATCTATACAGACCACAAGAGCCTCCAGCACATATATAACCAAAAAGAGCTGAATATGCGGCAACGACGATGGCTAGAACTACTCAATGATTACGATTGTGCCATCAAGTATCACCCGGGTAAAGCCAATGTGGTAGCCGACGCCCTCAGTCGAAAAGATACCCCTAAACCTCGTCGAGTACGTGCATTACAATTGACCATTCACTCCGACCTACCAGAACAAATCAAGGCTGCCCAGTCTGAGGCTTTGAAAGTTGAGAACCTAAAAGCAGAATACATGCGAGGTATGGAGAAACAATTAGAGACCAAGACGGATGGAATCCGTTATTTCATGGAACGAATCTGGATACCACAATACGGGTATTTACGAGAACTGGTAATGGATGAAGCTCATAAGTCACGCTACTCAGTTCATCCGGGTTCAGATAAAATGTACCATGATCTGAAAGAGTGTTATTGGTGGCCTAACATGAAAGTTGAGATTGCCACCTATGTAAGCAAATGTTTAACTTGCTCCAAGGTTAAGGTGGAATATCAGAGGCCATCTGGTTTACTTCAACAACCGGAACTTCCAGTTTGGAAATGGGAGCAGATCTCGATGGACTTCGTTACGAAGTTACCAAGAACTCCCAGCGGATGCGATACCATATGGGTTATAGTAGATCGCCTAACAAAATCCGCTCACTTCCTAGCAATCCGAGAGACTGATCGGATGGATAAGTTAACACGGATTTATCTAAGAGAAATAGTTTCCCGGCATGGTGTACCAGTGTCTATCATATCTGATCGTGGCGCTCGATTCACTTCTCACTTCTGGCAATCATTACAACGATCATTGGGAACGCGGCTGGATATAAGTACTGCGTATCATCCGCAAACCGATGGTCAAAGTGAGCGTACGATCCAGACATTAGAAGATATGTTACGTGCCTGCGTGATCGATTTTGGCAGTAATTGGGAAACTCACTTACCATTGGTTGAGTTCTCCTATAATAACAGTTATCACACCTCAATCAAGGCAGCCCCATTTGAGGCACTGTATGGACGTAAGTGTCGATCACCTATTTGTTGGGCAGAAGTTGGAGAAAGCCAACTTACAGGTCCTGAGCTTGTGCACGAGACGACTGAGAAGATCGTGCAGATACGTAACCGTATGGCGGCAGCACGTGATCGACAAAAGAGTTACGCCGACAAGCGTCGTAAACCATTAGAATTTCAGATTGGTGATAAAGTACTCCTAAAAGTCTCACCCTGGAAGGGAGTAATACGCTTTGGAAAGCGTGGCAAACTAAACCCCAAATACGTTGGACCGTTTGAGATTGTCAAACGGGTTGGTCCAGTAGCCTACCAGCTGAATTTACCAGAAGAGCTAAGTGGAATACATAACGTGTTTCACGTGTCTAATTTGAGGAAGTGTCTATCCGATGACTCACTCGTCGTTCCATTAGAGGAACTGGAGATTGATGAACAGCTTCGTTTCATTGAAGAACCACTTGAGATTATGGATCGAGAAATCAAAACCCTAAGGCGTAGCAAGATTCCAATTGTACGCGTTAGGTGGAACTCAAAGCGTGGCCCGGAGTTTACCTGGGAACGAGAGGATCAAATGAAGAAGAAATACCCGCAACTGTTCAAAGCCCAGGCATCAACTTTCTAAGGTATTATTTTAAGATATCTTTCTTTAAATTTCGAGACGAAATTTCCTTCAACAAGGGGATGATGTCATAACTCTCATGAAACCTTATGTTCTTTATTTTGGGTTTGTTCCAGAAATCTTAGAAACCCTATCTTAAGCAAACTTCTAAACGCTCTTTTGTATCCCCATTGAAACCTGGTGTTCTTCGTTAATTTGATGTTCTAATTTTCGGGACGAAAATTCCTTAACATGGGGATGATGTGACACCTTGTATTTTCAGGTTAACGTTGTTCTTTTTACTTAAATTTCATCTGTTATTCGATATTATTCGACTAAATATTAATGAATGTGGAAATATTTACTATTATTATCATTATTATTTAACAACACTAAATCTAAACTCACTAATTAAAACCATAGCAAAATAGAGGGGGTTATAATGTAAAATTCTAATATACCATATCTACTTATTAACCACCGAAGCAAACCCCCTAACCATCAATCATCTTCAATTTCCGAAAACCCTAATCGCTCTCTCAAGCTTCTGCCGTCGCTCACATTCGATACTACAACCACAGCCCCTCTCGACATTCCTCTCTTTGATCCGGTATTGCCACCCTCAATCTTCCCACCGTCTCGCGGTTTCAAGCGGAGTTACTCCCTCTCGGGTCGCACTACAACCGCAACCGTACTCACTCGCGGCTGCTCGACGGGTTGATCGAATCGAAGGTCGCGAACGGTGATCGACGTGGCCTCACATCTTGTTCGGTAAGATTTTCCTATCCGTACTCATAGTTGTATCGTTACGATTTCGAATTCGGTTTCAATCTTGGTTTCGTTAGGTTCGTTAAGGGCTGCGTTGATCGATTTTGTACGCGTTCGGCGATGTGTGTGTGTGCGTTCATTATACATACGCATGGTCAATGTATATATATGTGTGTGTGTGTGTTCTGCGAACACACATGCATATGTGTGTGATCCGTGGGTATGGACATGCATATAGATGTATATTTATTGCTAATGTGTATGCATGTATGTTCTTATGTATGTATATGTATGCGCATATGTGTGTGTTTCGGCTATGTGTCCTACGTGGTTGTATGCGCATGTATATTGTAATGATGTGTATGTTCCGGAATCCAATTGTGCTAGTTATGCTCTTGTATCGTTATGGTTCTGGTGAAGCATGGTAACCCGGCTACGGTTCATGTATGTGTGTGTATTTCTGCTGCATCATGCGTGTGTACATGCTCCTGCGATGAAAGGGCACACTCATCGTATTTCTGCTGTATCATGCGTTTGATGCGTGTGTACCAGAACCATAACGATACAAGAGCATAACGAGCATGTACATGCAGGAGCATGTACACACGCATGATACAGCAGAAATACACACACATACATGAACCGTAGCCGGGTTACCATGCTTCACCAGAACCATAACGATACAAGAGCATAACGAGCACAATTGGATTCCGGAACATACACATCATTACAATATACATGCGCATACAACCACGTAGGACACATAGCCGAAGCACATACATATGCGCATACATATACATACATAAGAACATACATGCATATACATTAGCAATAAATATACATCTATATGCATGTCCATACCCACGGATCACACACATATGCATGTGTGTTCGCAGAACACACACACACATATATATACATTGACCATGCGTATGTATAATGAACGCACACACACACATCGCCGAACGCGTACAAAATCGATCAACGCAGCCCTTAACGAACCTAACGAAACCAAGATTGAAACCGAATTCGAAATCGTAACGATACAACTATGAGTACGGATAGGAAAATCTTACCGAACAAGATGTGAGGCCACGTCGATCACCGTTCGCGACCTTCGATTCGATCAACCCGTCGAGCAGCCGCGAGTGAGTACGGTTGCGGTTGTAGTGCGACCCGAGAGGGAGTAACTCCGCTTGAAACCGCGAGACGGCGGGAAGATTGAGGGTGGCAATACCGGATCAAAGAGAGGAATGTCGAGAGGGGCTGTGGTTGTAGTATCGAATGTGAGCGACGGCAGAAGCTTGATGGAGCGATTAGGGTTTTCGGAAGTTGAAGATGATCGATGGTTAGGGGGGTTTGCTTCGGTGGTTAATAAGTAGATATGGTATATTAGAATTTTACATTATAACCCCCTCTATTTTGCTATGGTTTTAATTAGTGAGTTTAGATTTAGTGTTGTTAAATAATAATGATAATAATAGTAAATATTTCCACATTCATTAATATTTAGTCAAATAATATCGAATAACAGAAGAAATTTAAGTAAAAGGAACAACGTTAACCTGAAAATACAAGGTGTCACAGTTTGTTCTCATTGATTGACATAATTTTCAATAGTTGTTTTGGTAAATCGTTCATCAAATTATTAATCTTAGAATTATTAATCATTAAATTATTTATCATTACATTATCTCTAAATTGATGTTTATTACTAATTTAACTAAATTCAACATTAGTTAGTTTTTTACTATCTAACTTAATAACCAGTTATCTAATTAGTAATCGTGTTTCAACAGAACTAACAACCTAATCATGTCTATATGATTTCTAATTTGTTAGAACCTAGTTGACATGATTCATTCGCATACCTAAAACTCGGGTGTGCTCATCTTTTAGTTTTATTTTATTTCAATAATAATTGTTTAGTTTATTTAATCTAATCAACATCCATTTGCAGTCAAAGAAACAATAGTTTAGTTTTAATTAATAAGTTAGTTAAATAATCAAACAAATTATGTAACACTAACCACATGCTTCTCGTGGATACGATACCTGATTTACCCTAGCTATTTAGGTTAATTAGGTTTTTGCATGACCCCAACGACAGGTTATCACAAGCCACTTCATTTGACCGGTAGACGAAGGCTAACGTCTCACGTGTATGATGCTTATAAGAACCCCAAGAAAGAAAGTGTACTCACTTGTATACATATACTTGAATTTAACACATGAGCAAAACACCTCTAAGTACACATAAGAATCGTTGTCTTCTTTGCCCGTCCCCACCCCCGACTCCTACAAAAACGACCTGAAATTAAGTAATACAAACAAACATTCAAAATTAAAACAAACAATGTTAACCTGAAAACGCAGTTCTATTTTCACTATATATCTAAAACATATGTATCTTTTATAGACAAATTCAAACTTAAAACACTAAGATGAAAACTTCTAAGTAATAAATTACGTCATTTTAGACAATTTTATCGCATGTCAAACTATACATGACAAAATTATATAATGTCTAAATTACTAATAACCGAAAAAATAAGAACTCTCAATTGATAGTAATTTTACTATGATGTCTAATAAGTATGAACTACGTCTTACGTAGCGTGATTAAGTACAGACTATAATTGTCCCGACTTGTTTTAGAACAAAATTTTTATCGAAACGTAAATTTATATCATCAAATGAAACATATTATATTTTTCCTCACTTGTTTTCATAAAAAAATACGTTGAAAAGTAGATCAACTTAAAGCGTACATAATAATTAGCATGAACAATATACAAAAGGTAAACAAATTTGAATTTAGACCTACATATACATAAAAATAAGTATATTTAGTTTTTGAAGTAAAAATGTACAAAAACTAAACCCAATGGTTTAGAAACTCAAAAGGGGTTAAAGTGACGGTTTTAAAAGTTTTCAAAAAAATTTAAAGGTAAAAAGTGTCAATTCAAAAAACTTGAGGGGTTTTTAGCCGTTGTCAAATACCACGGACCTTTATAATTGTGTATATGTGTAATTTATGAAATTCACACTTAACGAATAAGTTACCCACTTACTCAAATCTATACTGTAATTGTTTGTATTTATGTAATTGTAACTTTTTTAGCAACATATGGCCATCATGTCATAATATGCCTCCGGTTGAAATTATATCAGATCATCTAATAACTCAAAACACTTAAAATTTTCCATTGATGAAATGTTTTATTTAGGTACTAAATTAGTATCTCGTGGATTAAATATGTTGAAAATACAAATACATATAATTCAAAAATATTTAAACTTTATTGTTTTTAATTCAAATCTACAAAGTAAAAGTAAAGATTTGTGAGATGATTATCATAAGGTTTAGAGGATTAAATAAAGTTCTAGATGACTGATATCAGGATTCAAATTCCTGAAATTTTGGTGATGATTGAGAAAATATTCAAGATAAAAATATAACATAACTAGTATTAAGCCCCCGCGTTGCGGCAGGGGCGTAAAATCATGTCAAGTAGCACCAATATCACTCCAATGTCAGTGACCATCAACACCGGAAAAGCTCGTATTAAAAAAATATAAATGAAAAAATAAAACCGAAGAGAAAGTAGACGTAAAAACTTTAAAGCACGCTCGTGAACGTAAAACATTAAAAACAATAACTAAATCGATCTAGAACCAACACGTTTTCACGGAGCCGTTAAACGGGGGGGGGGGGATAGGCATAATAACGTTGAACCACACACGCACGTTACGACATGTAACTCTCAAAATTTAGAACGAAATGTAAAACAAAAAATTTATAAGAGATGAAAAGTATAGGGAACAGTTGAAAGGGAAAATTGTAAGGATTATATTGTAAAGTTATAAAAGTATTGAGTTGGAAAAAATAGATAGTTGTACTATATGCAAAGAAAGGTGTACATAAAACTTGGTAATTAGACTATACTAGTATTCGGCCCCTCGCATTGCGATAGGAGCATAAAACCATATTAAATAGCATGTGTCACACCCTCAAAATCCACGTGCGGAGTTTTACCGCGAGGCGTGTGAACAAACCAGGATCACAGTCAATAGTTACTCAGAACGACTCTATATGCCACAATTAAAATAAAATCAACCAAAGTTTAAACTTGAAAACTGTGCGGAAGCGTTTTGTAAAACAACCCATAGAATATAAATGCATACTATGGCAAAACATGTGCCAAACCAAATGAGTAAACATTAACCATTAAAAACAATAACAATGTCTTGAAGACCAAATCTTAGAATGCAAGGTGAATCCGTGTGGTGCTCCTAAGGCAAGCAAGTTAATGACCTGAGAATAGCATACTAAAATGTCAACACAATGGTTGGTGAGTTCAAGAGTTGATATTCAAACATAAACAATTTAATAATAGAGATATACAAGTAGTGCATTGTAACAGATAGCTAGTCCATTAACAATAAATATTAATTCATAGTGATTTCGCAATTGAAGCTGACTGTGTTACGTTGTTGCCTCCTGTCACGACTCAACAGGTCGTGACAATGTTCAATAGGACAAATTGCACCCGGTTGACCTCGAGTCACACAGGTGGGGCTCGTCAGACCCAGTAGTACTACCCAAGTTTCCCCGCTATTCAATATTAACAATTCGAAAGTGTGAGGACTTTCCCATGATAAACAGCACTATATTAATATTATGCACAACTGAAACATATATAAAGCGTTTGTAGTTTACCGGTATGCTATCTCCCCCAAAAGATATTAAGTAAAGAGTGGGGCATGAACTCACCTGATATGCGTAATAGATACTTAGAGTTTTACTTGACAGACAGAGTGGACAGACAACCTTCAGAGGTTACCTAGATCATATAAGTATATGAGTACGTGCAACAGAGAACATGTGAAACCCTAAGTACACTACAACCAAAGACTCAAGGTTTCAGAAAATAAATACATTTGACTCAGTTGACCCGTTTGACCCGTTGGTGACTTTATGTGTTGTAAACCATTCAAGCAATCATACAATATATCATACATGTTTAACATTCAAATGGTTCATATGTATGCTACATTATCCAGGTGTATCACTTAGATCATCATACAACCAAGTATCATACAAGTCATGCGAATCTAGAACATTAACATGTCCACTAGTTATAACATAATTAACATGCCACACAAAGATCAAATCACGCACCACATGCCATGTGAAGCCACTCACGACTTCACACCCTAAACCCTGCCAATCCTACTAAGTAGAGGCCTCAGATTCGCACGCGTGTATGATGATCACATTCACATTCATTAACCATGTTCATTGCATTCAACATACATCACAACAATCAATTTCCAGACCCAAACATGTTGTCTTAACTACTAACCAATATCAATATCATGCATGATCATCACAGTCCAAACATCACCATGATTATCCAAACATCTCATACAACTAAATTAACATGTTCCAACACATTAGAATTCATCCATAACATACTAACATGCTCCTAATATCCCAACATGTTCAAACTATCATCTTTCAAACTTTGTGCAAATAAAGTTTCCCTTTTGGGAAAGTATATTCCAACATCTATCAAACACTCAATGTATTCATGAATTCATCACAATTATACCATCTCAAGCTCATAACAACATCTAGACATGATCAACAATACCTAATCATCATAATCTACTAATCATCATGAACAAAAGTTTCCACTTTTGGCAAGATATGAACAACAACATCCATTACAAGGTTTCTAGCATTCATATCAACAATCTAACATCCAATCATCATCCTAAACACATCAACAACATCAATCCATCATCAATTCATCATATCATGAAAATAAAGTTACTATTATTAGTAACCTATGAACACCAACTTCAATTCATTAATTTCTTGCAAGATCAATGTAACCTAGCATTCATACAACCTATTAATCATCATACATTCATCAAACAATCATCAATCATCCATAATCTTATCAATTTTCGAATTAGGGTTTGCCTAAAATCAAAGTTCATGATCAATCCATTAAAAACATACAATTCATGCATAATCAACGTTAAACAACATGTATTCAATCCAACTAACATACTAACATCATCAAACAACATCAATTTCGACCACATGAAGATCCATAAACGAATTAGGGTTCGGCCACATGAAGAATCTCACAAAAACATGTAAAATCTAACCTCTAAACGTGTGTTAACTTGCAATTGATGATTCCCAACGTGTTGTATGCCTTGTAATCGAACAAAACTCGAGTTTTCTTGGTTGTTCTAGGCTGAAATCGCAAGGGAGGGGGTTGGGAGAAGGTTCACGGCCGAATGGAGGGTGGGGGCTAGGGTTTGGGTGTTTTGTTTAATTTAGTTTGCATAATTACCCTTTAACCCTTGTAATTTGGTATTTTATAAAAACTAGGCTTTAAACCCTTTGTAAAATGTTTTTAACTTAATAATATAAAGATAATAACTAATGATAATCATTATATATTTTATCTTTATAAAAACACAAGACATACGAATAAATAGGCACGTTTCCACTTTACGCGATTAATTTCCTAATTAACATTTAAAACATGCAAACACATAAACATAATACCATAATCACATTGTCAATTAGATTATCATTAATTTAACATTATTAATTATTATTAGGTCACCAACGTTAAACGACAACTAGTGTGTGCTTACGACACGTGTATGCAAGACTTAACGGAACTAACGGAGTTTGGTAACGGAAATTTACCGGATGTCACATTATCCCCATGTTGAAAGAATTTTCGTCCCGAAAATTGCGTTACATGGTGAGAGTGTTCCATCACTGGTCTACTGCATTGGCACACAGAAATCGAAATCGAGTGAGTTTTGGATGAGTTGTCACATCATCCCCATGTTGAAAGAAATTTCGTCCCGAAATTTAAATCAATACCTTCGTCTGCTGGCATCGTATTTTCGAATAATTGAGGGTACTTAAGCTTCATTTGATCTTTCGTTCCCATGTGAATTCCGGTCCACGTCGCGAATTCCAACGGATTTTGACAATAGGTATCTTGCTTTGCTTAAGTGTTTTCACCTCACGGTCCATCACCTCAACTGGTTCTTCAATAAAACGCAATTGTTCATCCACTTGAACTTCTTCTAGTGGTACGACCATCGTTTCATCAGTTATGCACTTCTTTAGGTTTGATACGTGAAATACATCATGGATTCCACTTAGCGAATCAGGTAGGGCTAGTCGATAGGCCACTGGACCTATTCTTTCCACTATTTCAAATGGTCCAACGTACCTCGAGTTTAGCTTTCCTCGCTTGCCAAACCGAACTACGCCTTTCCATGGTGAAACTTTCAATAAAACCTTGTCACCAACCTGAAACTCTAAAGGTTTCCGTCTCTTATCAGCATAACTCTTTTGTCTGTCTCGCGCTGCCGCCATACGGTTTCGTATCTGTACAATCTTCTCGGTTGTCTCATGAATTAACTCGGGACCTGTTAGCTGGCTATCACCAATTTCCGCCCAGCAAACCGGTGATCTACATTTTCTCTCATACAACGCTTCGAAAGGTGCTGCCTGTATGCTAGTATGATAACTGTTGTTATAAGAAAACTCCACCAATGGCAGGTGAATTTCCCAGTTATTCCCGAAGTCAATCACACAAGCACGTAGCATATCCTCCAACGTCTGTATGGTACGCTCACTCTGGCCATCCGTCTGTGGATGATAAGCAGTACTCATATCTAATCGTGTACCCAAAGATTTCTGCAATGACTGCCAGAAGTGTGACGTGAAACGAGCGTCGCGGTCAGAGATAATTGAGATCGGTACACCGTGTCTCGAAACGATCTCCTTGAGGTACAGGCGGGTTAATTTCTCCATCTTGTCAGTTTCCTTAATTGCAAAAAAATGAGCAGACTTTGTCAATCGATCCACAATAACCCATATCGTGTCACAACCAGTACTAGTCCGGGGTAACTTGGTAATAAAATCCATGGAGATTTGTTCCCATTTCCACATTGGTATCTCGGGTTGTTGCAACAGTCCGGATGGTTTTTGGTATTCCACCTTTACTTTCGAGCAGGTCAAACACTTGCTCACATACGTAGCTACATCCGCTTTCATGTTAGGCCACCAGTAGTGCGCCTTTAGGTCATGATACATTTTGTCGGATCCAGGATGTATAGAATACTTAGATTTGTGTGCCTCACTCATAACTAAATCTCTCAGATTTCCATAGGCAGGCACCCAAAGTCTATCCATGAAATACCGAATTCCATCCTCCTTCATCACCAGTTGTTTATCCATTCCCCTCAACGACTCAGAACCAACATTTTCCGCTTTTAAGGCTTCTATCTGTGCCTCCTTGACTTGTTCGGGCAGTTGAGTACTGATAGTAAGCTGTAAAGCTCGCACCCGTCTGGGTTTAGCTGTTTCCTTCCGGCTTAAGGCATCGGCAACCACGTTCGCCTTTCCCGGATGGTACTTAATAGCGCAATCATAGTCGTTTAGTAGTTCCACCCAACGTCGTTGCCTCATATTCAACTCCTTTTGCTCGAAGATATGTTGAAGACTCTTGTGATCGGTGTAGATAGTGCACTTGGTACCGTACAAGTAATGTCTCCAAATCTTTAAGGCAAAAACCACTGCACCCAATTCTAAGTCATGGGTAGTATAGTTCTTCTCATGAACCTTTAATTGTCTCGAGGCGTAGGCTATCACCTTTTCTCGTTGCATCAAGACACAACCCAATCCTTGAATGGATGCATCACAATACACCACGAAGTCATCCGTTCCCTCTGGCAGTGCTAATATCGGGGCAGTACAGAGTTTCTGTTTTAACGATTGAAAAGCCGATTCTTGACTCTCACCCCATTTGTATGTCGTTCCTTTGTGAGTCAAGGCTGTGAGAGGTTGTGCGATCTTAGAGAATCCCTCTATGAATCGTCGATAATAACCTGCTAATCCCAGAAATTGTCTTATCTCACTCGGCGTTTTGGGTGTAGTCCAATTCTTTATCGCCTCAATTTTGGCAGGATCAACATGTATCCCTTTCTCATTAACAATATGACCTAGAAATTGCACTTCTCGTATCCAAAAGTCACACTTAGAGAATTTGGCGTACAGCTGTTCCTTTTTCAATAGCTCTAAGATCATTCGCAAGTGCTCTTCATGATCCTCCTTGGTCCTAGAATATATCAGTATATCATCGATAAACACAATGACGAACTGATCGAGATAGGGTTTGCACACACGGTTCATGAGGTCCATGAACACAGCAGGTGCATTAGTCAACCCAAAAGGCATGACCAAGAACTCATAATGACCGTAGCGAGTACGAAACGCAGTTTTGGAAATGTCTTCTTCTCGGACTCTGAGTTGATGATAACCGGATCTCAAGTCAATCTTCGAATAATAACTTGATCCCTGGAGTTGATCAAACAAGTCATCGATACGAGGTAGAGGGTATCGGTTCTTGACTGTTACTTTGTTTAACTCCCTATAGTCGATACACATCCGAAATGTGCCATCCTTCTTCTTAACAAACAGGACAGGGGCTCCCCAAGGTGATGTACTAGGTCGAATAAAGCCCTTATCTAAAAGCTCCTGGAGTTGTGATGACAACTCTTGTAGTTCGTTCGGTGCTAATCGATAAGGTGCCCTAGCAATCGGGGCTGCGCCGGGAGTCAACTCGATTTGAATTCCACTTGGCGGTGAGGTGGTAATCCAGGAAGATCCTCTGGAAACACCTCTGGAAAGTCGCGCACTATGGGAATATCCTCCATTCTCCTTTCTTTCGCTTGCTTATCGGTTACAAGTGCTAGAATAGCCACACGACCCTTTCGTAGTAACTTTTGGCTTTCATGTATGAGATGATGCCTATCACAGCACCACTTCTATCACCTCGGACTGTAAGAATTTTGTCATCAACAGGAATTCGTATGATCTTCTCATGACATATAACTTCCGCTTGCTTGCTAGAGAGCCAATCCATGCCTATCACAACATCAAAACTCCCCAGCGTAACAGGCATAAGATCTATAGCGAAAGTATGACCAGCAAGTTCTATCTTACAATCTTTAAGGATATGCGTTACATGGATCTGTTTACCGTCGGCCAATTCTACGGTGTATTTAGATTCTAAGGCGGAGGGTATATCACTTAAAAGACTACAGAATTTTAAGGACACGAAACTCCTATCGGCTCCAGTATCGAATAGTACCGTAGCAAAACAACCATTAACAGAGAATCTACCAGTAACAGTTGTAGGATCATTTAGAGCCTCACCTGAGCCAATGACGAATGCTCTCCCTTTGGCTCCATCTTTGTTACCGCCATTACCATTACCATTTCCACCGTTGTTGTTATTACCGTTGTTGTTGTTGTTGTTGTGACCATTTCCGTTGTTGCCATTACCATTTCTCCTTAGTTGTGGGCAATTTCGCCTGTAGTGCCCTTCTTTTCCACATTCAAAACAACCTTTAGGAGTTTCCTGAGGTTGTTGTGTCCTCCTTACCAGCTCACCACGACAATCCTTTGCAGCGTGTCCAATCTTACCACAACGCTGACACTTGAAGTTATCACACCTTCCCACATGATGATAATTACACCGAGTGCACTTCGGATGTCTACCACCATAACCACTGGGTCCTTGATTATTTGCAGCGTTTGGTGGAAGTTACGATTATTGTCGAACCTCCGTTGTTGCTGGACTGGCTGTTGTTGCTGTTGAGGTTGGGGTTGACCGCTAGAAGATGATGATGCTTTGGTGTTGTTGGCACTATCCCACTTTCTCTTGTTGTCGGGCACGCTCGCCACAGCGCCCCGCTTGGGTAGACGTCCTTGCTCCACGGCTTGGTCAGTTAGCTTATGAGCTAACTGGATGGCTTGCTGAATTGTGGTTGGGTTGGAAGCAGTTACCATACTTTGAATTTCGGGTACTAATCCCCGTATGTAATGCTCAACCTCTTATGCATTTCATTCACCATTCCCGGGCATAGGGTTGCTAGTTCATGAGTTCTGGTGGTGTAGGCCTCGATTTCCGAGCCCTGCATCTTCAGTTGCCAGAACTCTATCTCTAACTTCTGCACTTCATTGCGAGGACAGTACTCCTCAGTCATCATTGCTTTGAATTCAGCCCATGGCAGTCCATTAGCCATCGCTTGCCCTAGCATCTGGACTTGCGCATTCCACCAGGATAGGGCGGCACCTTCCAGGGTCCCGGTGGCATATTTCACCTGATCAGCAGGTGGGCAGTTGCATTTGGAGAATACGGACTCCGTCTTCTCAAACCATCGTACCAGTCCCACAGCACCTTCAGTACCGCTGTAGGTGTGTGGCTTACAGTCCATAAAGGACTTATAAGTACACGCCGGTGGTCCTGCTTTAACACAACAAATATTGATCAGACAGCCTATACGGTTACGCAGGATATTTGGTTTAACTTTCAATCATTGTTTACCTGCTGGCTGTCCCGCCTGGGCAGCAGCCACCGCTGCCTGAATCAGGGCAGCTATCTCAGCAGGGGTCATGTTCACAGCACCACCGCCATGGTCTCCGGCGCCACGTCCACGTCCGCGCCCACGCCCACGTCCACGTCCACGTCCACGTCCACGGGCGTCCATTTTTCACTTTACATTCACAAATACAATAATGAGTAACATCAAACACATTTATCTCATTGAAGTACAGTAAACAATAAAAAATAATAAATCATCACAACCACAACATTCATAACAAAAATAATAACCAAAGTAAATAAATTGTAAATGAGTCACAATGTATTCATCAATGTCAAAATTTAAGTTTGTCGTTCGGGTGGGGAAACAACCCTTCCCACATAGGTTTCAAAAAAAACACTACGTAGTCTAAGTCATATAAAGAAAATCAATCGACAATATCTGACCCATCACTGTCATCTTCCATCTCCTCCGGTTCCTCCTCCCGGGTTCCTCCTCGGGATCCTCATCCTCAGGGTCTACTGCAGGAGCAGGAGCTATAGCAATCTGAAGCGCTGCCAGCTGGGCTTCCAAGGTAGCAATCCTATTATCAGCCACTGCATCCCTCTGTTCACGAGCAGCCACGCGTCCTCTAAGTGCTATGATCCCATCTTCCATGTGGTAACACCCGTTTAGGGTCTTCCCATGGTGCTCCTCGAGTTCATCCACCTTATGTCGTAGTTTGTACACCTCGTGCTGCAGTGTACAAACATCACTCGTGAGTCGCCTGACTCGCTGCTGCTCAGTATCCAGTGCTGCCACCAATGCAGCAATCAGTTGCTCATTGGACTGCACCGTCCGTGGAAGTGAAGGCATTGGTTGATCAGCGTTGCTTCTAGTTCTGGGTCTCGGGTCAGGTACGCGTTCCCTATACATTATGTGATTAACAAACTTGGGGTAGAAACTCCAGTCTCGTGGGGGGTCACGCTTCATCAACGCAAAAGGTTGATCCCAATCAAACTCCCCTCGAGGATAAGCTAGACGAGGCCAGTCGAGTCCATCATCAGGTACAGGTGCGGGAGGTGGGGACTCAGATCGTGCAGGTGATGCAGGTCGCTTACCCGGAGCTCTCGATGACGATGCCATGCTGCAGATAGTGTGACGTGTATGCCAATGAGTATACAGTAGATGAAAATAAAGCACAGGTAACTAACTAACTGTGTGCGGTTATAGTCTAGTGTGTATGCAACCTAGTTCCCTATAACCAATGGCTCTGATACCAATCTGTCACACCCTCAAAATCCACGTGCGGAGTTTTACCGCGAGGCGTGTGAACAAACCAGGATCACAGTCAATAGTTACTCAGAACGACTCTATATGCCACAATTAAAATAAAATCAACCAAAGTTTAAACTTGAAAACTGTGCGGAAGCGTTTTGTAAAACAACCCAAAGAATATAAATGCATACTATGGCAAAACATGCGCCAAACCAAATGAGTAAACATTAACCATTAAAAACAATAACAATGTCTTGAAGACCAAATCTTAGAATGCAAGGTGAATCCGTGTGGTGCTCCTAAGGCAAGCAAGTTAATGACCTGAGAATAGCATACTAAAATGTCAACACAATGGTTGGTGAGTTCAAGAGTTGATATTCAAACATAAACAGTTTAATAATAGAGATATACAAGTAGTGCATTGTAACAGATAGCTAGTCCATTAACAATAAATATTAATTCATAGTGATTTCGCAATTGAAGCTGACTGTGTTACGTTGTTGCCTCCTGTCACGACTCAACAGGTCGTGACAATGTTCAATAGGACAAATTGCACCCGGTTGACCTCGAGTCACACAGGTGGGGCTCGTCAGACCCAGTAGTACTACCCAAGTTTCCCCGCTATTCAATATTAACAATTCGAAAGTGTGAGGACTTTCCCATGATAAACATCACTATATTAATATTATGCACAACTGAAATATATATAAAGCGTTTGTAGTTTACCGGTATGCTATCTCCCCCAAAAGAGATTAAGTAAAGAGTGGGGCATGAACTCACCTGATATGCGTAATAGATACTTAGAGTTTTACTTGACAGACAGAGTGGACAGACAACCTTCAGAGGTTACCTAGATCATATAAGTATATGAGTACGTGCAACAGAGAACATGTGAAACCCTAAGTACACTACAACCAAAGACTCAAGGTTTCAGAAAATAAATACATTTGACTCAGTTGACCCGTTTGACCCGTTGGTGACTTTATGTGTTGTAAACCATTCAAGCAATCATACACATATATCATACATGTTTAACATTCAAATGGTTCATATGTATGCTACATTATCCAGGTGTATCACTTAGATCATCATACAACCAAGTATCATACAAGTCATGCGAATCTAGAACATTAACATGTCCACTAGTTATAACATAATTAACATGCCACACAAAGATCAAATCACGCACCACATGCCATGTGAAGCCACTCACGACTTCACACCCTAAACCCTGCCAATCCTACTAAGTAGGGGCCTCAGATTCGCACGCGTGTATGATGATCACATTCACATTCATTAACCATGTTCATTGCATTCAACATACATCACAACAATCAATTTTCAGTCCCAAACATGATGTCTTAACTACTAACCAACATCAATATCATACATGATCATCACAGTCCAAACATCACCCATGATTATCCAAACATCTCATACAACTAAATTAACATGTTCCACACATTAGAATTCATCCATGAACATACTAACATGCTCCTAATATCCCAACATGTTCAAACTATCATCTTTCAAACTTTGTGCAAATAAAGTTTCCCTTTTGGAAAGTATATTCCAACATCTATCAAACACTCAATGTATTCATGAATTCATCACAATTATACCATCTCAAGCTCATAACAACATCTAGACATGATCAACAATACCTAATCATCATAATCTACTAATCATCATGAACAAAAGTTTCCACTTTTGGCAAGATATGAACAACAACATCCATTACAAGGTTTCTAGCATTCATATCAACAATCTAACATCCAATCATCATCCTAAAAACATCAACAACATCAATCCATCATCAATTCCTCATATTATGAAAATAAAGTTACTATTATTAGTAACCTATGAACACCAACTTCAATTCATCAATTTCTTGCAAGATCAATGTAACCTAGCATTCATACAACCTATTAATCATCATACATTCATCAAACAATCATCAATCATCCATAATCTTATCAATTTTCGAATTAGGGTTTGCCTAAAATCAAAGTTCATGATCAATCCATTAAAAACATACAATTCATGCATAATCAACGTTAAACAACATGTATTCAATCCAACTAACATACTAACATCATCAAACAACATCAATTTCGACCACATGAAGATCCATAAACGAATTAGGGTTCGGCCACATGAAGAATCTCACAAAAACATGTAAAATCTAACCTCTAAACGTGTGTTAACTTGCAATTGATGATTCCAACGTGTTGTATGCCTTGTAATCGAACAAAACTCGAGTTTTCTTGGTTGTTCTAGGCTGAAATCGCAAGGGAGGGGGTTGGGAGAAGGTTCACGGCCGAATGGAGGGGTGGGGGCTAGGGTTTGGGTGTTTTGTTTAATTTAGTTTGCATAATTACCCTTTAACCCTTGTAATTTGGTATTTTATAAAAACTAGGCTTTAAACCCTTTGTAAAATGTTTTTAACTTAATAATATAAAGATAATAACTAATGATAATCATTATATATTTTATCTTTATAAAAACACAAGACATACGAATAAATAGGCACGTTTCCACTTTACGCGATTAATTTCCTAATTAACATTTAAAACATGCAAACACATAAACATAATACCATAATCACATTGTCAATTAGATTATCATTAATTTAACATTATTAATTATTATTAGGTCACCAACGTTAAACGACAACTAGTGTGTGCTTACGACACGTGTATGCAAGACTTAACGGAACTAACGGAGTTTGGTAACGGAAATTTACCGGATGTCACAGCATGAGTGTTACACACCGTTAGCGACCATCAACACTGGAAAAACTCGTATTAAAAAGGAAACTAAAACAAAAAAATAAAACTAAACGGAAAGTAGACGTAAAAACGTTAAACCACGCACGTCACACATAAAACGTTAAAAACAATAAGAAAGTCGATCTAGGAGCCACACGTTACATCAGGTATGTTAAATGGGAAAAAATAAGCATAATAATGTTGAGCCACAGGTGCACGTTACGACGTATTAACTCTCAAAATTTAGACCGTAAATCAAAAAATTTGAAAATATGAAAGTATCGGGGACTAAAGTTGATAGTGAAAAATTATAGGGGTTAAATTGTGAAATATGTAAAAAATGTTAAAAGAAAAAAAGAATGTACAACCTTTTGTTCACATTGTACAACAATTAATGCATACCATCCAATACTTAAAACTTATTTGACTAAATGACAACTAAGGTAAAACTGTTAAAGCATATGATACAATCACAATACACCAACCAAGTTGGTAATTAGTATTATATTAACTAGAATTAAGCTTCCCGCGTTGCGAGGGCGTAAAACCATACAAAATAATACCAATGTCACACCACCATTAATGACCATCAACACTGAAATTCCGGTGTGTTAATACAAAAAAATAAGATCAAAGCGTAAAACATATAAAAATATAACTAAGCCGATTTAAGACTCACGCGTTGCGACAAACCTATTAAAAGGAGAAAATAGACGTAAAAACGATAAACCACACACGTACGTTGTGTTGTGTTAACTCGGAGAATTTAGAATGAAACGTAAAGCGAAACGTAAAATTGGTTAATTGCACATGCATGTTTGTGTCGTGTTAACTTGCAAAAACCTAGAACGAACGTAAGACGAAAGTTTAAAAAATATTAAAAATATAGGGGCCAAACATGAAAGTATAAAATTTTGTGAGATTAAATTGCAAAAGATGAAGAGTTTTGGGTTTAAAGTAAAAAATAATCAAATTTTAAAAGGTTACTTTGCAAAATATGAAAACATTTGGGTTAAAAGTGAAAAGTCAATTTTTTTAAAAAAAACTCCCTATACAAAAGGTACAACACCATTATGCATAAAAAAGCTAGTACTTAGTATAATATAAATTGATGGAAAGTTTGTAAAGAAAGTTTAGTTGGGACATAATATGTGAGGTGAAATTTGTGAATAACATGTGGCATTAGGGTGAGGGGCATACGATTGCGAGTCTCGACGTTGCCCGAGGCCGCCGCCGCCACCCCCTTCACGCCGCAAAAAATTATGTTTTCACGGCATCTACTCATCATGAGCTTGTGTTTGTTGCTTGTGTGTGTGTGGTGTAGTGGTGTAGTGTGACATGATGTTGCCACACCGTCGCCACCAAATTTGAGTGTGTGACGTAATGTGACATGACAAAATTTAATTGGTGGTTTTATGATATAGTATGATGGGTGTGGCAAGGTTGTCCCCTCCACCGTTATTTGTAATCTAATCTAAATATATAATAAAAAAGATTTTGACATACCACGTGTCATAATATTAGGCTTTCTCATTTTAATTTTCTCGTCTCTCTCCTAATAAATAATGATAGTATATAGTAATTATATTATTTAATACCTTTCTAAATTAATAAAATAGATATTGTACAAATTAAAAAATCAAAAGTTTTTAACTAAAACACACTTTAACAAAAGACATATACCATTAAAATATCAACATACTTTCAGTTTAGTTTATTTCAAAAAAGTTGTATAAATTTTTGCATGTAAAAAACCAATATATTTTCTGTTTTGTTTCAAAAGGTTCTCAACAATTTTGCACATAAAAACTAACGTACTTTCTATTTTTTCACATAAAAATCCCTTAATAATTCTTTACACATAAAATACATTTCATTGGTTAAATTCAAGTAAATTCTAAAAAGAAATGAGAACAACTTTTGCACCGATGTTCTTCAAAAATCTCTAACTCTTACTAATCAAGCCAAATAATTTAATTTTACACTTACAAAAATCTAAACGTATACTAATTCTTCTAGGTTCTTGCTTATAGCTAGAGGTGTAAACGAGCCGAGCCGATCCAATCCCGAGCTCCTTTAAACTCGAGCTCGCCTCGTTTTGATTTTAAAAAGCTTGAGCCTGAGCTCGGCTGTAGCTTGCGACCAATTCCGTAACTTAGAAATATGTGTGCTTAGGGGGTGTTTGGCCTAGCTTTTTAACAAAGCTTATAGCTTTTTTAGTTTTTTTTTTACAAAATAAGCTCAACTTAGTGTTTGATTTAGCTTTTTAAGCTTATGGTTATTAGCTTATATATAAGCTAATTTGAAGATGGTTTTTTTAGCTTATTTGAATAAGCTTATTTGTGTAAGGGTGTAAATTACTCATTTGCCCTCAAATGATGGTGGATTAATAATTATTGAAGCAACTTATTAATATAACCTTATGTTTTACTTAACTTTTTATATAAGTAATACTATTTATTTTATTCATTATAGATAAATATTACGTTGTTGATGCTGGATATCCAAACACTAGAGGTTATCTTACTCCATATAAAGGAACCAACATTCGTTATCATATGCCCGATTTTCGTCGTGGAAAAACGGTTGCTAGTCGTGCTCCTAGAGGACCTAAAGAGATATTTAACTACCATCATTCATCATTGAGAAATGTCATTGAACGAACTTTTGGAGTATAGAAGGCTAGATGGGAGATATTACAACATATGCATGTCAGTTACACCTAAGAGACACAAGTGAAGATCGTGCTAACATCTATGACAATTCATAATTATATTACAAGAAAAGATACATGGGATGAAGGATTTAACAAGGCATAAAAAGAATTTTACACTCCAAATAATGATATTGATAGTCGAGGATCTAGTGACATTAATCAAATAGATGAAGACACAAGTACACAACGTAGAATAGATGATTTATACATGAGTGCAATTAAAGAAATTATTGCAGGAGATCTAACCAAATCAAGATAAATGTTTATTGAATATTAATGTATTTTTATACAAGTTCTATGCCATTCTCGATATAAATTTATCCAAAAATGATGGTATAACTTATAAAAACAAAGTAGATACATATAAAATATAAGTTATGTGATAATATGTAACCATATCCTCTAGTTATTTTACCAACATAAGCTAGAAAAAAAAACTAACATAAGCATTTAAAAAAACCTTATCAACTTGTAGAACATAAGTTAATTCAAACATTTAAAAAAAGCTTATCAAGAAAATAAGCTATAAAAACTTTAAAATTTAAGCATAAGCCAAAAAGATAAAAACCAGGTGAAACACCCCTTATTCCCTTATTCTGCACAAAGGGGTCAATCGTCTTCCTCATTGGAATCACTGGCACTGTGAAGAAGACAACAACAGTATGGATGGAAGAGAACCACAGAGCTCAACGGCAGCACCTCGATACACCCTACCACCGTCGCGATTGGCACCCGAAGACATACTCTTCTGCATCGATCTCGACCCCGAATCCCTCGTTGACATGAAGAACACAAGCGCCACCGGAAGACCCTTTACCAGATTGGAATCAATCAAGCAAGCCATTCTCCTCTTCACCAACGCAAAGCTTTCCATTAACCCCGATCATCGGTTCGCCTATTTAGGCCTCTCCAAATCCGCTTTTTGGGTAATCAATCAATCAATCGATTTCATTGCTCTTTGGGTTTTCTGTTTTCTTTCTGTTTGTTGGTTCATTCGTCAGTTGCTGGATATGGATTTAGTGAGAGATGTTGTTTTGTAATGTGGATTCTGTGGGTTGATGTTTAGGGGAAAAGTTTGTGTGTGTGTGTTGCTGCGGTGGAAACCCTAGGTTTGAAATTGCGTGATGTTGGTGACTCTATTAGTGGACGCTTGACCTGTTTTGTATTGATTGGAGGTTAAGACTTAAAAGAACTGTCTACAGTTAACAATTAAGTGACTTAGTGAAGATAGGTATGAGGGATTTTCATGGGGAATCAGTGGTTAGAAACAATGATTGGTAAGGATAAGATGGATCGTTATAGGGGTTTGAGAAATTGGTCTGAGAATTGGGAGGAGATAAAATACACAAATTATGAAGGAAAACAGAATAAATAAGATACAAGTGATGAATTGTTGAATGTATACTAACTATAGGGTAGTTAACTGTTAGTTAGATCTCTCTGTGCGTGTAGTTGTCTTGATGTGTTTTGCACTACACGGGCATACTTTGATGCCTGTCTTGATTCTCACATCTTTACAGACTACAACTACATTGAACTAATCTGTGCTTGGAAGAAAATATGCACCATACAGAGTATCATACAACACCTTTTTTTTAAATCAACGAGATCCGTTCTTCAGTAGAGTCTATAATGATGTCCAATGATGCATCTTATTTATTCAGAGTAGAAAGAAATCACTCTCTGTCGCTAAATAGATCAATGCCAAATAAGAAATTATGTTATAATAACAGTGAAGAGGCGGACAAGTGCATTCATCATCTTATCCTATAACCTGTTGGTGTTGTGTGAGGTTCTCCTCGGGTCACTCGAATGCTAAATTTCACTGTCACGTGCTTCTAAATTCTAATCAAATTTTATGAGCATCTGTGAGTAATATATAAGGTTTTGCATTTTATTAAAGGTAGCTCATTTTCTTTGTTAATCAATACTTCAATACGCCCAAGAATGCATCCAATACTGTCACTACGGCCTGTATAGAGCATCACTTTTTTTACAAAGCCATTATGTTTGATTTTCGACATATCAGCTGCAGATGATAAGAAAAGGATTTGTTGATGGAGACCATGCAATTGAAAGCATAGAGGTTTAGGTCAAGCAGCAAACCATAGGATTGACATATTGACCATGAGGGTTTAATTAGTCATCCCTGCATCTATAATGAAGGAAAACATCAGTGGATTTTACCTAGCAAAATGTTGAAATATGTCATGACTAAAAGCACACAACTATTAACGTTTTATCCCTTACTTGCTGTTGGATTATGATTTGAAAATATTCCTTAAATATCAATTCAAATAGATCAGTTATTCAAGTTTAATCCTTTTGTTTGCTCATGTATATCTAAAGCTTAAGAAGGAGTTTAGCAGTGAAGCTGACTCAGCAATTGCTGCATTTAGAGACATCGACGTTGGTCCTGCTGCTGGTCATGCAGATCTCACACATCTATTTAGAGTGGCAAATCATGAAGCTAAAAAGTCTCGTGCACAAAACCGGATACTAAGGGTGGTGAGTATATCAGTAGGATTTTCATTTGATGATTTAACACTTTATTGATGGATATATTGCTTTGTTCCCTTTTACTTCATTTTTCTTTTCACACTAGCTGCGTTGCTATAACTTTTTTAGCCTCCCTCTTTGTATTTGTAATGCCTAATTACCTAATCTCTTAGATTTTTGATAAACCTTTGTGTTTAATAATGATGCTCTTGAAACCAGTTAATAAATATCAATCAATCAAAAAGATGCATTATAGGAGCTAATTTTCTTTTTTCTAAGATGATATTAAGTTGCACAAGATGGATGATTTATTGCAATAATTTACAGACTGAAACCATGTTCTTCGTAGTTGTTGCATTTGTAATTGTAGTCAGAAGTTCATAATTTTAGTTCTCTTTATTATTGTTGTTTAGTTTCAAAGTCAGCTTTGTATTGTTTCTTACCAATGCTGTTACTGATACTATATGTGGTTCCCAGATCCTACTCTACTGCAGATCATCAGTAGCACCGCACCACCAATGGCCCCCCTCTCAAAAGCTTTTCACATTAGATGTGATTTACCTTCACGATAAGCCTGGGCCCGACAATTGTCCCCAGAAGGTGTATGATGCTCTGGTGGACGCTCTTGAGCAGGTCAGTGAATACGAGGGCTACATATTTGAAAGTGGTCAGGGGTTGACACGTGTCCTTTTCCGACACATGTGTTTGCTTCTATCACACCCTCAACAACGGTGTGTCCAAGATGATATTGATATTCCCAAATCCCTTACAAAGAAGTCACCTGTCGTGGAACCTGCACCTGCTGATCAAGAATGTGTTCCTGTGTCCAGTCAGTGACTTGTTTTGTATACGTAAATTTAAGATTCCTTCTCTTTTTGATGGTTTTAAGACGGTTGATGTAATATCAGGTTATTGCAACACAATTGGCATACTTGGTTGTATGAGTCATGCATCTTCTGCTGTTATTGAGGGTTTGGGTTAACATATTCATTATCTTTTTCTCTTTGTTGATAAGAGAGCTGTGAAGATATGCCCATGCATCGGCTTTTCTTGTTACCGCAGGTAATGAATTATGATGTCTAGTAGAGCTGGTAAGGTGAGTGTAACGGGTTGGTTGGTTAAAAGGTTAAAACATATTGAAGTCGAGATGGGTCATTTCCATTTGGTCTATATAGTTTGATGACTTGGTTCCAAATAACAGATGTGATATTGGAGCATTTGGTCTAGACGACAATGTAGGATTCCTTTCCCGCATGGTTGCCTTCTTTCCTGGATCTTATGTCCCCGAGAGGACATCGTGCTAGTTAGTGATGTGTCCCACAACAAGGGTTAGAAGTTTGAATTATATTAGGTGCAAGTTATGGTGTGTTGTAAATAAATGAATTGTTATATAGTTGTTTTTTTGTCCATGTCTAGCAGTGAGTGGGTCACAGTAGTGATTTGTTCATTTCAAGTCCCTAACAAGTAACGATTTCCTTTTCGTAAGCCTATAGAAGCCTAACAGGCCATGCTGATTTGAAGATAATATGTTGAAAAATGTTTCAAATACTTGCTGTTATCTCATGTTTCTTCTCTTGTTTGATCGGTTGTTTCATTGTTAGCCTCATGGATGAAGTTTGACTCGATATCAAGATTGAGACGTAGCCCATTAACCATGATCACGCGGCACGCATGAAGGCAATGTGGTGTTCCTTCTTTTCGGTATACAAATAGTCAGGGCAGTAGATAGTGTCCCTGTATGGTGATTAGCGGACCACAGTACGGAGTTATTGATTCATTTCAGTGGATCACAGTAGTGGGTTGTTAATTCATTTCAATTCCCTGTCAATTTCCCCTTTGTAAGCCTATAAAAAGCCTTGTTGATTTATAATACGGTGAAATAGCACCAAACACTTTATATATTTCTCACTGCTTTTCCCAATTTCATAAACATAAGACTATAGATTGTTTGATTTGCGGTTTAGACCAAAACCAAGTGAAGTCGGACTGTTAACATCCACCGACTAAAAAACCCGTAGTATAAGTAATAGAAGACCACGACTATAAAATTGATAGAATTTCGAAGAGAAAAACATCACAAAACTTCTTTTGCTTATCCCACTCTCATCTCCATATCATTCTCATTTACCAAAAACAGGAAAACCTTCATCACCTCAACCGAGTCAACTTACTGACTATTAAACTGTCTCGTCTTTTGGGTCCTCAACTTGAACCAAATCATCATAGGAAACGGGCACACGGATTCTTTCATGAACAGGTTGTTTCTGAGCCAGTCTTTCTTCGGTTCCATCTTTTTGTGCTCTAGGTTCCGCTTCTGCTGCATCACCTCCTGCTTTTGAGCAGGCCTGTTTGTTCTGGTTTGGTACTCTCCTTAAATCTGGTTGTTTAAATTGCTTCTGCAAATACAATAATCCACTCATCTTTCTCATTTTTCAATAATTAACCATAATATAAAGCCTGAATTAAAGGGAATGCAACGACTACAAGAACAATGTAATGTTATTTAATGTGTAAAAGTGAATTATCAACGCACCTCAAACTCCTTTCCTTTTTTCATAATCTCCTTAAAAACATCTGGATCACGAGTTTTCAAAATGCTCCACAGAATCCCACCACCACATCTCAAGCGTCGTCCATCAGCGGTTTTCTGACCACCACAAGCTTGAATTGCATCCACCTGTTACAGTTTCATCATCAATAAGCAATCGAAGATATAAGAGCAGAATAAGCATTCACCATCAGGTAAACAATCTCATTCTAATGGAACAACAGATTGGAGCTGCTTACACACTATCAAGACATAATAAATACACATTAAATGAACATAACGAGCACAAATGTTTCTTATGAGTGCAACAAGTTCTCATTTTATTCATGTGCGGGATTTAATTGTGATTGTTTCTTTTTATTAGAGTCTAGTATGCATTATCTTTGTGAAGCGTAAATGTTTTTGTATTCATACCAAGTGATGAAACTGCAATTACTGCAATAGGAAATTATGATGTAATACACATCCAGAAGAAATGTCAGCTCAAGAATCCAGACTGAAATGATAAAATGGCTTCTGGAAGATAAATCTGCGATTGTACGGAAACAATATCGAGCATCAGAGACTAAAAAAACAAGAGTATTTTACAAGGATTGATTTTGAACACCACTGGCTGTTCCTCTCACCTTCAACTGCAGCAACAAATGACCATTTCTCTAGCTTTCCACTATACGGTAGGCTAGATTGTGCAAAAAGTACAGCCTCACAAAAGAGAAGGCCCTAGAATCTAAACAATTCAACTAGAAAAAGAAAAAAGTATTTGTTTATTGTAGAATACTTAAATATCATAGAAAATTTACAAAAACTATATGGGTGTGGTTACTAAACAATATTTTATTGTCGTTTATATGATAATATTTATAGTTTTGGCACCAAATCCCTTCTCCTTCCAAGCGACAATGTATTGCTCCATATTGCAACACACACACCAGTACACGTGTGGAACTAAACATGCCAATGTCTGACCTATTTCTTACTGATGAGTCAATAATGGTTGTGTTTGACTATAACGAGCCAACATGTCGAATAAAATTAGCTAAAAGAGAAAACAATCAAACAGGTTAGAAGTCACCTACGATCTATGTATTATGCATACTAACTCATTTTGATACGTTACCCAACGGCCAACCTGCCACCTCCACATGGAACTAAGAGTGAACCTTCAGCCACTACTAATACCAGGAAACCCAGGTTTCTAATTTTGCACACATAGTTTACATTAGTGCTAATTTCATAAACAATAAGGCTGATTCGTTCTGTAAAGAAGAGCACAGGTCCCACAGTTCAGGGCACAAGTTCAAGTTAGATTCATTCTATTCTTTCCTTCTTAGTAGATGATGATAAAACACTTAGTAGTACATAAATAAACTTCCACAAAAAAATAAGAATAAAATACCTCTTTTACAAGATCACTCAGAGCAGAGACACCCAAGCAACCCACTGCAGTCCAAATGAGGTAAGATTTCTTTTCTTTCAAGTGCCTACAAGTATTTAAAACAAATCTGCAAATGACATACAAGCCATTAATCTCAGATTAGATTCTCTCATTCAACAGACTAATTACATATTTTGAAGGCTAATAATCACAATCAGTTCCTCTATAGCATACAATGGTTTGTGAAAAACGAAATGATTCAAAAAATGAAGTACATGAAAAAGAAAGACCAACTTAAACATAATGAAATTGACTGAACAGATAACAAACTTGATAAAGCTGAAAATATTATGTCTAGTTACAGAGCTATATATGGGAAATACCTGTTAATATCTGTGATATCAGACCCTGAACCACCTCTCTTCTTCTTATTTTTCTTCCTCCTATTCCTCCGTTTCTGATTTTTAGTTTGAGATTCTTGAGCTACAGCATCACCATCCATGCTGATGCTTTGTCCCAACTCAACTTGTTGATTGTTTCCAACCAATTCTCCTTCTTCTACGTCAACCATATCAACATCTTCCATATCTTCAACATTCTCCACATCAAAAATGGAGTCAAGCAAGCTCTCTTCTCCCTCCATGAATAAAAAAGAAAGCTGCTAGGTATCAAAAACACAAAACCATCATTGGGCATCCGACATAAACAAAAAATACATAAACCAAAGTTAGAGTTCCAACCTAAGCCCATCAATTGTTTAAAAAAATTTCCTTCAAAGAAATTCTTTAATATGCGTTCAAGATAGATTAGCCCAACAAAACAAGAGGAAAATCTATATAGGTAAAGGACGTCCAGTTCTATAAAGAAAAATGGGTAAAGGATGCAGAATCTGCATCTAAGAATCATCTCTATACTGAGGCTTTGAGGGTCTTCTTAGATATTTACTTAAGCTAAAAAAACATATATGTGTTCTTGATAGAACAATATATACTTAACAAAGAGTTTGCCTCAAGTCTAAACTTTTTAATCAAGTGTTGTCTTATGCACTTATAGTAGCGCAGCAGCATGGTAATTGGTATCAACAGCACTATAATCTAAAAGAAGCTGCACATTAACCATCTACAAACCCTATAAAACAATCCCACTTAAAATTGCTTAAACCCTCGATTGATCATTATCTAAAAAAGATATTTCATTCAACTAGGTCATGTTCGTCGATTTCCTATTAATGTTTCAAGCATGTGAAGTTGATCGATTTCCAATCGATCTTTTAGGAGAAGAAAAAAAACACAGCAATTGATACAAGGAGGCAGCAGAAACAACGTATGTATATAGTGTGAGAAAAACTTGAACATACCGCGAGAATACGAAGAGGAGAAATCGAGTGTATGAAATGAAATTAGGGCAAAACTGTTACAATAAAAGGGGAGAAGTGACGGAGATTAAACACGTACTTGAACACCGCGTAACGAAATATACCGATTGTTGATGGGGTTGGGTTTTGGTTAGATTTTTAAACATTAAAAACCCTAATAGCCCGAGATGATCAACCCGAATAAACGAATTGTTATAACGAAAAGTAATAATTTATGCGGAGATGCGTACGCTAGCGATACATGTTGTGATTGTATGCGAGAGCGCATGTATCTGACCACTTTTCATTCAGGCTTATGTGCACTTGTGTTAAATCTTTCGCAATTATTTGTTGTGTTTTTACATGCTTGTGTGTTATTTGATGCCGGTGCAAATAGAAGTTACATAGCAACTATGTTTAGGCCCTTATTGGAGTCGGTTTCGTACTTGACTCGAACCATACACGATCCCACCCAGTTTCAATGAGTAGGGTTTTCACTAACTTGGACCCGACCTGAGTTCATACATGGTTCCAACTATACCCGGGCCCAAAAAACACGGTAGGTGCAACACAAGTTGGACCTAGTTCGGGTTGGACACAAAATCCGAATTGCCAACCTCTACATCCCTAACCAACCCGACTTCAGACCTTCCCCCACCCCGCACCTGCATGATTTTATTATGTTTTTTTTTGTTTTTTTGTCTAATGTTTATTGACCTCCTCCTCTCCGTTCTCTTTCTGGTTTATTTTTTTTATTTTTTATTCGTTTAGGGTTTAGGGTTTAAGACAATTACATTTTGTTTTTATGGTATTTTAACGTTATTTATTTAACACACTCGTTATATGTTAGTGTCAAAATTACCATTTTCCACCTCATAGAATGTTGAAATGATACCACTTTAAGTACAATAAAGTTAGAAAAAAATAGCACAATTACCTACATGAATGTTTTTAAAATATACAATAAGATATTATTAACCTATCATTATATATATATATATATATATATATATATATATATATATATATATATATATATATATATATATATATATATATATATATATATATATATATATATATATATATATATATATTAATTGACGAAATATTCTACAGTAATAATTTTAATAAAATAATAATAACAATATTTAAATAATAATAACATATATAATTTGTTTATTAACTATATATATCACTATAACTTAAAAACCAAGGTCGGTGGAGAAATCCACCGCCTTTTAATCTATGTTAATATTTTGTTTTCAGAGATTTCAACTAAAGGGTTTGATGGTTGGAGTGGTTAGCTCCTAGGTTTTTTTAACTGCTAACCCGCAGCAAGTTTTGTTATTGATTTTTTTATCATTCTTTTTTACATTCTACTTTTTTATATTGTATTCAAATTGTTTTTTTACTTGAGCGCTCTTTTGTTTCTATAATAGGTTATGTTTACATTGCAACCTGCTCGTCATAATACTTTTTTTACGTATATATCGAACCGTTGCAACTTCATACATTCATTTTTATTTACTTAACTATGTTAATGTCACACGTGTAACGAAATTCGTAGATTTTTTCTTTTACTTTTTCTAAAATTGTTTTTACCCTTTGAAAGATTTTGTTTTTTCAATATTAGGTTACGTCTACGTTAAAACATGCTAGACATAGTACTATTTTCTGTATATATCAAATCGTCACAACTTCATATGTTTCTCTTATGTACTCAACCATATTAGTGTCAATACCGCAACACGCGTAACAAAGTTTACAAGCACGCCGCATCGCGCGGGTTTATTTTCTAGTTATATATTAATTGGTGAAGGATTCTACAGTAATAATATTAATAAATTAATAATAACAATGTTTAAATAATAATAACATATATAATTTTTTTATTAAAATGGTAAAAGTTAAGATTTTTTAAATTCCAGGTTTACGTTCCGGTACGAGTCGGGTATAATGTTACCATGCATATTTATATATACATTTTAAGATGATATACGTTTTGATTTTCGCCCACGTTTTGACGTAAATTCTGTTCTGAAATGAGTCGGGTAATATACAAACATTTTTATTCGATAGTATAAATCCGAGTTACTCTACGTTTCAATGTAAATTTAGTTCGAAAAGGATTCGGGGCGATTGTAATTTATACTTTATCACGTCACATACGGCCTAGCTGCATGTGTTTTTTATGTACGTTTTGAGTTGGACTACGTTTCGACATAAATTTGTTTGGAAAAGAGTCGGGTAAAGCATAACAAGTTTGTGTTCAACGGTAAAAATTCGAGCTACTCTACGGTTTGACGTAAATTTAGTCCAAAGACAAGTCGGGTCGATTGTTAGTCTATACGTTATCACGTCACGTACAATGTCTCCACGTCGTGTTGTTGCATTCGCGTTTGATATTTGAGATCATTGTGAAATTCCTTGCGCAACGCGTGAGTTAGAAAAGCCTAGCTTTTCTTAATTTAGGATGAACTAACGGGTCATACCCACACTTGTCGACGGGTCAATTTCCAATATAATTTATAGAGTAAATTACGCTTTTAGTCCCTGTGGTTTGGTGGTTATAACGCTTTTCATCCAATAGTTTAAAAACGTCCGGTTTAACCACTGTGGTTTTAAATCTGTCACAATTAAGTCCAAACCGTTAACTCCATCCAATTTCTCTGTTACATTTTTATAAAAAGACAGAAATACCCTTGGAGTAAAAGTGTTATTATATTACAAATAAACCTAACCCTGTGTCTTTTCTTGTTTGAACACATTTGAACCACCTCCACCACAACCACCCACCACTCGTCGTCAACCATACCGCCATCACCCACCACTCTCCGGCAACCACACCGCCACCACCCAACACTCGCCGGCAACCACCTCCGGCACTCACTTAGATCTAAACCAAACCCAAAACCCCACCCGTGTGAGTGGCCTCTGTTGCGCCATTGTTTTAGTGGGCCCAAACGTCGTTACAAAGCAACTAACTGTGGTTATCAGAATAACTGTTTTCGCTCCGGATTGTCTTCCCGGAGACCCCTCGAGGAACCCTAATACTCAACGAATCTTGAATTATCCCCAAATCAGAACTCGAATTCCCCAAATTCAAAACCCCCCTAAAATAATTCTTACACGAATTCGTCTTCGGGTTATGCGACAAAGCAACACACAAACAATCACTCAAACACTTGCGTTCACAATCGCTCCTACTACCAGAAGACAATTAATGGAAGCTTGGAGCTCCCAAAATGCCAGATGAAGATTGTGTTTGTGTGTGAGAGGAAGAAGGAGATGTTGGGGGTTGTTTAAAGAATTGGAGTTTTAACTTTTAAAGGGGCTGTAACAAAACTTTTGTAGATGGTTAGGCAAGAGTTCCATCACAGAGAGAAGAAAAGAGAAGAGAAGAGAAGAGAAGAAAAGAGACGAGAAGAGAAGAGGGAAGAAAGAAGATAACTTGAAGAGAAAAGGGTGGTTGTGGTGGTGATTACTCAACTGGAGTTGAAATGGTGGTGGTGTGATGGTGATGGTGATGGTGATGGTGATGGTGATGGTGATGGTGTGATGGTGCTCGTGTGGTGGTCATGGCTTTAAGGCAAGAGATGGGGAGGGGTGAGGGTGGGGATTAATAAAATAAATTATTTTATTATTACTTAATAATATTTTACTTATTTATATATAAATATGGGTATTTTGGTCTTTTCACAAAAAATTAACAGAAAAGTTAGACGGCGTTAGTGGAACGTAGTTAATTGTAACAAAATTTAAACCACAGTGGTTAAACCGGATATTTTTCAACTATTGGATGAAAAACGTTATAACCATCAAACCACAGGGACTAAAAGCGTAATTTACTCTAATTTATATGAATATATATATAAAGATAGGTGCAATATAAGAAAACATTATTTTTAATAAAACGAAAGCTAATTTAGGACTTGCAACTTTTCCTATAAATTTTGGCTTTTCACTACTAAAATGATACACTGTGAAAATATTTGAATCTTATAAAGTATATTATTTAATTTATTAACAAATAATATAGAAACCAAAACATTAATTTGTCTAAGATAAAGAAATTGAAGTGAGAGCCATTCTCATTTGACATTCACTCACCTGCATGTCAAAATATGATTTTGTTTAATTTAAGGTTATACATCAACAATAATTAAAAAAAATCACAAGGACATAACGTCAATATGGAATCTTAAAGATGGACATATAAAACCTACAAAGTGATTGAAGGTATAGATATATGGATCAAAATAGACCAATTAACTTAAGGTATGAAACCGTGGGCCAAAATAGTTAACTTGAGGTCCAATCAACCTCTTAATTCCCAAATTTATATTTTCTTTTAACAGCCAACAAGAATTGCACCCATAATATAAAGCTAGTAAGGTGTCATGTACATTTTTTACAATCCTTTATAGACAAAAAGTTACACCATGTGTTCCAGTTTAGATTGACACTGTTGCTTCAATGCTTTATCCATAGAAAAGACGTTTCACCCTAACTTGATTTCTCTGAGGATGTCGTCGGGCGCTTCCTTTTATTTGAGAATATACGTTCGTCTCTTGACTTCCAAAGACACTATAGGGATTGTTGGATATTTGTAATCAAAAAATTAGTCAAGGTCAAAATTAAAAGAAAGTCAAACTTGTAATTAGTTAGAATTAAGAGGTAAATGATGTTAGTTTAGTTAGTTGTTAACTGCCAATCTATGGGTATAAATACCCATGTACATCGACATTTGAATGTGTCAAAATATCATATTGTATTGTGTGTGCTTTTGTGTGTCCCGTTTAACCCTGTTTTCCACCGAGTCACTACACAAATCTGTGCATACTCTTAATCGATGTTCATCCACAATATTGATCTAATCTATGATCTGAAGACGCCTCATCAGGGATGATGGAAATATTGCATGAAGGAGCTCCTGATGTTGAGTTGTGCATGCCCTTGAATTCTGCAATGTTAAGACATCTTTAATGGAAACACAAATTTATAAGACATCTATATTAAAGCATTTATAAATGTTATTGTAACATTGTATTAGTCAACGTGCTCACAAGGACATTAAGCCTTTAAAATCCTTTTAGTTGTACCAAAACATGACGTTGATGTTATCATAAGTAGAGCCATAAAGAATACCAATTCAATTATTGATTAGTTTCGACAAATCAGTTAATCCTTTGAAATTGTGAATATATAAGTCTTATAGAAAATGTAACGATTAAAAGAGTGTTGCACTAAAAGTGTTTGATGAATGACTTTTATGTGAATCGATGTTCGTATATAAATGAACCAATATTGGTTCAAGGGTGAATCAATGTTATTTAATTGGTATTAATTGATCAAGATGGGTAATAGAAAATATAGAAATGGGTCAAGATGAATCATTCTTGCACAAACACACAATTTACTTGAATGAAGTGCTTTATATGAAGCCTTATTTGTTTGTAATTTGTTAAAAATAAGAGTTCTTAATGTATTTGGTATTAATGTGTTATGAGTGTGATGTGCTAATTTATTTATTATAGGTGCAAAGATTGAAAGAAAAAGTAGCGGAGTTAGAACGTGATAAAGCAGAAAAGAATGCTATGATACAGAAATTGAAGGTAATGCAAGGTTATCTGCTGAAATGAGTGAGAAACTTCGATTGCTATCACAAAACCTACCATAAAACATTCCATCAAGTTAAGGAAAGAGTTTATGCTAGTAACCACTATGATTTCTACATTAATGTTTTTGGATGATTTGAATATTTTATACTATTTTGGTCTGGATAACTGTGATGTTTTTGAATGTTTAATGTATTGCAATTGGATGTTTTATGCTTTTTGGTTTTGGCTAACCTTTAATTACAATTGTATATATTATAAAAGTTGTGGTATATATCATTTATAGGAAAAAGTTCAATAACATTATAAAAAAGAAATCTTTTGAAAAATTTACACAAAATTCGTAGCTAAATTCATAGCAATATTTTTATAAAATCCGTAGCAAAAAATTGCAAAGCCATAGCAAGATTGATAGCAAAAGTATAACAAAACTCATAGCAAAATTCGTAGCCAATTCCATAGCCAAAATGTAACAAATCTATAGCTAAATTTCATAGCAAATATTTGTAGCAAAATCCTAGATAAATCATCCATAGCAAAATCGTGACTAAAATCCATAGCAAAACCATAGCAAACTTTTCCATAGCAAAGTTTTCATAGCTAAAATCAAACAAAACTCCGTAGCAAACTCCATAGCAAATATTCGTAGCCAAATGCGTAGCTAAATTAGCGACGCCAATTTTTATAGCTAACCCGTTGCAAATATTGGTCCATAGCAAGACAAATTAGCGACGAGAGTATTACCAACAAACTAAATCCGTAGCAAATTCGTAGCAAACACTCGTTTTGCTATGGATTCGTTACGGATTTGACCGTAGCAAATACCTTTTTCTATAGTAGTGATTATATAAATTTGTATAAGTCTCGACTTTTGATTAAAAAATATGAACCTAATAGTAGTTCACATGTGAATTTACATGGAATTTCAAAATAAAAATAACAGAAACTAAATTTATAGGGTTGTTGTGAACCCGATCTTTGTTACCCAACCGTGGTAAAAAAAAGTTAATAATACTAAGAGTTAATTACATAAATGGTCACTGTTGTTTATTTAAAATAACAAGTTTGGGTATTAAGAGTTTCAGGTAACAAGTTTGAGTATTATGTTTTCATTTTTATAACGAAATTAGGTATTAAGACTAACAAACGTTAATATTTCTGTTAAGTACAAGGGCATTATAGTCTTTTTACATCTAAGGGACAAATTATGTAAGTTTTATATTTGGTGGGCTGATTACGTAATTAACTCTAATTTATATACAAAATATCTAAAAAAAATAAATTTCTCCACTGTTTCCATCGGCTATCATCATCATCGCCATCGGAGCATCATCTCCGGTACCCTCACAAGTCCGACCACAACCATCCATCTCCACTGTGCATCTCTGTTACACCGACCACCAGCGGCCACCAACACCATCATCAATTCATCATCACCATCGTCGCATCTCCCAGTTCCCTTTCCCCTGTTAAGACTAATCTCAATCGATCACCAACCACCGGCCGCCACAACTTCCGCCGGCCATTGAACTCTCTCACTCTTGTATGAAACCCAGATTAATTGCATCATCATCATCATCATCGGCCATCATCATCAGCATCACCGCATCATCTCACCATCATCATAATAAAATTCATCATCATCATCATCGTCGTATCTAACCAGCCATAGACGATTCATCTCTACCTCCAACCTTTCTTCTCCATCAGAACACCACCGTCGATTTAGTCCCCTAGTTCAAAGCTCTACTGCAATCCCCAATTAGATAAGGTTTGAATTGGGTTTTAGGGTTTCTAAGAAGAAGATTGTGACGGAGACAGAGGTTATGTTGGTTGGGTGTCGTAGAAAATATGGGTGCTCACTAGAGTGATTAAGTTGTCGTCGGAGAAGGTGGAGGAACCGGCGGTGGGGTATGAGCGGTGGGTTGGTAGCACAAGTGTGAGGTAGAAAGAAGTCAAAGAACAAAAACAATATATCGAGTGTTTTATATAAATTACAAAGTAGTCCTTGGAGATAGATAGGTACATAAATAGTCCTTTTCAAAAAGTCAAAGGGTAATTTGGTCATTTAACACTATTTTAACAGAAAAGTTAACGTCTGTTAGTCTTAATACTCGATCTCGTTATAAAATTAAAAACATAATACCCAAATATGTTACTTGAAATCCTTAGTAACCAAACATGTTATTTTAAATAAACCACAGAGACTATATATGTAATTAACTCTAATACTAATAAAAGAATATCAAGCGGTTATGTGAGGAAAACAAAATGCTTTTTTTATAGTTCAATATGTTCGTTTTAATTATTAGACATGCTTTAGATACTTTAATACAAACAAAAATGCTTTATAAATTTTGATGAGTTGTCACTTGGGTCTTCTAATGATTTTGTGAATATACATACACTGATGCACACACATATTACATATCCTCACACTTACACAAATATATAAATACATACATATATGTTAAGGACCATGAGAACCGCATAAGACATGTACACATTGCTTCATAAAAACATGAGTTATTTATTTCTTTTATTGTTGATTGTATTATCTTCTCTATCTTGAATTTAATTTAAAAAGAAGAGAGATTGGGGGTTCACGAAGCCTTTTCTGTAAAATCTGTATGAATATATGAGATATGAATTGTGATATTAATACATGTATGGATACTATGGACATGGGATATTTACGTCAAGTTTTATTTAACAATTTTCAATAAGTGATCAATTTTAACAAGTAATCTTATCGTATTTGAAGGCATTAACTTATTTGTAATAATTATGCTGCAACAATAAAATAATAAGATATTTTCGTAAGGTCATGTATAATAAAATAACAATACAATCTAGTTTTGGTCTATTTTGTTTTCTGTTTTAAAATATATCTTTATCAAAATATTAAAAAAAGAATTTAAAAATAGAGAACTTATCTAGGACAAATGATTATATTAGGTTAGGTTAACTATACTTTTTTTTTTCTTATTTGTCATACTTCATGAAAAATCACATTAAAACTTGTCATATTTTTCCTGAAAAAATAGTTACCATTTATACGCGCTACAGTAAGCATATAATGGCTCAGTAACTCTACAACGCCTCTCCAAAGCGGGAAGCAAGCATTGCAACCCCAAATGCTCAAAAAATCAATGGAAATGCATGCAATAGCTGATGTTGGATTAATGATAAAATAAAGCTTCCAATTCGATTGAATAATATTTGTAGAAGTATCAAAAGATATAAGAATTTGCATTAAAGCTTTTCCTTCATGATCCGTCTCTCGAATTTTATTGCGTGCGTTGAATTTGAGTTTTAACCTTAAATGAAACTTAACCGTGATCTGTAAACAACTGTAGAGAATGATACACCAAGTTAAATAAGGTTCGGAGAGGGACATTTAGCACAATCTTATACCACAAGGTGAAGACACATAATGAATTTGTGATCGAGAGATGGATATTTGCAACTCGTTGATGATTTGATTATGTTAAATTCCACGATAGCGAATAAAGTTAATTAATGTTTTAAGATTGAAAAGATAGATGATCTACTGTTCCGCGTTTCTTAATCTTTAAAATTTCTTAATAGCTCACATTATATACAAGGAAAGAAACACGACTTAAATATAACAAGAATAAATTAATCCGACAAACGATTACATTGGGAAAAACAATATTGATCGGAAAGTTGGGATCGACCTGGACATGACCAATCAACTTAAACACAACCCGAATCGTCAACGTTAACAAAGTTTATATTATTACATGTAGTTATGCTTTTTATAAAAACAATTGAAATAGAATAAAATATAGCACGCCTAAAACAATATTTTAAAAGGACATAACATGATTAATCACTAAATTAATAATTTTTGGTGTACACTTGAAAATGACACCAACGGCTGATATTATTTAAAAATTAATTAGAATATAAAACTAAAAGAGAGATGGGGAACACAAATTTGGTTAGTTGTTTGTGTTGTTGCATATTGATTGAGTGACACCGAGGAATCAAAGAAAGTGAAACTGATGTTTGGCCATTTGTTGAATCTAGCAACATTATTATTCTACGACTTCTTAAAAATATCAGGTGGAAAGAGTTTGATTTCTATAAAAAATGATAATCCACCTACTTACAATATCTAATTGATTTTTATAAATGTAATTAATCCTACTTAAATATAGAAATGAGGATCAACTTGATTGAGGATGGTATAAATTTAGGTTGATGATTTGTATTTGATAGCCACCTATGTGTATATTTATTAATGTTAAAGACATTGACCACAAACCAGACACGCGTTAAACCATCATAACCTGAATATGACACATTGATGAACAAGCTAAACGGGTTGGCTAGTCAAAATGGGTTTAAAGGTTGTAGTAAAGTTATATTCGAGTTAAACGGATTGGTGAGTTATTAGCACGTTGCAATAAAGTTGTGAATGAATTACAATGGTTGGATATAAGGATTATATACTCTTTTAGTCTTTGTAATTCCACTTTAAAGAAGCTGCCTCTTTCAATTGTTATATAACATGAACATAACTCGTTCATATGGTTAGATACGTCAATTCAAAAGACAACATATTTATTAACAAATCGTGGTCATGTTAATTTTGTGTTGCGTGAGAATTTTTCACCTATAGTTAATCTTATCTAAACGAAACTAAGTTTGAAAGTTAATTATTTGCTTAATCTTATGATACAATGAAGGGAAGTTTGTTGTAAATCTTTTAATTTCAAATCAAAATGGTGGTTGTAAATGTTTAAATTTCAAATAAAAAACTACTACAATACAAAATCTCATAGTAGATAAACTTAGGATTTTATCCGAGGTTCACCTTTTGAAATATATAAAGTTTGTATAAATATAACATTTTGAATGGTTTTCATGAACTAGCTAGGTTAATGGTGTAGATGTCACCATCAAAGACTCAAAGTTATATAGGTTGGTTGTCCGGTCATAAGAGTCAAATACTCTTTAAAAAATACCAGGGCTAAAACCTTAAGAAAATTTAAAAACAGAACTATAGAAATAAATAGATGTACGAGTCTATCAACAAAACCAAAAAACAAAGTATTATCATATCATTGTTAAACACAAAACTAGGTTACCACCTTAATTAAATAAAGAACCCTTTTAAACAAATACATGAAAAATATCACTTTTTAGAAAAGTTAAAGGGCTCTATACCAAATATTCTTTTAAGGAAATTAACTTATAGAAATTTTAAATAAAAAGATCTCTAAAACTTTGTGCACTATGAATAGTTAATATTGTTATGATCATAAAACATTATTAAATAGAAATATCTCTAAAGCTGTATTTTATTCAAAATCAGTAGTTATATGAATAATGAGAATTTCGAATAAGAAATAGACTAGAGAGTAGAGAGAGAATTTGTTGATCCGCATGTTAGATTGTTAGGGTAATGAATCCGTCTGCTAAAAAAATGGTTCTAATAAATTTTTAAAATAAAAATTTTCGAAATATAATAGCACAATCTCATTTATACATTGACTTCTTAATGTTTTAATTGTTTTAAAATTTTCATATATGTTAAAGAAGTTATTGGTTTAAAAATAATAACTTAGTGCCATAAAAAATACAATAAATTATCATTTCTTTAAATTAAAACTAAAAAGTAATATCAATATTTAAGTTAAGAAAACAATTTATAATTAAAATTATACGAAAAATTATCTTTCATTATAAACAATATATGTCTTTAAATGGCAAATTGTTTTAGGAACAAAATTTAACGATCTATGAACAATAGGAAATAAAAAGTTGATACTTAGTAGTCTTCGAATTTAGACGTTATCTAAAAGAACTTATATAAATATGATCAAAATCATTTTTATATTTTTAAAAGATTAATTCATAGAATGAGTTAGGGACTTAAAGATAAAATATTGCTTTTTGTATACTCATATTGTTTGTGAAATTACTTCACAGAAAAAAACTAAAAAAAAACTAATTTTTTTTTTACTTTTCTGAATGACCATGACGCGCAAAAATATGATTATACAATCATATTAAGAATAATTAGACACTAAAAAATGTTGATAAGCGAGGTGAAACATATTCTATTAAGATGATATTAATAGATGAGCAAGTACATTTTAGATTAATTGAATTACTTATTATATATATTCTTAATAATTATAATATTTAAGTTTCCAATTATAATATTTTGTTCTAATTTCAAGGTATCAAAGTACAACCCAACGTCCGAAACATAAGATTTTATAAAATGTTCGAAAACCATCTACATGAAAATACATGTTTTTTTTTCATTCATAAGCCACTGCTTGTTGAAAATTGTTTTAAACTTAAGTATTTTGATTATAAACATATACTATACTTACATTTTAATCAAATGATTACAAAACGTACCAACTTTCTCGGCTTCAAATATGGTTTTGATTTCATTACCTTTCGATTTATTTTATATTGTTTCATCTCTCAAGAATCTAGAATTGATTTTTTTTCTAATCTTAAATTAATTATAATAATTATATTAATTTTTAAATTTATTACACTAACAATATGTAACTTATACAGTCACTGTATACTTACATCTTATCATGTAAAGACGAAAGGTCAATCTAAATCTTTTTTCGCGTATTAATACTCTAAAAAAACAAGGAAAAAAAGAAGTGTATACAAGACGATTACTTTTAAACTATAAATTTTAATAGTTATTTCTCTTTTAGCCTTAAAATGTTCGATGTAAAATATACAACCGTCTTATTAGTTATCATATGCAACATAATTTTAAAAGATTATTTAGAACAAACTTATCAATGGATTCGACCAGAGAGTAAAGCACATTGAACCATTTCAGAATCTAAACCTATAATTTTTGTATTAGGTTTGTGTAATGTATCCAAATTTCTCGCCTTTAACATATAAATATATTAAGGTACCAAAATATGACCATATTTAATACTTCTCTGCTTAAAGGTAACACAAAACTTTGCTCATTTGCTGTAAAGGTACCTAATTTTGATTATGCATGCTTTATAGTAATTTATTAAGTATATAAATATATGCGAATTCAACAAAATATTTGCTTTAGTTGAGAAACACACTTTTAATATAACAATATTAAACCCCAAAACTATAAGGACCCTAAACTATAACGAAATTAATAATTTGTAACATGTGAGTGGAAGGCAGTTTTTAGAATGGTAATTAAACAACATATTTCAAAATGACCACTTGAATAATTAATTCTAAGATGATAACCAAAACAGTAATTATAGGTTTGAAGGTAGTGTTTAGAAGAGACATATAATTCAAATAACAGACTTTTAGGGCCATTTGGTTAATAAAATGTTTTAAAATGAGTTGATAATTGAATTGAAATTGTAATTATAATGTAATCTTTTCTAAATCTTTTATGATGTTTGGTTGGTAAATATTATAAGGAATTGAAAAGTTAATAAAAGAAAAGTGACAAAAGTACCCCTGATTATATCATTCGTTACAAATCATTCCCATCCCAAACCTTGATCTTCATTGTTCCTCTTGAAGCCTCCATCCATGGAAGCTCCAAAATTGTTGTTCATCCAATTATCCTACACCAAAACCATGTTCATCTCGATCATTTTCTACACCAAAATCAGTTTTAGTCTGGTCATCTTTATTGTTCGCCTCCACCATCGTAGATCGAGCATCCATCTTATCATCTTTGTTGTTCGCCTCCACCATCATTGATTGAGCCTCCATATAATCAAACACAGATTTCATTGAGTGAAAGAAACATTTTCAATTTTTATTTCATTCTATGCCAAGCAAACATGATTTTCATTGGAAAACTTTTAATTCCACTTCCAAGGAATTCTACAAATCAAACACGACCTTATAGTAATTGATAAGTGGTGATGAAATGAAAAATACAAAAGGGTGGATAAATGATTTTAGAATGATTAAAGGGAATTAAAATCCTTGTGTAATAAATGATTGCCTTCCATTAACTAATCAAATACTATATTTTTTTCATTCTCTTGTAACAATACGCTTTATTCGGTCTCTCAATTTGCATACCAAACTACTTAGGACTTAAAAACTTTCAAAGCAAAACAATATTGTTGATGCATACATGCCTAAATAGTAATTATATCATGATAACAATATCTAGATCGTAGAAGTTAAAAGACACCTAAAGATAGTTATACAATCATACTTTTTAATATCCATAAAATTAACAAATATATCAAAAAAATATTCACAAAAAGGCGAAATAAGCTAATGGCTTAGCTACCTATAACTATTATAGGTAAGTAAAAGTCGTCTTCGCAAGAAATTAATGAAAAGTATTAAGCTTGAATACCTTAGAACAAGAACACAAAACGAGAATACTGCAAATAAAATATTTTTGGGATTTTTTATAATGAAAAGTAAATTGAATGCTAATACTTAAGAAAAGCAACAAACTTGATTAAGACCTTCGAAAACTATGACGAAAAACAATCACTTTCGAGTTCAAGTTCAAAGATCCACAATAGGTTAATAAGAATTAATTGGTAATCACATAGACATGATTTATAAAAAAATTTAATTAAAGTGATAATGAAAAAAACAAACATTTAAGATTCGCTTGTTCAAAAGATTACCAATTTATAGATATCAAGTGTTCACACACAAATCAAACTGCACACGATGCAAGAAAACCAAATGCAAATGATAGAATGTAAATACTTAAACATAAACAAACTATTGAACTTTAATCAAATACACAATTGAATTCCGTGTCATAAGAAAACAAACCAAACAATCAAATACAAATTATGACCTATTGTTTTACTTAGAAGAACTATGTTCTCGAAATTGATCATGAACTATTTAGCCAATCATCGGAATGATTCAATCTTCAAACGTTGTATGGATGTTGTTGGAGCTTGATCTTGAGCGAATCCGTGGTGGAAAGAACACTCAAAATTGCCTTAGAATCGTCCAAAATCATAGGTGTGAAGGTGGGGTCAAAACCCTAGTTTTTATCCTTATATAATGCTAAATAAACCCAATAATTTGGGAGTTGATCGGGGCAAGCGCTTAATGCGCTATTGTCAGTGCATTATCCATTGTGTCTCTCCTAAAACTCGGATTTTCCTTTGCAATGCGTTGGTTAGTGTGTTGGTGTCAGGGCACTATGCCCTGGTAGTGGAGTACTACTAGAACCTCGTTTTTGGCCTTTTTGATCCCGGTCGCTTTGTCATCGCTTGTACAAACGTCCTTTGTTCCTTTGATCTTCGACACACATGTTAAGACATTCAAATTGTGCTATTTAAGCTCTAAACACCTACAACACAAACACATCTCAAAGTAACATCATTCCATATTCATAAACATATAAAATATGAAATTAACTATGTTTAATACCAAACAAATGACACCCGATCACACATATAGTTAACAGTGTGAAGACGTACGAAGACACATCTACATGCCCACATGGATCATAACAATCAATATAACAAGGTAAGGGTTCAAATAAAAAGATTTTTCAAACTAAAAATTATAATAAGTAATCTTAACTATAAATCTTCTTAATTAATGGTTGAGATCAAGTTGTATGAAAGAACTTTGTTAGAGACGTATTTTATGCATAATCACTTTTGTTAACCTTTTCAAATCCCTTCATTTTATAAACGTTCATAACTTATATATACGAGATTGTTTTTTATTCAAATTAAAACATAAAAACGAGTGTTTTTTATTTAAAACAAGTACAATATCGTTACATAAAAATATAAAAAAGGTACGCTTTTCAGCTCATATGATTTATGTCCGTTATTGTATTTTTAGTACAATTGATTGTGTCTTTTCTTTTGTCATTGTGCTTTTCCAGACACTATTGTGTTTTTTTTAAAATGATCAATTCTAAAAAAACATAATTGTGAAAACATAAAGAGACATTGGGTTATTTTGTTATTGTTATATAATAATATTATTCCACCATTACATTTTTTTAAAATTCATTATTTTATATAACAATACGGTACTCGTTTTAAAAAAACACTCGTTATTATGGTGCAATTTTGATAAAAAAAATAATGTCATACATAAAAATTATGAATGTTAAAAAAATTGGGGAACATACCAAAAATTAACAAAAGTAGCTATTTTTAAAATACCCATCTTACAATCTTTTTCCAACAATTAAATCTCAACCATAGATTAAGAAAATGGATTATTAAGATTACTTATTACGCTTTTTAATTTTAAAAAATTATTATTTTTTTGAATATTTCCCTAAATATAGTGTGTGTATTTCAGCTAAAAATTTCAATCAAGTTAAAATCGACCTAAAACTAATATATAATTCTATTGGCTCAAAATGAAACAATGAATATACAAACATTTCTGAGTAAAATAAGATAAAAGTTATGTGGATGAGATTTAAGCAAGAGTATTATATATAACGGTAACTGTTAAAAACAAGTTATTAATTAAATTTTGAAACATTCACAATGAAGAAATGTGGTATCAAAGTGTCATTGCCATCACCATCGTTATATTTTATCGCTATTGCCCCGTCACCGTAGCTATCACCCATTCGTCTTGCCTATATATGTCGTTTTCACTTTTCACCATGGAGATCCACCCATAATGTCAATAATATAAATGTTAACTAGATTTAGTAATTAGCGGTGACGGATACAAGAATTTTTATTTATAATGACAAAATGATTTAGGTAAAACAACAAGAATGAAGCATTGTGTGGCCATCTAACGTTTATGAATTCTACCAAGAGGAGTTGTGACATCACCAATATCAAAGCTTACATATTGGTTTTCTTGATTACAATGGCAATTCTAAAATTTTTAAAGATTCTAAAGGTCATGGAAATAATTAGATGGATTTGGTACGTTTTTCCAAATAAGTGCATGTAGAAAACTTCTTTAATGTCAAAGGCTTTCTTGTGCAACAACATGGAGGTGATTGTTTGAGTTTAAAATCTTTAAGGTCTGAAGTTTTCACGTGACTCAAGAGGATTTTTTACAATGATAAGTTTTCTCTTTAATGGTGTTTATAGATTAGTCAGACTTTAAGAATCAAAATCAATATGGACGATTGACGTCTCATCTAAGAAAGCTTCACTCGGGTATTGAGAGCAGTTACATACGTCGTTCAAAAAAAACTTATTTAATAAAAAGATAATTTGAAAATATATATTAAAACATATCGTTATTGAAACTTAAATTTATCTCACTATTAATTTGAAAATATATATTAAAATAGTTTACAATTGACAATTCTCTATAGTTATATTAATCCATCATGATACAACATACGAGTATCAAATCGTCGATCCAATCACTATGACCATCTTTACAGAATTATAAAAATAATCCTGGTTCGCGATCTTAATCAAGTGTTAGCTCACTGTTAGATTACTCTTGTTCACATGTCATTGCCATTATGTTCGACACTTTGTATTTCACCACCATCACCTCAATAATACTATTTTCAATCACTACAGTTAGTTATAGACTCATATAGTACCCACAGTCACACTCCTTGGCTCATGGTATAATGGGTTGATAGTCCTTACATTCTACATGCATTCTAAACTCAAGTTATGTTGTTCGTCCATGAATATGATCCCTATAGCCTAGAGTGACATGACATCTCTCCCATAGGTTGTCAAAGCCATGTCTTTAGGAGATGTAAGGTGGTATGTTGATGGTTAGAATTAATACATACATGATGACACATTACAAAATCAATACACTTTATTTCGATGAGAATAAATTATGCTTGTGTTTAGATATGTCACATATAATTACTTGTATGTTCATATTCTATAAGAAATTTTGGAAAAAAACACTATGTTTGATGTTACTATTGTATCGTGTTTCAATCATAACATGTGCATATAAAATCGAGGCAAAGAGTGTTGAACAAAATTTAAACATCTAATTTTATTTAGTATCTACATAGAGTATGATATTTTTTAACAATCCTAATCTAATCCTATTGTACTTCAACTTAAGTATCTTTATCATGAGGTCAGTCCTAGTGATTGTCAATAGAATATAGTATATTTTTAATTTCTAAAAGAAATTGAAAACAGCTAATAACCTTTATAAATGTATTTCAATATTTAACTTTAAAAATTAGAAATAGTGATAAAAGTTATAATGTGTTTTCCACTAATAATAAAAATTAGTTTCTAAGAAAACAACTCCAGTTAATGTTAATTATCTGTTCCTAAAAGAATAATGACTTCAATTAAAAGATTAAAAGTTATTAAAAACGATTTCTAATTAATATTAACATCATTTTCTAATTTTTATGTGAACTACTTGTTAGGAACACCAATAAGATCATTTCCTATCATTTATGTTAAAGTCATAATGTACAAGCAACCACTACAAGTAGGTCCCGAAAAGATGTTACAAAATATAAATATCTTTTGCTATTAGCGAACCTTAATTACCCACAACTCAACATCAAGAAAAAAAGAACATTTATCGTCAAACATGCTTCACTTTAACCCCTTATCTTAGACGTTTGTGGCAGTTTAGTTTTTCGTATATGTCATACTAGGTTAAAAACTCACATATTACATAAGTAGAAAAATTCAACATATTAAAATTATCAAGCTTTATTAATATTTTATATGTTACATATCATTAGCAATTAATAAAATAATAATAATAAGAAAATTTTAAAATACTATAAATAACAAATAATAAAAATATAAAATAAAAAAATTATTTTTTAAGATAAGATACAATAGAAGTTGTGATTTAGTATGTTTTAATAATTTATTAACATAAGAATATTTATATTTTGGATATTATTTATTTGGTTTATTTATTTAAAATCAATTTCAAATAAAATAATAAATAAGAAAAATTTTAAAAAACTATTAATAATAAAAATAAAAAAGTATAAAATTATATTTTAAGATAAGATACAATAGAAATGTTGCAACTTAGTATGTTTTATAATTTATTAAAATAAAAATATTTATACTTTGGATATTTATTTATTTGGTTTACTTATTTAAAATCAATTTCATTTAATAGGTGAGAAACGGGAAGCAAAAATTTAAGTTTCATAAGAAGTTGACATGTGTTCATTTAAAAACTTTTTTTATTAAATAGTATAGATATAGATGTAGATTACCATTCTAATGTTACAATTTTTTTGGGTAACTTTACCAAATTGTAACAAAGTTTTAAAAGTGTTTCAATTAGGTAACTAAAGTTTAAAATATGTTTCAACTAACTCACTTATCTTTCATGTTTTATTTAATTTATAAGTTTTAACATGTTTTTCTTTTTGTTTCAATTAGAAAATATGTTTTTCTTTTTTTATGCTATTGTGGAACGGTCACGTGAATTTTAGGTAATTTTTATATTTTTTTAATATAATTAACATATTTTTTATTTTTTAATATAATATCATATTTGAAAATTCTGAACCCTATATTTTCTCCTTCATTACTTTTTTATGTAAGAAAATTATGTAATTACTCGATTTGATGATTTATTGGTTCAATTTAAAAAAAATATGCATGAGTGATCAACTTAAAATACTTTTAAAACTCCATTACTATTTCGTAACATTTACTCTTGTTTTTATCTAGCATTAACATCATTTCTTTTTTATAATTTTTGAGTGATCTACTTTATCATGTATACTAATAATAATAAGATCACTTCTTACTATTTATGTTGAAGTTATAATGTACAAGCATCCACTACAAGCGGGTCCCTCAACAACATTACAAAATACAAAATATCTTTTGCTTCACGGACATAAATAACCCACAACTCAGCATCAACAAAAAGAAACATGTATGGTCAAAAAAGGTCAACTTTACCCCTTCATCTTCAATTTATGACAGTTTATTCCTTCATAGATATTATATAATCATACTAACCACCTACTGGATATATGAACAAAAAATATATTTTGAGAGTTTTGTTCGCTGTTTTATTCTTTATTACATTCATCAATATAATTGTTAAGAACACAAAAAATATATATAATTTTTACACATCAAATTCATTAATTTACATAGATTTTTAATTTAACAATAAAAATACTCCTAAACCTAACTCATTTTCATCTTCTTCACAATACAAGTGCTTGTTTTTAGCTTATTTTCAAGATTGGTTAAAGCTTTAAAAAGGCATGATACTTATTTTTATAGTTTATAAACCACTCAAATTAATAAAAATAAATAAAGTAAGTTCTAAATAATAAATAATAATAATTGTATCATCGCATTTAATAGTTCACTCAAATAATATTACAAAAAGCAAATGCTAAGATAGAATAGATCTGCAAGTATGTCCAAATCCCTATCGTTATATAATAAAAGTCTATTTATCCAAAAACAAAAGGATCAAAACCTTCCACACCTCACAATAACTTAAAAGATTGTACTTTTCCTATTATCCGAAACATTCATTTTCCCTAAAATCAAATTGTCAATGAAATGAATATTCATGGTGTCCCACACCTTTCACCTTTCAACTTTCACCACAACACGAGGGACCAAACTGTCATAAACCAATAAACAAGACCCTCCACAATAAATTTCAACATATCAAACACCCTTAAATCCTTAATAGTACCATACGCATTGAATACTTGTACATTTAGCCGCCACTCACAGCACACTGTAAATTCATATCAGAGCTCTGATTGGGTGCAGTAGCGTCCACACATCTATATATACACCCTCACATCCTCTGAAGAACATTGTAACTACACTATCAAATAACATTATTATTATTATTATCTCCGGCGACGATGAAAATGAATCGTTGTTTGATCGTTTTATTTGTTCTGTTGATCGTCGGAGTAGTCAACGGCCGTGAGTTGACCGATGATGTTCTCCGGTTGCCGTCGGAAAAACTTGAATTCTCCGGCGATGATTCCGTCGGTACCAGATGGGCTGTGTTGATTGCTGGATCTAATGGCTATTGGAACTACAGGCATCAGGTGATAATTGCTGTAAACGATGTCGTATGCTTGATTTTTGAAGTGTTGTGTGTGTACAGATAGGTTATGAGTTATGAATAAATTATCGTCGTATGTTGTTTATTTAGGGTTTAATTTGATTGTTTTGTTTGTGTCTAGAAAAATTGTGCGAAATTTTAAGAATAATTGTTTGGATTATGTAAAAGAATAGGAGATTAGGATGAAAGTAGTGTTCAATTCGTTGCTGAATTAGTTACTTGTTAGATCGTGTGATAGTAATTTTTTGTAAGGGGAAGCGTTTGATTTTAATTTGGAAACTACGGGTTCTTTGAAGGAAAATTTGATCAGGTTCGAATTCATGTTCGTATGATTTATCGCGTTTAAATGCGTTTAAAGCTGTGTTTTATTTGATCCCGTCGGTTAGTAGGGTACTTGTGTGGGACATATGAGTTTACTAGGGACGGGTTCTCGTAGTTTTGAGAAAAGAGTATTTTATCAAATTTTGTTTTGATTGTTTATTGTCTTGTCTTCACGTCTGATTAATTTTATGAATTTGAGTTTACTGTACTTCTGAGAAGCTTATTTTATGTGTTTTGTCAGCTTATGCATATTGCTGGTTCTTGATAGAGGTTATGATGAATTTATAAAAAAAAAAAATTGGGGAGTAAATTATTTGATCAGTGACTCAGGTTATTATCTTTGTAACTTAAAACATGTTTTGATTTGGGAAATCAAATCTGAGTGTATTAGGACAAATTGTGTTCTTGCCTTTATAATTAAAGAACTCTAGATTTTTTAAGGTTAAACACACCTGCACATCATCCTGTGGATATGGATCGACCTGAAGACCCTTGATGTCAATAGTTTTATGGGTCCTATGTTAATTGATGTAGCTGAAAGCAGTTCAATGATTCATGATTTGGTCTGTTCTTGATTGTGCTCAATTTACTAAGGATCTGTTCTTTGTTCTTTTCAGGCGGATGTGTGTCATGCATATCAAATATTGAAATCTGGTGGTGTGAAGGAGGAAAATATTGTTGTATTCATGTATGATGACATTGCATATAGCTGGGAGAATCCCAGGAAAGGTGTCATTATTAACCACCCAGAAGGCAGTGATGTGTATCATGGAGTGCCAAAGGTTTGTGTTTCATGATCAAACATTCGACATAAAGAAAACAATCTAATGGCTTGCTAAATTGTCATTTTTGTATGTGTTATGAATAAAATTTGTTTCTTGATGCACTACATTGCTTGAAACAGGATTACACCGGGGAGGAGGTTAATGTTGACAACTTTTTTGCTGTTTTGCTTGGAGATAAAACTAAAGTCAAAGGTGGAAGTGGGAAGGTTGTGGATAGCGGTCCCGATGATCGCATTTTCATTTACTACACTGATCATGGTGGTCCTGGTGTGCTTGGTTAGTGACTGGCTTCTTTGAAATTAAAATAACAAAAAAATCTTGTTATTTATTAATTCATTGACTCTAGAAAACAGAGTATACACATTGAATATATCCATGCATGCAAACCAAATATCTTGTTTTAACATATAAGTATTGGATTCCATGTTCATGCAACTGATATGTGGTAATTTTGTAAATGTTATCAGGGATGCCAACATATCCTTATCTGTATGCAAATGATCTTATTGAGGTCTTGAAACAAAAACATGCTTCTGGATCATACAAAAGCTTGGTAATTTGCATTAACTATTACTATTCTTCCGATTCACTTCAATACAAATTAAAGTTTGAAGTACTGAACTGTGAGAACAACTTATGTACTTGCACATAGTGCTGACCATATATAATGGAAGAGAGAAACAGAGTGGATTATGCAGTTACATGTGTGTCTTATGTATCACACTTAAAGCAATATGTACACATGTTTATGTAGTTCTCACAGTTATCTACTTAAAGTTGATTATGTATTGAACGGTCCTCTATAATATATGCTAATTTTGGCATTTATACATGTTATCTCCAGGTGTTTTACCTTGAAGCTTGTGAGGCTGGAAGTATATTCGAGGGTCTTCTTCCTCAAGGTTTAAATATTTATGCAACCACAGCCTCTGGCCCAGATGAGAGCAGCTGGGGTACTTATTGCCCTGGGGAGTATCCTAGCCCACCACTTGAGTATGATACATGTTTGGGTGACTTGTACAGTGTTGCTTGGATGGAAGACTGGTATGTTAAATTACTATCATACCCTTGGAAAGAAAAATGACAACTGAACATAAAGTCTATTAATTCAAGACTAGAAAATAAGATCTCTTTTAGTAATTTATTTTTTTAATCTTAATAATCAGTATGACAAACATATCCCTCTTGTTTTTGATCGATATGTATTCTTGCTTACAGTGATGTACACAACCTGCGAACAGAAACTATCAAGCAGCAGTATAAACTGGTAAGAACTACAGACCGACGTAACATCTTAATCTTTTCAATCATTGGTAAAGAGTAAGAGCACTAACGTATGGTGTACCTTTTTTGGTAAAATAATAACTTTGGGTCATTGGGTTTTTGATATCTGCAGGTTAAGGAGAGAACCTCAAGTGACAACTCTTATTATGGATCCCATGTGATGCAATATGGGGACTTGCCACTAAACAAAGATCATCTTTACTTATATATGGGTACAAACCCTGCAAATGACAACTTCACTTATATTGAAGATAACTCCCTATCACCACCACCAAAAGCCGTTCACCAGCGTGATGCTGATCTTCTACATTTTTGGCATAAGGTTTGTCTTTAGCATATTATAAAATTCAAGAAATCTGATTAGTATGTGTTTAAGGGTTGGCACAACTCAAACCAACCCATTTTGACCCATTAACCAACAGCTCAACTTGCCTGTTTTGACATCTCTGATAAATACTTTTCTCCTGACAGTATCAGAAGGCGCCAGAAGGTTCCGACAGGAAAATTGAAGCTCAGAAAAAGTTTGCTGAAGCCATGTCTCATAGAATGCACATAGACAGCAGTATACAACTCATTGGAAAGGTTTTGTTTGGATTGGAGAAGGGTCCCGAGGTGCTAAATTCCATTCGATCTGCAGGGAAACCTCTTGTTGATGACTGGACCTGCCTTAAAACATTTGTAAGCCCTTTAGATCTTCCTAAAAACTTATCACATGGACCCTTAGAACACTAATCACAAAAGTGCTTTCCCGAAGATTAAAAATTGACTGCTTGTGTATTCCATTTTACCTTCAGGTGAGGACGTTTGAGACACATTGTGGATCTTTATCACAATATGGCATGAAACACATGCGATCCATTGCTAATCTGTGCAACTCTGGAGTCACAAATGATCAGATGGCTGAAGCATCATCGCAAGCATGCCCCACCTTCCCCTCAAACCCATGGAGTTCACTTAGCAATGGTTTCACAGCATAACGCTCCTCATTCCTCAAACAGCGTGGACCTGTAGTCGTCCAAATATCATATTATGTGGTTTCTGAATCAGCCTTCCAAAAAAATATAGCTTCATTGTATATAAAGCTTGAAGCTTCCCCTTATAGTATTTTTTAGGTCCACAAAACGTCTTATATATATATATATATATCTCATGTGTATGTAATATTATAACCAGTGATATGCAAATCATGTACTTGCATCTGTATATTAGAAATTAATTGCGTTGTTTACTTATCCGTTTTTATGTAACAATTATACCATCAACCACTTTTTAATGCTTACTTGTTACTTCAAGGCTTGTACGCTGTCTGTAATGCAATTTCACCTCTCTTTTTTGATTTGTGTGCTTTGGGTGATCGGTGAATTGTCACAGTGAAGCAACAGGGAGTATAACATATCAACCTTGGTAATCAAAAGGCACGTGTCTAGGTTCTCATGTGAGGTGAGGCGTAGGCGCCTTAGACATACTCAAGGCGCAAGTAATCTAAAAGTGCAAACAAGGACCACCTCGGTTTGTTGGCTAGTTTTAACTGGTTCAGTTCGGTTCAGTGATAAGGAGTCGAGGAGGGCGAAGGAGATAGAGAGTTGATTTTGGTTTAATGACAGCAAATAAAGAAAACTATTTAACATTTGGTATTTATTAGAACCAGAAAACTACATTTGACTATCATATAGTGTGACTTGCAGCATTCATGAACACAATCGATGGCACAAACCAAATCAGCATGTTCACCTTCCAGGCTTCCACCACTGCAAGTTTCGATTTTGATCATCTCAATAACCCAAAAACTTAGGAGCAAGAAGAAGCAAAGGCTCTAAACACCCCGGAGAAAACTTCCTCGCGAACAGATGACAGATCGAAGAAGGTTCTCCGTTATAAACACAGTTTTGATGGTGGAGAAGTTTCTTCAAGAATTCCTCTGTTATATCAGACTTCCCAAATGTAGCAGGGTGAGGTCCACCTCTAGACCAATCGACCCAAGTCAAGCTCCGGTTTGCTATCAAACTAGGAGCCTGAATGGTCAACAGGGTCGGGAAATAATGCTCATCCACGTAACAAGCCGGCCTGCAAAATGCTTCAAATTTAGGATAATAACTGGTGTCTGAGATGATGACTAATGCAAGATTCCGGTCAACTTCAAACCATTGTGACCCTTTTCTCCATTGTGAGAGGTTGACTTCTGGTAACATGTGGTGGTTGTAGCGTCCTCTACCAACAGGACTCGGGTCATCAAAGGCTCCCATGAAGCTGTATCTGGAGTTGGTAATGTAATGATAAGTTAGAGTGAAGTTGTAGAGTGGAATGCAAGATTCGGATACAAGAACAAAATATTCATTTGAGAAATCAAGAAGGGCGTTGGCAAGCAGTCGTCTCTCAGCATCACACATGCTCATTCGACCCCATTGTGCTACCTGCAAATGTCAAATCCAGTTAAAATGAAGTAGTTATGCATATATAACACCATGATCAACTATATGTGAATAAATGAAACGGCTATTTTGGTTTTAAAAAGCGTGAGGCACTTCAAGGCGTTAATAAAAACTAGTTGCATCAGACGCGCTTTCCCAACTGTATCACGCCTAAGGCGTGCATTTCAAAACCAAGGTAGCTATGCGTATATAACGGTGTGGTCAACAATATATGAATCAAGATTATGAATACAGGAAGGTAATAAAGTACCTGACTTGGGATTTGTCTCCCATAAAAAACAGATTTTGATGAAAAATTGGCTTCATATGAAGGAAGTGAATGAATGTAAACTGAATATAAGCCCTCATGACCCTTGAAGAACCTCTCCCACAAAGGAGCCAATGGCAATGGGCCTTTAGTCAAGAACATAAAAGCAATCTTTGGGACTCTTGTGAATGGATAATTCTTCAATTTTGGCACAAAAGAAGCCCTCCAAAAGAGTTCTTCATCACTCATTGTATGCAACAATGTGGAAGGAGGTTTGATCCAGTGATCAAGATTCAGCTTTGAATGTTCTTCAACACATGGTTGTAAAGTGGGAAATGATAAAGCTAGTGTAGTCGTAACTTCGGTTTTACGAATCATATATATGACAAATAAACAGATTGAAAAGCATAAAACCAGAAACAAGAACAGCAACTGAATCAGCCTTGGTGGTAAAACCCTAGACTGATTTGGTTTGCTTACAGTTACAGCAGTTGGGTCTTTACCATCTTCCATTGATGACCAATAATCACAACTTGTATCTTGATAACACAAAATTATCAGGTTTTGCTTGTGGGTATGTTGAATTATAGCTCCTTAAACCCTTTGACACCCTTCTTGCAGCCTGAAACCATACAACAATTCAAGAAGTTCAAATTTCAGGTTATAAAGATTCAATAAGAAAGTGGGTTGATCTTTCATAACATGAGAGTATTGACTTTGGGTCAAGTATACACAAAAATCAATACTTTTTGAAGAAAAGTCACAAAGACCATAAACCAAGTGATGGGAATCTTCAAAAATTCTTAAAGAACCATCAAAATGAAGACTTTTTAGAAAACCACCATTATAACTGAAGACCAACAAGTGATTGGAATCCAAATTTTCTCAAAAAAAATTAATAAAAATTAACTGTTTAGAAAAGGACAATCAAAACCAGAAGCCAATTGAAGAACAGGTTATTAACAAAAACAACTTCAAAATGAAAGACAAATTGAAACAAAACAAAAGGTTTCATAAGCATAAAGATCATTGATACACTATGAGTTCATACACAAGATGAATATATTTGGAGTTTAAAGAAAGAGAAATGAAGAAGAAGAAGATACCATGATGAAGTTTTCTTTCTGCAATGAAAGAGATGATTCGTGAGTTATAAAAAGAAGAGCATGAAAGCAGGTATGAAGGGGGCGAAGAGATCCAAGAAATGTGGTCTGTCGCCATCTGATGTTTCAACAATTCTTTATGATTCTGCCCACGACATGCCACTTGCCAAAGGCAGTTTCCCATGTTTTTTGGGGGTTATTTTATCTTCTTTTAAATTCCTTTTGGGGCAGTTAACATTTTGTGCAATACTGTTTAGTTTTTATATAGACTGGATATTTTTGTTTAGAAGGTACAAATTACTAAACTAGTTTTTAACCATTCTCATGGTATAATATATTCTATCTAGTTAAGAAGCGGTTAATGTGAGGTATCTTAAGATCTTATATAAGTAGGTGAAGATTTTGGGTTTAAATCCTATATGTGACAAAAATAAAAGGGGTTCTAAGTGAGCCAAGAGGTTTTCTCTTCTAATGTGAGTTTTCTCCTGAGTGTGATCTCAAACTTCGTACTTAAGTAATGAATATGATCGGATGGGCTAGTAGCCCGTCAGTTATCCAATTTTCTGTTATAAATATAGTTAAGAAGTCATTGTTTTAATTATTGTAAGATGCTGATATAGATGGTAAATAAGAATATATTAGAAGTTGTTCTTAAAATCAGATACAAACTACATTTGTCATCAGCAGTAACCCTTACAATTAGTACTAAGTAAGTTTTACTAGAAATCTATTGATGACTTGTCTTTGTTGATATGAACTAAATTGTTACCGATAAATGCTCGTCAGCACGACGAGTTCCCATTAATATAACAGTTACTACTAGTGAAAATGTTTATTTCGATCAATTTAGTAACTAACTAATGGTGTAGCTTATGCTAATACATAATTTTTGGCTCGTCATAGGCATCTAGTGGATCGGACAAAGAGATCATTGGTAGGGGCGCTTCCTCTTGACCCTCATTTTCACCAAAGTCCGAAAGTTAGATTAGTCTTTAACAACCACACACTTCAGATATCCTAATTCGTATCGGAACTTATTTGGATCTTCCGTCGCTTATAAGTAACTTACAATTATCTAAATGAACTAATAACACTGATCAGCAATAATAAGTTAATCAATACAATGAAGATTCAAAGATTTGATCAAGAATTTTTCTATTGACGGACTAAATAGCAATTCAAATCAAGATCTAGCATGGTGACTTTGAGCAAATCAAGATGAAATTGTTTTTTTATATCAAGTAGAGGTGTAAACAAACCAAGCCGCATAAGTGGTATATTGATCGAAGCCAATAGTAAAAACAATTAATAATCGTCATTTGTTTTAAACACCAAAATAACATACTGTTCCATGAAGCATTGTGTCGATTTAACAAGACAGTATGGATCATATGTTGCTATAAATGCAATCGCTAGTCTCTTTCTTGTACTTTTTTAACAACGGAAACATACATACTAGTTCTTAACATATTTCCAAATCTTTCGATTGAGATTCGAGTGACCGGACATAATACTTTAATGTGATATTGATAAAAAGATTTATAAGTGTCACCTATGGTATCACCTACACTTAAGAGATATTTGTCCAATCTTATAAGCATCAAACTCCACAACACTCACCTTCATACCGTATTGATTTCTGGACACTTTTTGAAAAATTATCTATATAACAATTACCGTATTGATTTCTGGACACTTTTTGAAAAATTATCTATATAACAATTATGAACTTGCATGAACAGTGATATCATTTAGTGGTCCACTTGGCCCAATTAGACCCTGCCACATGGGAGGGTTAAAAAACTTAGTTTTTTTTTTCTGTTTTTCTTCTCAATTCATATACATTTGTTAGCATACTAACAAAATTGGCTCATAGCCTGATGGTTAAGAGTAGGGTGTAAATTTCTGATATGATCCGAAAACATGACACGTTTAACTCATTTTTTATCTATTGGTATTTTTTTGGTTGTAAAATAGTAAGTTTAAAGTATCTATATAACAATTATGAACTTGCATGAACAGTGATATCATTTAGTGGTCCACTTGGCCCAATTAGACCCTGCCACATGGGAGGGTTAAAAAACTTAGTTTTTTTTTTTCTGTTTTTCTTCTCAATTCATATACATTTGTTAGCATACTAACAAAATTGGCTCATAGCCTGATGGTTAAGAGTAGGGTGTAAATTTCTGATATGATCTCAAAACATGACACGTTTAACCCATTTTTTATCTATTGGTATTTTTTTGGTTGTAAAATAGTAAGTTTAAAGTATTAATATGTGAAAATAATATAAAATTTTAAAGAATTCGAGTTAATTGGGTCGTGTTCGTGTTAGCCTGTAAATTTTCGTGGGGTTCTACCCTTGGCCACCCCTACGGGCCCTACCCATGTAGCTGTTTTCTACTACTTTCTTGTTTTTTTTAAAAAAAAATCCTTTTGAACTTTAAATTTTTTAATTTTTCTTTGTGTTCGAACCCTTACGCCCCCTCGCAACCATTATTTTTGTTTTTTTATTTTATTTTCTCTTTTCTTAAAATTTTTTGTTTCTCTTTTTTAAATAATTTGGTTTTATTTTCTTGTGTTTTTTTAAACTTACTTTTGTGCATATTTGTCTATGTTGTGATTGTTGGTTTCACTTTAAATCAAGTCATCTCGCATCATAACGTTATCTGTGTTCTAAACGCGGGAATTTTCGTCGTGTCAAGCGGGTGCAGATTTCAATTTTTTAGCCTATTAAACTTAAACTTTGATATTTTATGTTTCTTTGTTGTACGAACTTACAACATATTTATGCATATGTTTATAGTTATTTGTATGCTTTAATTGGTTAGTTAATCTCATCCGGTAAAGTTAGCATATTACTGGGATTGAACAAAACTATGACCTCATTGCAAAGCGTGGTATAGCTGCTAGTGTATCCTATAATCTTTTTTTATTCAAGCATTTGAAAGTCATAGTGGTCAGAGTAAAATAACTAAGGGGCTGTTTGGCAGCATTTTAATCAGTCTTTGAATGGTTCAGATGTCTGAATGGTTCAGCATTTAATGGTTCAGACTGTTTGTTTCGCAAACAAATGTCTGAATGGTTCAGACATTTGCCTCTGAATGGTTAATCATTATACTAGTGCTGAATGGTTAAGAGGTCTAATGTTGAATGATTAAGACCTCTTATTTGAATTTGTGCATTATACTAGTGCTGAATGGTTAAAAGGTCTAATGCTAAATGATTAAGACCTCTATTTGAATTGGTCAGTCATTTGCATTTGAATAGTTAAACGATATACTAGCTCTTAATGGTTCAGACTTCTTAATGGTTCAGCACTTAATGGTTCAGACCTCTTAATGGTTCAGCACTTAATGATTCAGACCTCTTATTGGTTCAGCACTTAATCATTCAGAAGTTTCCAAACAGCCCCTAAGACTTTTATTTTACAAAAAGACACCAAGTCTATCAAATTCCTTTAAACAAGTTATGTAACCAACATATGATTTAGCACTCTACGGTCACTAAACAATACTTAGGTAATGATTTAAACACTACACCAACAAAACTTAATCCACTAGTAAACCTTATGGGCACCATGCACTTCTACCAGGGCCACCATAATAAAATACAGGATCAGCAACATAATCAACCATATACAAAATATCATAACACCTATACTCGTCTACCGCGACATCAGTCCATTCGGGCATCATCAACGGCCCGGAGTTTTGTTCAACCCGCATGCGTGTCATGGTCCCACAATTGTCAAATATGGCCGGTGGAGTGTAGCCGTTGCCCATGTGTGTGGCCGTGTGGGGATGTGTCTTGACCCTTGTGCTGTAGACCTCACCACCCCACTTCACCATGAGCCCTTGGTACTTCAACAACACGAATAGCTCACCGGGCCAGTACCCTATGTCGATTGACTCGCCATAGTTCACCCACCAGTTGTTTGTTTTTGGATCCTATATGTTAACAAAATAAAGGTTAATGTAAGTGTGATAAGGTGGTGTTTCGATAATGAGTTATGAAAGGTGATTTAACTAATTAAGAACCTTGTAAATGTGAAGAGTGATTTGGTATGGAAGACCAGTAGGGTTAGAGATGGGATAAATGGCTGCACCAAGAGCTATCTCGTGGTTCACTTGAACGAACCCGGGGCATGTTAGATCAAAGCACCCTGTTGTTCTCGAACCATCAGCCTGCAAATAATTGTTACGCGAACAAAAAGAACAAATCTAATATGCTTCTTACATGCACAAATGTAGTTTGTTTATATATGTTTTAATTTTTTTACTGTCTACCTATACATTAGAGTAACACGTTACTTACCGTCCAATAAACATATAAGCGAGTTTCATGATCATTGTAAACGCTTGGATTTACCTAATTATTTAAGCACAGACAACATAATTATGTTAGAGAGGCAAAACTATCAAACATTGTAATTCTCATAAAGCTAGCTAGAGATAAAGAGTGACTTACTGCCCATCCGGTTTCAACAAGTTCAAAATCATAGAAACCGCCGTTCTGTATAAGGAGACGAGAGGTACTATACTCGTCTTCCTTCTCGACATAAGGAGTCCATACTTTTATGTCGACTTTGGCCCCCGAGTAACTGTATCCCTCGGTCAATACCTCAGCCACCTGCCCATCAACCGAGATAGATACTACATGTTACATCAACATACATATTTATTTTATGCTCGTCTAATATAAGTAAATCCAATACATGCATATTGTCAATGAAGTTGGGGTGAATGTGAAAGTTACATAAACTATAGAGCCAATAAATTCAACCTTTGCCCTCTTTTAAAAAAATAAAATTTCAAACACCATAGATACCACCTTTACTCTAATAGTTTTTACACCAAAAATATACATGCATATTTCCTCTACTCTATTTCTATGCTCTTCAAAAACTATGTTTAGAATCCAAGAAAAAAATCATCCTTCACAGGAAAATCAAATAAACTGAGAGGCGGTTTGAGTCAACGTAAACTGACTTCACCCTAACCATTTCAATATCTCCAATACTTTTGGACAAATCGCTAGGAAAATGCCTTGGTGAGGACTTGAGTTCATATTTCCGAAGACAGTAGCGTCAGAAAACAACAAAAATCCCCGACTTAAACTAACACGACCCGCACATAAAGGGAGAATGTTGCTAGATCATCAAGCAAGGCAAAAGAAAGTTTGGCAAACCTTGTGTGTAAATACATAGTGATGAAAAAGCAAGAAAAAGAAGAGAAAATAATGCTTGTAAATGAAATAGCAGAAGCAAAAATAAAAAGAGAAAGCTAGCGATGAGCATGACCGTATCATCAAAACGTCATCGCAAATGTCATTCAACGCAAACGCGCCATAACAATAAAATATAGTTAGTCATGTAAATTTTATGTTTTATTTCTTTATAACTTCTTTTTTTCAGTTTTTAGTTATTTGTACTTTTAATTTGAATGTTTTTTATTATATATAAATGAAATTGTGTATTTAAATTTTATTTTATAAAATTTTGGGTTCATTAGGTCCACCCTTCAATTTAAGGAAGTTTTATGTTAAAAAATAGATAGATATCTTCTGATTGAAAAATGGCATGGTTATTTTTAAGTTTTAAGTAATTACCCACCATAATGAGAAAAAAGATTTTGAATTACAATTAACTAGCAATTGAACATGTGCGCTGCCGCATGGTTTTTACTGAATGTCTAATATACACAAGTGTTAAGTAGTCTTGCGTGATAATCTACTTTTTTGCATAAAAATATAGGTATAGATAAAGTATGCTCATTGTTATGTGGTCATCTGACAAAAAGGAACTTTTAAAAATTATAAAAGACTAAAAAAATCAAAAAAAAGAAATTCAAATCTCTTATAAATACCAAACCAATTCGGGATCCAATCCGACCCGAGTGCCTAAGTCGATAACCATTGATATTATTCAAAGTGGTATTAGGGATATCTTTTATTTTAAATCTCTAGATAAGATATGTATTAGATTAGTATGAATTGTTATCTAATACGAGTTCTAATAGGTTTATGAGACTTGGTTCCCAAGTTTCAATCTCTTATAAATACCAAACCAAATTTAAGGGTTAAGGTATCAAGAGAGTTATTGTATTGTGGTTTGAGTTATTTTCCATAATATAATAAAAGTGAGTTTACTTATAATTTGTGTGATTGATTCTTGGACTTGAATTGGTATCAGAGCCGGTTCAAGAACAAGATCATACAAAGCATCCGACGCAAGACCATTCATTGGCTAAGGAAGATCTCGATCAACAACCAAGATCAAGGGTTCTTGTCGAGAAGCATAAGGGCCGAGAAGGAGATTTTTCCATACGAATTTCTTGTCGAACAGAGTAGGAGTTCGACTAACTCTTCGATCTACAACATCAAAGAAAGTCACCACGTTAACGTACAAAAGGCGTAAGAGAGGTATGGCTCAACCAGAAGCATCGACCGTGAAGGGAAAAGAAACCGGACCCTCCTCCGTCCAATGCCCCATGTTGAGCTCAACCAACTACACCGTGTGGGCTATGAGAATGAAGATCGTGTTACGAGTCCATAAGGTGTGGGAAGCAATAGACCCGGGAACCAACGTAGCAGACAAGAATGACTTGGCAATCGCTCTATTGTTTCAATCCATACCCGAGACCTTGATAATGCAAGTCGGCAGTCAAGATACGGCAAAGGCCATATGGGATGCAATCAAAACCCAACACCTTGGGGCTGATCGGGTCCGGGAAGCACGTTGGCAAACTTTAGCGCTAGAGTTCGATAACCTAAAGATGAGTGAGTCCGAGACGATTGATGAACTCGCCGGTAAGTTATCGAGCCTAGCATCTAAATCTGCGGCTCTTGGAGAAACGATTGATGAAAAAAAAACTTGTGAAAAAGTTTTTAAAGACCCTCCCAAGAAGTAAGTATATTCAAATCGTGGCCTCACTCGAACAAGTACTTGATCTAAATAAAACCGGATTCGAGGAAGTCATTGGTAGACTTAAAGCTTATGAAGAAAGGATACGAGAAGAAGAACTATCCAGTGGTATTCAAACGAAACTCATGTTCTCAAGTGGGGAAACATCAAGTGGCTCTCGAGCCCAAGATTCAAGGGGCCGAGGCCGCTCGAACCGAGGAAGGGGGCGAGGAAGAAACATGGGACAAGACCGAGGTACTAGCGATCAAGGCACTCAAAACCGAAACAAAGACAAGCAAAAGAAAGACCGCTCCAAGATCTTATGCTACCGTTGTGATAAACTAGGGCACTTCGCCTCTAGTTGTCCCGAAAGAATTCAAAAACTTCAAGAAGCAAATAAAACGGAGGCTCAAGAAACCGGGGCTGCTGTGTTCATGCATGAGGAAGTGTTATTGAATGAAGAAAACCTATCCCTAAAGAAGTACGAACCAAACCCAATTGACCATGACGTTTGGTACTTGGATAGCGGGGCGAGCAACCACATGACAGGTAATCGTATATTCTTTACTGAATTAAATCATAAGATTACGGGGAAGGTAAGATTTGGGGATGGGACGTTTATCGATATAAAAGGAAAAGGTTCAATATTGTTTGAAGGAAAAAACGGTGAACAACGATTACTTATCGATGTTTATTATATACCCGAGCTAAAAAGTAATATATTTAGTCTCGGTCAAGCAACCGAGATGGGTTGTGACATTCGAATGAAGAACCAATTCCTAACCATGCATGATGAAAACGATAAACTCTTAATGAAGTAATGAGAACCCAAAATCGTCTTTATAAGATAAAGATGAAAATTGGTACTCTGGTATGTCTGCAAACCAAAATCGAAGATGAAGTTTGGAGATGGCATGCATGCCTGGGCCACATAAGTTTTGAGACCATGCATCTCATGGCCAAGAAAGAGCTTTTAAGAGGCTTACCACGTTTGGAACACAAGAACCAAGTTTGTGAATCGTGCCTAGTCGAAAAACAAGGAAGGTCCTCGTTTCCTAACACCACAACATACAAAGCGACCCTGTCACTAGACCTCATCCATGGCGATTTGTGTGGGCCAATCACTCCACCTACGATCGCAGGTAACAAATATATATTTGTTTTAATATACGATTTTTCACGATATATATGGACGTTTGTCTTGAAGGAAAAAGGTGAAGCAGTTGAACACTTCAAAACATTCAAGACGTTGGTGGAGAAGGAGTTCGGGACAACCATAAAAACACTTCGGACGGATAGAGGTGGGGAATTTACTTCACTAGACTTTCGTCGGTATTGTGACGAAACCAAAATCAAAAGGCACCTAATCGCTCCATACACGCCACAACAAAATGGCGTGGTAGAAAGAATAAACGAACTTAAATGGAGATGACTAGAAGTATCTTAAAGGCCATGCAAGTTCCTAATTATTTGTGGGGCGAGGCAATCCGACACTCAACTTACTTGATAAATCGGGTCTACACACGAGCCTTGGAAAACCAAACTCCATACGAGATGATCTACAAAAGAAAACCGAAAGTTGATCATGTAAAGGTGTTTGGGTGTATAGCCTATGCCAAGGTGGAACCTGTCAATCAAAAAAAATTGGATGATTGTTCGAGAGCTCTAGTTCATCTTGGGTGCGAACCGGGCTCAAAGGCCTACCAACTTTATAATCCTATCAACCGGAAAATTATAATAAGTCGTGATGTCGTTATTATTGAAAACAAATCATGGGATTGGAAGGTGACAAAAGAATCAAGTAACCAAGAACCTGGCATGTTCACGTTTGTATGGGATGAAAACCACTCCGTTGGGCTTGATCACAAAGAAAACAAAGATGTGAGCAGCCCCGAAACCGAAGGCAATCCACAAAACAGCTCCATAAGTTCACCAGAAAGGGTGCAGCAGTCCACTGACGAAACCGAGGCTACTGGACCAGCCATAGAGCAACCTATTTCATCAATTGCAGGACCAAATATGGATGGAGGCCCAGTCCATCCCACCGCCGAGAACAATACAGCCTAAGAAGGACCTCTCGGATTTCTGTTTTACTAAACGACTTCAAACAGATTATGTGTTATTGACTAACAATGATTATGTGTAGCTTTTACATGCCTCATATGACGAACCAACTTCCTATCAAGAAGCAAAAACAAAAAAGGAGTGGGTTCAAGCTATGAATGAAGAGCTAGAGTCAATAAACAAAAATAACACGTGGAGTCTAGTCGAACTTCCTTACGAAGTAAAAATGATTGGTTTAAAGTGGTTGTTCAAGATCAAGAAAAATGCCGACGGGACAATAAACAAGTACAAGGCCCGGTTGGTTGCAAAGGGTTACATGCAACAACCTGGGATAGATTTCGAAGAAGTGTTTGCCCCGGTAGCTCAGATAGAGACGATTCGATTGTTGATAGCTCTAGCCGCCACAAACAAGTGGTAACTTCACCACTTGGATGTAAAGACCGCATTTTTACATGGAGATTTGAAAGAAACCGTCTATGTTAATCAACCGGTTGGGTTTGAAAAAAAAGGAGAAGAATCGAAGGTTTACAAGCTTGCAAAGGCGTTATACGGGTTAAGCCAAGCCCCTTGAGCATGGAATACAAAGTTAGACAATATTTTAAAGGAGTTGAAGTTTACAAGATGTTCCAAGGAACAAGTCGTGTACCGAAAAACAGGAGGAAAGCACCTACTTATCCTTGTTGTTTATGTTGACGACTTGTTTGTCACGGGAACAAGTTCATCTATAATTAATGAATTCAAGAAAGCAATGTCCTCTAAGTTTGAGATGTCGGACCTCGGGAAATTAACTTATTATCTCGGAATTGAAGTAAAACAAATGGAAGATGGGGTTATAGTTACTCAACAAAGCTATGCTCAACGTATTCTAAAGGAGGCGGGCATGAATGAAGAAAATCCGTCTCAAGTGCCAATGGAGCCCGGGTTAAAACTCTCAAAATCCGAGAAAGAAGATAAGATAGATGCTACAGAATATCGAAAATTGATAGGTTGTCTATGATATCTCCTACATACGAGATCGGACTTGACTTATTCCGTGGGTGTGCTTAGTCGCTACATGCAAAGTCCACGCGAGTCACATGGGAAGGCAATAAAACACCTCCTAAGATACTTATGTGGAACAACAAGCCTCGGAATAAAGTATGGTGGAAAAGGTTCGATGAAGATCACCAGCTATAGTGATAGTAGTCACAATGTAGATGAAGATGATGGAAAGAGTACTATCGGTCACATCTTTTATTATGGTAAATCACCCATTACTTGGTGTTCACAAAAGCAAACTACGGTGGCATTATCTTCATGCGAGGCTGAATTCATGGCTCCCACTACGGCATCGTGCCAAGCAATTTGGCTTAGAGACTTTCTTGCGGAAGTAACGGGGTGGAAAGAAGAAAAGGTGGTCATTTGAGTAGACAATATATCTGCTATTGTATTGACAAAGAATTCTGTGTTTCACGGTAGAAGCAAGCATATACATACAATATATCACTTCATCCGGGAGTGCGTTGAGAACGAGCAAATTAAAGTCGAGTATATATCCGGAGATGAGCAATTTGCAGACATACTTACAAAACCGTTGGCCAAGATTAAATTTAAAGAAATGAGGAAAAAGATCGGGCTTGAAGACCTCCCTAGCTCCAACTTGGAATTAGGGGGTGAATGTTGGTTTAATTCCGCGGTTAGGATCCAAGTCGGGATCCAATTCGACCCGAGTGCCTAAGTGGATAACTATTGATATTATTCAAAGTGGTATTAGGGATATTTTTTAATTTAAATCTCTAGATAAGATATGTATTAGATTAGTATGAATTGTAATCTAATACGAGTTCTAGTAGGTTTATGAGACTTGGTTCCCAAGTTTCAATCTCTTATAAATACCAAACCAAGTTTAAGGATTAATGTATCAAGAGAGTTATTGTATTGTGGTTTTAAGTTATTTTCTATAATATAATAAAAGTGAGTTTACTTATAATTTGTGTGATTGATTCTTGGACTTGATGAGGCACCTACTTGAGACCACATAGAGATTCCTTTAGATAACAAACATACAACGGGTAGTCAAATTCGATGGAAAATCCATGAGGTTCAAACTCAATAGAACGTTTGTTAGATTGGTGAGGTGACGGACTAATGAAAAAACATAAGTTATTAGTGATGTTAGGAGTTAAAAGCACATTATTAAGGTGTAAGGATCTTGGTGGATAAATAAGATTTATGTTCACATTCTTATTGAGTTATATTATTAAGACTTAAATAAATACTAAACAACAAAGATAACCAATGGAAATGAGTTAAAGTTTGATTACAAACCGAATGGTTCGCCAAGGAGTTTGTGGTGTTCTCCATTGTTGTCTCTTGATTCTTTAGTTCACTAGGTTTCTTTCTCCGACCGTTGTTATTTATAAACTTCTGTTGAATTCGTCGAATTGGGATTGTTCCTTTAGGACAACTTCCGCTTCTTTGCCATAATTGTGATGTTATCGTCGTTGCAATGCCTTTCTTTTTTGTACCATCAAGCTCTTTTTTCATTAGAGTCTCATTGCTCTTCAAAACCTTTGTAGGTGCCATCTAATGAAATGCCAATGGAACTTTAGTTAATGAAAGTTTAACTTTTCAATTGTTAATTTCTCTTAGTATACTTTATTTATGCACAAGCTAAATGCTCCCTTCAAAATCTTTTAGGTGCCATCTAATTTAATGCCAATGACACACTTGTGTTAAGTGAGGCATATATGTGAACAAGATTCATAGTATAGCTAGAAATCCAATTAAAACCACTCAACATCGGTCTAAAATACACGAAGTGGTGTTAATCAACTCGATACTCAAGAGTCACTGATCATTTGATCTAACATATGTGGTTAGCATGATAAGTAAATATTGCTAGCGATCTAAGTTTTGAGCATTCGAAAAGCATGGTGTGATTACTAAAGTACTCGAGATACACCGGGGAATATTTAGTTTGATAGAATGGATGTCATCTGGTGATGTGAATTAATATTTGTCATTTTATAGTCTAGATCAATTACTATCATGAATCTATGCACAAAGGTGTAGTTATATCCTAAAAGTATTTCAATCAAACTATGTTAAAAGTCTTCACAATGGAAATGAAATATTCATCTTAGATACATGCATATAGAGGTGAAATAGGCTATATCAATTTTTAATAGGACGTAGCAAGGTAGCCTAAGTCGGTGTTGGCATATGTTTACCTAGTAAATCGATCAACATTTGGGTGAGCGTATAGTGTAATGTATAACATTGGTGTATATGTAACTACGTGAAGTCAAGGATATCATTTTACTACGTGAAGTCAAGGATAACATTACACTATTGTGTACTTCTTCTAGGTTTTATAACATGTGTGTGTTTACTATTTAAGTTTCACAATTGTAACTTTGATAAGAATTATTAATGATATTGGCAATTTATACTACACAACGACAACGAAAAGTTAGTAAACAAATAGAAACTTATCCATCATGAAAAATTCATTAAAAAAATAATACATGCCTGAACAATATGATTCCTTAGAGCCGGATGGTTAAACGCCGGTTGCTTGTAGATGTCAACACAATCAATTATGTCTCCGTCTTCACTCTATATGTATGAACATTGTTTTTGTTTAGTTGATAGTTCAAAACAATACTCACACAAACACTCGTATTATCTTTTCAATCACATGTTAAAAGATATAACATTATATTAAACTTTTAAATATTAATACTTCTAAATATATATCCTCTTGAAGCAGTTTATAGAATATTATGGTATGTCGATTATAGAAATATATCATGTGATCTCCAACTTTCTACCAAATGTTATCTACAATATTATTATTAGAATATAACAAAAGGTTTAGAACTTACCAAAATGCTTTTGGCTTTATGATTTATAGAATATGTTGTTTTTGTGGTGGTAGTATCATTCAAAGTCTTGCTTCTTGAGGTAGACGTGTCATCCACTCCACCACAAGTTATGGAACAAAAGCATATGCCAAATGACAAAATTACCCTCCACTTTACTCCCATTTACTGTATGACCTCAGGTGTGTGAGAAAGAGAGAATGAATGGTTTATTAAAGACACAAAAGTGAGTTTTGTGAAGGAAATAAAATGAAGGAATTTGATTAATTATATAAAGCATTGTGATGTGTAGTTATGCATGATTCACCTTCTAAATCATCAAATTGACATTCTTTTCCTGAATTTGAATTTGCATCTCTAATGTTGGGTGTAATTTATCTTTAAAATCGTCAGTATTTATTAATAACTAGTGCAATATTAAAATCAAGCTTTCAAATATCTTTTGCTAAAAGCTTGAACGATATAAACCAGACGAAACCAAACTTAAGACTAAAGTTTATTTGCTAAGAAATAAAACTTTATTAGACTAACGTTGTTTGTTCATTTAGATATAATAGGGTTTGATTGTATAATTTTGTTACATAATACATGCATATAATTATGATAAAAACTTAAATGATATATATATTATGCTACATTTGTGTCGAAAAATCAGCCCGGCGGCCGATTAATCAACGACTAATTGTTGATCGAAGGGCCGCCACCCGATATGAGTTTGTGACTAGTCAGCCAATTATTTGGTGAGAGTTAAAAAATCAATCAAAATTGGTTAGATTCCAATCAAAACCAGTCAAATTTCGGGCAAAATATTTTATGTTTGAATTTTTTAAGTTTTATTAGTTACATAAAAAATTCCAATCTGATTAATCCTCAGGCATAAAACTGCACCGTCTAGCCAACACCTAACGATTTTTATAACCATGATTATATATGCACGGGATGGTTGTTTTACGAAACCACAAATATTACAAGAACTTATAGAACCAAACTATATAATTCATTGATCACTAAAACTTAAACAAGAGGCGTTTAATCATAAAAGACAATGATTTTCTCTTTAGCTAATAAATAAATAAATTTACATATTGTCACATACCTTGCTACTCGAAATCAAGAGCATGCAACCCAAGACCTTAAAGGTTTGTAGGTTATAGAATTATAGTAAACTCACATGTATCACGTTACCACAATTGTCCACCGAATATTAAAATGCTTCTTTGACAAAAGAAATTGTTTAATAAAGATAACTTATTATCAATACATCAAAAAAAAAATCATAATACATAAAACACTAGTTCCTGTGATTAGGCATTGGTTTGCATTACATCATATCTTTGCATATATACACTTTCTAGTGTATTCAACAATCAACACATTCAGGCAAAAGTTACAATCACAGAAGCACATAGTACAAACCGGAATAAACCTTCAGGACACAAAGGCAACCTAACCCGAACCATACTGCTTCCTTTCTTCTTGTATCGACTTGAAAATCCGAGCTACAGATGCAGTTGCTGACCACGCGTTATGAGGCACAACTTTAATAACACGAGCGGGGCCTGCTGTTTCGACTCGAGCTGGTTCAGGAGCAGAAGCAGGTGGAGAGGTTGGAAAAAGAGGAAGGGCGTTTCGGTCTTTTGTTTTGTCGCTTCGACTGCTTGCTGTACTAGCTTGCACCTCGGTATCTTTAGAAGCATTATTGTTATTATTATTATTATTAGTATTAGGCTTGACCGCTTTTGGAGCCGCGGGTTCATTTTTCTCAACTGGGACGTTGGTCGAGCCTTGGTTGTGTGGGTTGGATGGTTCAAACCTGGTGGAGCTTGTGACCGAGGGGTTAGCCATTTGCATACCGTAAGCAGGGAAGTAGCCATGACTCGAGGGAAGTGAAGGAGTGAAGGGGTTAACCCCCATGAACCCTTCATACTGATGAGGTTGAGGTGGTGCACCATAGTTTGCAAAGTTATGGCCTGTTTAACATTCAAAACATTCAAGATCATCTTAAATGATACTATAGGAGTGTTTGGATGCGCTTTTTTAAGTGATTATAACAACCTTACAGTTAAAAACTTGAAATTTACAAGACCACTAAGATGTCAAAAGGGGCTTACCGATCACGGGCATGGATCCAGGAGGTCCGCAACCACCATAAACAGGGTTCATATACCCGGGAGCAGGGTAAGGCTTGTAAACAAGTCCTTCAGATGGAGACATGACAGGTATCAGCCATTGGTGTCCGGGCGGCCCATTAAAATTCCAAGAGCCCATATTTTGTTCAGATGGTGGCATTGGTGTCCCGCCAAACGGTCTGCAGTTTGTCGTCTGACTGCCATTTTGCACAGTAGATAGAGAGGCCTTACCAACAGCATTCTCGGATGAAAACTCCATGTCATCGTTCGGTTTCTCAGTGTCGTTTTTCTGCTTAGGATGATTCACAGTAGGTTTCATAACGTACTCGAGAGGAAGTTTCTTGATTGGAGAAACGTTTGGTGGTTTTACTGGATACCCATGTTCTTCAGCCAAAAGCTGTGGTGATCCAGCTATTAATCTCTGAACCTGTTTTACATAATCAAGTTTTAATCATTTTGGTTTAGATGTAAAATAAAGATTAGTAAGGATGAAACTGTTTTAACAGGTCAAAAGACAAACTGTATTCTTAATGCATATAAGCTCCTAATGTTACTAAATTTACTTCAAAAAAGATTTCTGAAATAATATAGTTAACCAAGTTTTTACAGAAAACAATTTTTTGGAAGCAGTGTGTCTTGGATCACCCTAACCTGACCTGAACCAAAAATCACCCATTGCGACCTTTAGTTGAAGACCATGTAGGACCGTATGGCACTATGGCGTATAGGCAGTTGACTCGACTAACCTTAATCAATCTGTGGAGCTCGAACACTTGAACAGCAAATACTCTTTGTTGGCTGTAAGCAAATGAAAACAAATGAGAAAAGCTCAAACACTATAAGGCTGTCTCGTTTATCAATCTACAGTGCCGATGCAGACGAGTTGAGCCAAGCTCAACAAGGCCCAAGCTCGGCTCAAAAACTTTAGATAGATATACAATAACAAATTTCTTTATTTACAGTCAACAACATGAAACTAAGTGGATTGAAGGGTGGTTGGATGTGTGTTTTGAAAGTGACTATGTGATGTTTACTATTGAGCAACCCAAATAAGATCAGTAGTAATAAAACTAAACGTAGGAGATAATATAAATGTGATTTTGCTCTCTGAAGTTGTAATAATAACATAACTAAATTTAGTTTTTAGCGAATTCTGATTACTTAATAAATTAAAAGGTTAATTACATAACGAGGTAACCAACTTTGGTCCTGTTTCTATTTCTGGTAACCAGCACTTTTTAGGCCCCAAAAACCATTAAATTTTCAAAAACTTTAATCTTACACAACCAACTTTCAGATATTTCAATTTAAGGTCAAGTAACCTGGTAACCGGTCAAAATATAAAGACGTGGCGGTTGACTTGGTCAGTAACTTTTGATCATATGTACTCTTTTGGGCTCTTATGGCACCTAAAAACCGATTATCTTAGGTTATAATTATCTTAAATTAAAACTTATAAAACTTTGATGGTCTTTTCAGGCTGAATGGTTGGTTACGCAATACAAAAATTATACCAACATTGATAACCTTTTATACAATTCGCCCCTACATCCATTGACCAAAAATGTCATTTTTTACAACCAATAAGAATACCACTTTGCAGAATGGAAGCAAACTTCTACAAAATTAGGTTTGAAAGAAGGATAAATATGGAACTTTGGTTTTTCAATGGATGATTAGTGTTGTTACAGACTTGCAACCATATGAAGCTGAATATTTGACCCCTAGATAATCAGTTGCATAAACATTCGATTAATAAAAGAACTTACTTCACAATAGCTCTTCTTGCCTTCCAAAAATGTTTTTGACCAATAATCCCCACAACATCATCAGGAGAAATATCAACTCCGCAAATCGAATCAACCATTGAATTTTCTGAAACGGCATCACCATTGGTCGGATCATTAGGGCTTCTTACAGCTTCTTCTTGAATCTCCCTTAATGGCACTGAGTTATTTCCATAACCACTAGCTTTAGATGCCTCATTTAAAAGACTATCCCCCCACAAAGTGTTATCTGTTTGTGTGTCAACTCTATAATCCCTTACATTCCCATTGTTTGAAGTATTTCTGAGGTTAAAACTTGAAGATTCATTAGTCTCCTTCAATGGAGTTTTAACATTTTGTCGGGACGATTGATTTGAGGCAGATCTAGCAAAACCTTGGGAGTTCTCTTTTTGGAATTTATTCGTGTGCTGTTTGGCATTGTGAACATTAGCTAATCGACCTGATAGGGCTGCACCAAAAGGGGTGATACCTTCATTTTCTCTATTTTGATGATTTACACTACGATTTTGATTTGTTCCAGATTGTTGGTCAAATACCGGGACTCTAAAGTCATCTTCTTCTTGTCTCTTTCTATGTTCTTGTTGCACGCGTTGATGGTTGGGATCAGAATGACGAGTATCTGGCTTCCTGGTTGGGTGAACTGAAGAAGATTGTTGGTGTGGCGAAAATGTACCCCTTTCATTCATAGTTGCCTAAAAATTATATGAAAATAATAGGCTTATCAGTTATAATTTATCATTCAAGGTATATAAAACGATAAAAGTTATCCCAACATGTGCAGCCAGAATGTAATTGTTAACTTGACATAAATGAACACTAAAAGTACACACTTCATAATTTCAAATACAATGCAACTGCTTCCAGAGTCACGGTCCTTCTAAATTGTGATGAATCACCAACACTCGTCACGTAAAATGTTATGTTCCAACGCTATCAGCTAACTGACAGATCCACGATTTTAACCAGAATATGCACTACTATATCCAAATTTTTATTTTTTTGGTATTTAGAGGTGGAAATTTCTACCCATTGCTTATGAGTGGGTCGATTAGTAAAAAATAGCTAAGAAGAGAGTGTATCTTGATGCATACAATCCCCAAAATAACTGTATTCAAATATTTAAATTGTTACAGTAATAATTTTGTCTTTGCAATCGTATGCAATACATTACCTATTAACTAAAATTTATAAAAATGGACAGAAGGTTGTTACTGGTTCAATCAGAACTAACCCGTGCTAGAAAGGAAACCAACTTGCTTCGACACGTACAAAAAATGACTACTTTTGACAAGTCACCTGTCACCCAACCTATCTGACTCACCCTCATGCCAGTTGCCACCTATACTTTTTTAAGAATACCAAAAAATCAGGTTAAGCATGTTCATATCCTAACTTAGGTCTGTCCATGTCGGAAACATAGCTTATACTCTCATTGTTCATCAATTTCATATTTCACAAAGTTTACATGCTACAGATAATGATTTTCTCAGTATTACCATTTACCTAATGAACAAACTAATAGTATAATTTGGGTCTACAAGGTTCCTTTATATACCGTTTTTAAAGGTAATTTAGATCAAATAGTCAAACCTTATATTACATCCTACATGTGAAGTCATGCATAGCACCGAATCATACATGAATTACTCAATTTTAACTCACCCTGGTCGAAGATGAGGCCACCCCACCATTGAACCTCTGCGAAGGAATACTAAGCTGTTCATAAAGAGCCATTTTGTTCCGAGGAGGCGCCCTTGGACCTCCTTTTTCGGTATCATTCACATGAAGCCTTGGAAACATTGGCCCCATCGTTTTATCATCATCTTTTCCTCTTTTCATCTTCTCTTACCCCTTCAAAATCCAACCACACAATCAGGCAAAACTGAACAAACTTCGCAACAATTCATCATTCCTATCATATTCTTTGTTAAGAAGCTATACTTTGACCTCTGAAGTCAAAGAGAATCATTTCAATCCCAAAATTGATATTAATTTCAAACTTATCCAAAGGTTTTTTGCTAGATACAGTAAAATCATAACAAGAATGATAGATAGAACAGTATTGAAGCAGAAACACAATAAATCAATATCAATTATTGCATTTGAAAACCACAAGTTTGACAACTAAATTCCCAAAAGAGAACATACATCAGTTGCACAAAGCAAATAGAGTTATACATACATACATACCTTACAGATCCCAAATATGAACTCAACAGAGCGTTGATTTCTCAAGAACCCTAAATTGTTCCAGTTCTGCACAAACTGATAACCGCCAATAATTTCCCCCAAATTGAAGATTCAACACCGACCCAAAACAAACCCCTTCGGAGGAGATTGAAATTTCTCCTCCGGCTAACAAAATCGAATCAAATTCACTTCAGATAAGCAGAATCAAGAAACCCCAATAAGCAAAATCAATTTTTTTCACAAAATCAAGAAATCTGAGTTCGACCCAGATGAAGAAACAAGGATAAACAACCAAATACAGCAAGAAACAACAAAAAAAAACCCTAGTAATCAACAAACTGAAGCAATTGTTGAACGAAGAAAGACGAAGATGAAGAGAGAGAAGCAACAGATACAGATGATGATTCTAGAGAGAAAAAGATGTGGGTGTTGTGTAGGGCTGTAATTCAATCGGAATACCATGGAAATTAACTGCAACTTTAGGTAAAAGGTCGTATGAAATTAAGAATTGGCAAAAGTGCAAAGCAAGTGGACCCAAGATTTTTGTAGATAGAACAGAATCTTGAAGGCTATTAGATATAATAATATAATATTGTGTATGTATTTATATCTATCCGCTGTGATTTTGAAGATTAAAAAACAAAGATTTTGGGAGTTTACCTGCTGGTGATGGGTGCAATCGAATCAAGGGATAGTGCTTTCGAACATTCACCCGGTGATAGTGGAGCCACGTAACAGAACAATATGATCCACTTTTGAAGAGACAGCCAATAATTTATGATTTATGGCTCTTTTTTGGTTCTTTTATCATGAGCATCGAGAGAAAAATTGTCTTCTTTTGAACTTGAGCGTAATTTTATTCGGAGTGTTTGTTTTGTTTGTATTTTTTATTATTTTTATTTTTAGTTTATAAACAGAAGTGAGGAAGATATGAAAAGATGTGTTTTTACATGTAGCGGATCTTACGAGTGTAATTCATAAACCATTTATAAATGTGTGTTTGACGCTTATATGTCCAGATTTTGTGATCAGAAACCCAATTTACGTGAAGTCTCCCATATTCGAATCTCTTATTATGTTTTGAACATGCATTCAAGGCTTAGATCTCTTCAATCCTTCAAATGCTACTAATGATGGAGAGAAAGGAATAGTTGGCCTCAGTCTTCAACAAAATAAACTTATACCCATCACAGTTTACATTAAATCCCTAAAAGATATTATTTTCATAGTTTCAAAGTTCAACCACTTATCACAAGTGATCTAAAGATGGTCTTCACTTGGATTAACTTTATAAGTTTTGCTAATACTTTCTAGAACTTGAATCCAAGCATCCACTTGAAAGAATTTTAATGTTTAAAGAGGGATTCTAGAGTGAGGGGGAGAATGGAGAGAGTTTTGTATATAAATGTGGAGGTTGAACTAGGTGGCAAAGTGTGGAAATGACATGTCAAAATGCACATCGAGGTGACACAACCGCGTCAACCATAGACAAGGTCCTTTTGACTTATTTTATCTAACAATGACTTCGGGCGTCGATATTCATGCTTATCATATGCCCAACATGATCGTGTTGCATGCTAGCATGATCGTGTAAAGCTAGATAAATAAGAATGTTAGCGCCCTTAACCTCGCAAGTTGACCGTAACTTCTAAATCAAAGTTGTATGGATAGTAGGATTGTAAATGATGGCATGGGTGACCAAACAATTGAGCAAAAAGTTGATCATGCCATGAAATTCAAATTTCTTTCTAAGTTTGTCTAGGCATGCGCTCATACATGCTTGGGGGTAAAAAGAATAGGTCATTAGAATAGTTATTTTGCAAGATATTAATTGAGAAGTAGTGAATGAGTTAGGGTTCAAGAGAGATTTTGATCGAATGTGGGTTGTATGGTAATAACAAAAGGTTATACAGGGTTTTGTAAATGTAGATCAAAATAATATAATTATATTATTTTAACAAAGGATCGGTATCAACGTAGTTTGTTACCGGCCAAAAACTTGAATTATGGAATTACATTTGTTTGTAAAGAATCATTGGTAACCGAAGTGGTTGCTGATGGTATTAAGGTGTTGATTGAAAAGTAATTTAATAGATTGTTATGATTAAAAGACAAGTTACAAGGTATCACTAAGGACATGAATTGCTAAAGCTAGGTTATAAGGTACCATGTTAACATGGATTGTTATCGTGTGATCATCAAGAATAAAAGTTACTGTCAAACTCACGTATCTACATTGTTAGAAATAAAACATGTCAAACACATAAGTGGCACTCCAATACCTGGCCTTAAATCACAAATTTCACTTGAAATTAATGATTCATATTAATGAAACCAGATACCTAAACTTTAAGGATTAAATACTTTGATAAAAAGGTTGGGTAATTGGTTATTGGTATGAATGTACTGAACTTCTAGCTCACCTCAGCATTTCTAAGAAAATAATATCAAATGTCATTGTGTTTAGTGTTAGAATATTAAACATGAATATTCATGATGGAAGTTGCATTTGTGTAGCCCACCATAACAGGGGTCTTTGGAAGTCAACCCCATAATTTCTCATGTAGTTGTGAATCCATAAAACTTGAGAGTTGAGGACAACAACTACAGATAGTAATGTATTCAGCCTTAACAATAAGCGTTAATGCTATTGTTTTCTTCTTGCTTTTACATGACACAAGCTTTCCACATAGAAACACACTATTTGGTAGACTCCATATTCAAAGCACGTCATGTATAGTTCGAATCTAGAAATACTATAAGTTCAAAAGGACCATTTGGATACCAAAGGCCTAGACTAAGTAAACCTTTAAGGATGATAATTATCATTTTAACATCAATAATATCAGGAGTTGCACTTATAGAATTAGACATAAGGGTGTTAATAGATTTGCACGAGGTAAAGTAAAATTTTCTAAATAGGTCATTAATACTGTAAGTTTGATAAGAATCTTGTTTGAAGTTTGTTAATTTAAAGACCTAAGAAAAAGGTAAGTTCAACCATCAAGCATATCTCAAAATTATATTTATAATATTATATTAGTTTATTAACTATTTACATAGATACATGTGCATAGAATGGAAAGATTAAATGAAAGTAAAAAGTGCATCACCTATTGTAGACAGTATTCTTAATCTTAAGCATGTATTAATCAACGTGACTGTCCAAAAGTTACATCCTCAACCTTATAGCAATATGAATTCTAGTTTGTTGGAAATTGTAAATATAACACCTCAGAAAAAACCATGGTTGAAAATGAAAATTTTCAAAAATTTGGGTCTTAACCTTGGTCGACGACTGCGACCGGTGGATGTAATGGTCTGCATGAACCTGGTAGAAGAGAAAGAAATCCTAATGGTGTAGTAGATCGCATCACAATCCTTAGTAACTGCTTGGCAGTCCCCTACGTGGTCACCAAGCAAATTCCTCATGGATTGACACTTGACATGCTAACAAGGATCGAGACGATGACACATGTCATCGAGAGTGACATGTGTCCAATGACTAAACATCTGGTGTCAACACATGGCAAAATTTGATTGGTTGTCGACTGTCTTGGCCTCCAAGGATTGATCGCAGACAGTGACCAAGTCTTTTAGTGGTCTACGGTGGTGGGGTCAACTAGGCTATAAAAGTGTGCAGATGTCTGATGAAATTTAAAAAAGTTTTCTGAATCTCTTTTCACTTGAACGCAATGTTTTTAATACCAGATCGGAAAGCAAACCGGTTGTCGTAACAGCTCGTTGGTCTGATCGGTCGAATCGATCAGACCTGATTTAAGAACCCTATGATATAATGAATATTTTACTAACCTTATAACATAAAATTGATGTTCGTGAACTATACTAAAGTATTTTTGAATACTAAAAGAGTAAATTTATAAGAAAATAAAAGCCAAGATTAAAAAGTGTAATAAATGGAATTCCTAAGAGATGTAAGTTGAAAATTTACATAACCCTAATGTTAAATCGAGTCATTCATGTATTAGCTAGCCACCAACATAAAAAGCTCTATTCCTCTAGATCTCTGCTCATCACCGCTTACAACCAACCGCCGCTCCACACCACCGGTGACCACTACTAGAAGCACTGAAGAGTTTCTTCATCTTCCTCGTTTCTTCTTTTGAAAACCAACTATTATTCCTTCTCTCTATCAGGCTCCCGTGGATCTTTAAAGAAAAGGCAACACAGTCGAGATTCATAAGGAAAATTTGGACCGGAACTAGATTTCTTGATGGCAAGTTAGTCCGACCGTGGTTACCAGCCTCCCGGTTCGGCCTTTAACTGTTAGAACCCACTGATTTTTACACAAACAACTCTAATTCCTAACTAGACCACCGGTGACATAGGTTTCCGGTCGGTCCGACCACGTCCGGTATGCTAGAAGCTTTAATTTGTGATTTAAGCTTGTCAATAAGGTGAATATTTTTATAAAACTTCATTTGCATGCTATTGTATTATGTGCATAAATGTTTACTAATTGATTACCATGTTTGAAATGTTCATTTACAAATATTTACATCTAAATAAAACTAGTATGTGGTTGTATTAACTCAGTACATCAAAGGTTTAAGTGACCATGACACAAACATATATTTGATCAAACATGCACGTAATTGTGGGTAACTTTGTGTTATGCCATAACGCGATTGAACTCATTTAAAATATATCAACTAAATGCTTTTAAGTGCATCTCGAACACTAGTATGGGCGTTGTTATAAATGGAAAATTATAAAATAACTTATGGTAATGATTCTAATACTAATTATGTTGTTTAAGAAGGTTTGGTAGTATGATTTACCAGCTTTATATTGATGTTTCATTTTAAAAATGATTTCCTGTAATTAAGTTGGTTGTTATCTTGTGGCTTGGAATCATCTATAGGAAATAAAGACTCTTTAGTTAACTTATGTGTCTCAAACTTGTTTGTTTTTAATTAGAGTTTTAGACAATGTAAATTGTTAAAGATTTTTCTCATATCCTTTTATATATATACAAATATTCGAATAACCCCAAGTGTTCGAAATACACAAGTGAGGATTTAATTAATCAACGCATGAATCAACTCACAATGTTGATTATTTGTTAATTCAAAAAGCATTTTAAAGACTTTAACAAAATTCATTGATCGATTTTCAAACAAATAGTTTTAAAACCTATACATATATATAGTGTGTGTGTGTGTGTGTGCAGCTATGATACCAACTGATTTGGCCCGCACACCCATGGTGTCCTGAATCTAAGGTGTAACAAATTACGGGGATGCGCTACAAATAAAATGATAAAGAAATATTTAAAGATTTCACAATTTGAAATTTAATTAATACTATATGATTGACTTGAATTAAAATATTTACCAAGCGTGTGTCAACCTTTATAGTGAAAGAAGGATAATCTTCTGCGACAATAACATCGTCTGGAACAGCCTTACCAACTTCTTTCGTGTTTTGATTGACCGGTTCCTCCGTAACATTATGTTCCCCAGTTGGACCAAGACTTGCAAGTCCTTTGGATTGTAGATAGTGATCATGAATGATGATTAAGTTAGCAACCGAAAATAATCAAATGACCATACTCTAAGTGCATGTTAAATCAACAATCTTCTTCCAACCCTTTGCCGGTAGATATTCACCGTGATGTTGTATTATCTTAGCCTTCCAGTTGTGAGTCTCACTTTTAGTGATGACAATGTTCGTTCCCATTTGGCACCTTTTTATTAAAATTTGTACTAAAAATGTTGTAGGCATTAGTATACCTTAAAAAGCAAGGTCGGTGGCTAATGAGATTGTGCCACCCGACCTTGGCTTTACTATATATACATTCTGTTTGGTAATTTTTAACAAAAGTTGACTTAATGTGCTTGGTAAGAGCAACGGCTTTCAAACAAGTTGGTGTAGGTTCTAGCCTTTGCAATGACTTTTTAATGTCTGCTGTGTTTTTTCCTCTCCCAACTCTCAAGACACAATTCCTTCCTTCATTCATTCATATATTCTTTTGCACTCAAAGGATAATTTAACAATTGTAATGTTATTACTACATTCTTTTTTTTTTGCAACCGGCTAATTCTCACCGCTCAACTTTTGGATTTTACATTTTGAACCGCTTCAATTTGTAAAATTTATGAAATGTCACTTTGACGTTTAAAAGTTCAGCTTAAAAGGCTAATTTTTTACGTTATTATATTTATGTACGTGTTGGTATAAAATCGATTTCATCTAAGTTCTAACATAAATTTTGTTTGGAAACGAGTGGTTAGATAAAAATTTTGAATTTGTCTACGTTTCGACATAAATTTTGTTTGGTACAGGTCGGTTAAAATGTAATACGTTTTCATTCGACGATATAAATTCAAGTTACGCTACGTTTCAGCATGAGTTTACTTTAAAAACAAGTCCGGGCGATTATAGTCTATAATTTTATCATGCTACATATGTCACCGCCGCACATGCTTATGTTTATGTACGTTTTGAGTTATTTTATGTTTCAAAAAAATTTGGTTTGGAGTCGTATCAAATATAATACATTTTCACTCGACAATATAAATTCGAATTAATTTACGTCTTGACGTAAATTTAGTTCGTAAACGAGCCAACTCGATTGTAGTCTATATTTTATCACGACGTGTACGATACCGCTGCAACGCGCGGCGGGTAAAAAAACTAGTTGATACACAATTAGGAATGTTGAAGAACTGAATGACAACTGATTAATCAAAACAACATCCAAATAAAATATATCATATCAAATCATGAAGGATGATTAGTAGGTAAAGAAGTTAAACATATAATCAAAATCAATAAATACATAAAACAGACAAATTGGTTCAAATAAAATCGAGAAGGTTGATTAGATAAATCCAGATAAATAATAAAACGAATGAAGTTTGTAGATAGAAGTTTGACTGTAACCAGTTGCTTAGAAATCAAGATACAATGATACGCAACGTAGGTGTTGGAAAAAAGTTATAGGGTTTCGATGGTTGATGCGGAATGGAATTGAAAAGGTGTGATTAAAATAAAAAAACGTCAAATGCCATATTGCAAGGATTGGGCTACATAAGAAAACTCACGTTGAGAGGTACATAACAGGTAGAAAAAACCAATGGAAAGAAGGTTTCAAACTCGTGCCTCTTAGGTAGAAGAAAAGGCTTTGAATCATTCAGCTAAGCTCCACTTTTGTTTAATATTTATTGTGTTAACTTATTTATAAGTAACAGAAGCCTTTAAAAATACTAGTGTGTGAACCCGCGTCTTGCCGCGAGTTGTTAAAATTTATAACACTTGATTTTGATTACTTGTATATTAGTATTCAATTCGTAGATATGGATACAAATTATATTGACAACTTTATTTTGGGAAAAAAATTATGTCGAAACGTTTGATATAATTTAGCACATAATAACGGCAAATTTAGATTTCATAACCATCATATTTCTATGATTATAAAACGATATAAGATTCAGAATCTTGAAACAGTTTTGAGTGCTTGCATATTTTTAGTTTGATGACCTGTATATTATTACACACATCATTATTTATTACTAAAATTATTTTTATTTTGTAAATAACTATTATAATTACTTTAAATAATAATAATAATAATAATAATAATAATAATAATAATAATAATAATAATATTATTATTATTATTATTATTATTATTATTATTATTATTATTATTATTATTATTATTATTATTATTATTATTATTATTATTATTATTATTGTTATTATTAAATTCAATGAATTTATATGGATTAAAAAATTTAAATTAAAATCCACCATATATAGGTGTCTTAAGGTCAAGATAAAATTATTATTTTGATATCCTAAAATGCTTTATAAATAATATAGAAAATATAGATATTCATTATTGTTTTCTATATGTTATGTATAATGAATTGGCTCGCGTGATGTGCCGGTGCTACTGAGTCTTTTTTCCGACCAGCCTTAAATATTGATTATATTATTACTACTACTACTACTACTATTATTATTATTATTATTATTATTATTATTATTATTATTATTATTATTATTATTATTATTATTATTATTATTATTATTATTATTATTATTATTATTATTATTATTATTATTATTATTATTATTATTATTATTATTATTATTATTATTATTATTATTATTATTATTATTATTATTATTATTATTATTATTATTATAACTATGTAAATATTTGGTAAATAGTATTTAGTTAATAATATAATACTTAACTTAAGTAGTAAAAATATAAATATAATGTTAATTTAAATTATTATAAATAAAGTAATACTTAATATAGTGAATTTAATCATATGCATTAACTCATGTATTAATTAGAATAAGTTTATTAAATGAGGATAATTTAGGAACATTTGCATAAAACACTTGTACCATATGATTAAATAGTTGTTCTAGGCGTCTTACAAAAATAATAAATTACCAATCTACCAATGGGTTTTGTATTATATAGTAGTAGAGATAAATAAGAAAGTTAATGCTTGAGCCGACATTTGTATACTATTATCAAATTGATATCTAAATAAATATACATGTTAATCATGTATATCGTTCTCCATTTTAAGGTCTTTTTAGTTGAAAATCTATTCGGATCGATGCTTAATCATGTCCGATTTGAATTTTATAGTTTTGGATGGTCACTTGATGATTTTAATGGAAAACATAAGAAAATAAGTGAAGTTATGAAGTTTAACATTCTGCCATGGCAATGTGACATTTTGACATAACCATCTGATGTGAATTTGTTGAATAGACACCTCACACGATCGTGTCACTTTGGGACACACCCGTATTTAGGCATAAGCATTCGTTTTAACCTAGTTTGAGTCTCATTTGGGTCATTCTCACTTTGAAAAACCTTTGGGGGTGAAAACCCTAGTTCTTTTCAACCCTCAAAACCATTTTGAGCATCTATTAAAGAAAAAGAAGTCAAGATTGAAGATCAAGCACTCTAAACAAGGATCTAACAACATACAACTCATCTTAGCTTGTTTTATATGATAATCTCTCCATCTAACCATGCATCTCTTTGATTACTCATGTTGTTTGGGTGTTTTTATAGTTAGCATGAACTAAACTCTCAATTTACTTAGATTAGATGAATCTTAGCTAACTTTGATGATGTACATGTGATTTTATATGATGATTATATTGATGACTTTAACATGTTCTTAAATCTTCTTCAATGATTATGTGTATATGCTTAACTTGATTATATGTTAAATCTCGTGGATATCTTGACCATATTATGTTAGAAAACCGTATATGTTAGGAATAAATATTCATGAATATGTATATATATGTATGTGTATTCATGGCATTTGACTAAAAATGATGGATGGGATTGGAACATGTATGATTGTTATGCAAATGTGCATCGTTGTGTATATGCTTGGAAATACCATTACTTTTGTTGTGAATTCCACATATCATAATGTATGTGTGGTGATGGTTACTAGAGCAAATTTGTAGTTTATATATCCATGGTGTGATGTTCAGAAGTTTGAGGACTTCATGATGTTGTTTTCATTATGTAAGTCGAGATGGTTGGTATGTGTTTATCATATTAGCTTTCCAAAGGATTATGAGATTAAATAACCTTGAAAGGAGTTTAGTTCACATTTATATTTAACATTACTGTATCATTGGATCATCATGGAATGACTTCAAGTGGTTACCATGTTAATATCGTTTTAACTTTCTAAAGAGTCATATGATTGAGTAGCCTAACGGGGGTTTAGTATATTTTCGTGTAACACGTGTATAGAATGATCTCATCATGAATTTTTGTATGTTGTCATTGTTTGGATAGGTAAATTCAAAGTCTAAGTAAACATTACTTTTGCTTGATTATTTGTCTATCAATATTTATATATATTTATTTTAGTTTAAAATACAAAAATACCAAAACATTTATATATGCTGGCTAAATAATAATAAATGTTTACTATTAGTAGTTGTCATGTTCTTGTATTGATACTTAGTTTTGATCAAAGCTATGCTACATATACAATAGGTACACTTGTCTATTTGTGTGTATTTTATTTCTAAGGTAAAAATCATTTCTTTATATTTAAAGCCAAATGTTATGAAAAAACACTTTATATATCCGCACACATTAATCATCATAAAACAAAGTATTTAGGTTGTGTGTTATATCATCGTGAGTGGGTGGGCGTGATCGCTACCTCGGTAGCTAAGGGAGGGGAACACGCCCCTTTTTGCGTGAAAGGCAAAACCATTTTACATGGTGCTCAAATATAAAGCCACGTGTCTTTAACCTTCTTTTTTATTTTAATATTTACTTTAAGTATCATTATTGGTTTTTCAAATAACTTGTGTTCGTTAATTAAATAAACTAAAGACGCGTTGTTGTTTATTTGTTTTGAACATGATGGTATAAACTGTTACGAAAATGGAGCTTTTTAAAAATAAATTTTTGATCTCATAAGCGGTTTTGACACGCGATTTGATAAACATTTCTAGTAAAGGGTAATTGTCTATAAAACCTACATATTAGATGTCTAAAACCGATTTTATGCTAAATATATTCAAAGAAAGTAATTAATGAAATGACTAACTAATATTTAAAAAAACGGTCATAGTTACAAACCCATAATACATGTTTAGTGAATATGAATCTAACCATAGTAAAATACACACATTTTCCACACACACCGACCCATATTAGATTTTATTTATTTATTCATTTTTGAAAGACTAAAGTCGATTATTTGGAACGTCCATGATGGGAAACTCGTACTTCAGATACGCACCATGTTTCACCAGTTTCGAAGAAAACCTACGCCATTGTGGCAAAACCTTCAAAGTCAGGATCAAAACCGTGACTTAAAAGAGCTCAATGCCTGTCCATATTCCCATCTCGTTAAACCATATATAGTAGCACTTAGAACCTCAGCACTAGTGGTGTGCATGGGTTGGTTTGGTTCGGTTTTAGCCTAAACCAAAACCAAAAATTGATATTTCGGTTTTTAGGTTTTTAAAACCATACGGTTTTTATTTTTTTTTGCTTTTTGGTTTTTGGTTTTCACTTCGTTTTCGGTTCCGTTGTAAGTGTATGAATACCAACTAATGGAATAATCATGTTTATAAGTGTATGAATACACCTTTAAATTTATTAGTTCGGCTGTATGGTTTCGTTTTGGTTTTTCTTTTTGTTTTTGTTACCAGCAAACCAAAACCAAACTGTAATAACCATTTTTTTAAAACCATCAAACAAAACCGTCAATTTCTTAATGGTTTTGATTTGGTTGCGTCGGTTATATAAGTTTTTTTCACACATATGCCACTTGCAACCTCAAATACGTTGTTGGGTAAAGCGTGTGTCGACATTGGAGATAACCAATCAGCCTAAGCAAAACCCCCCATCCATAATCCACCCCAATTGTATTCACAATCGGACTCCTTCGATCTTCATCAACCATCAAAACCCCTTTACGATTTTACATCAATCTCTCCTTCGATTTCGATTCTTCGGTATATTGTCTCACAAACCTTTGATAGAAGGGTTAAGAACTATCTAAATAATCACACCCACTTGTTATTTCTCAGGTATCGTTCCAAAAGCACGATCTTTTGTTTCTCTTGAATCTTGCTCTACTGATCTTTGGTTTCTTTTATCTCAATCGATCGTGGGGTTTTCGTGATTTAAGTTTCTTGCTTTTGATCGGATCAGATCGTAGGGTTTTCAGAGAACAAAAGGGTACAATGTTGGCGCGAATGTTTGGCAAACCTAAGCAAGAAGCTAACGCTGTTACAACGTTAGACAAATTGAATGAGGTACTTTCTGAGATTAAGTTTATGTTTTGCTGCTGATCTTAAAGATTTTGACGATTTCTTTATTGTCTACTTTGAAGCAATTGTTTTTAGGGTTCATAGATAATTAAATTCCTGATTTTCTGCATTATTTGGTCTGTATACTGTATGAAATTTCTTTTTTACTTGACTATATGATCTTTATAATGGAGGTGTATGCTCTGTTAGTTCATTCAATAAACCAATACCCTTTAGGCCATTCTCTAAACAATTGGTGTCTGAAGCTAAATTCTTGTCCTGAGGAGAATATGAATTCGTGCAGCGTTGTTTATTTGTCCATTCTTACTTTGTTTGAGACTTTTCTTTCTAGGCTTGCACATATAATGAATATATATCGATGTTTTGCTTGTAAATGAGAATTTGAAATCGGTGCAGACACTTGAAATGCTCGAGAAGAAAGAAAAAGTACTTTTGAAGAAAGCTTCTGCAGAGGTTGAAAAGGCAAAGGAATTCACCAGAGCAAAAAATAAACGGGGTATGTACTTCGCCTTAAAGAATTTTGTTTCAATTTGTATTTGTTAGGTTTCTCCTGAATAATAATGATTTACTTGCTTTAATTGTTAAAATTTTATTTATACCATCTTCGTGACTTCATTACATATGCCAAAATCTGTATGTGCTAATGTTGAACGTTTAATCTAGAACTCCATTATTCGAAAAGGAATAAATGTGAGTCATCTGTTTACAAAAGCATTTGTGTTATGCATATTGGCCATGAAGTTCTACTCTGATTGAAAGGCGTGAAAGATCTATTTTTAGACTTATCACTTGTGAAGTAACTCCAATTTTATGTGTGAAAACACTAAAATTCTGTTTGTGTATTAAAACGAAGACTGTATATGTATAAATATATACATACATAAGCATACCTAATACATATATGTATGCACCATGCATATCTTTGTGTGTGTGTGTGTGTCACGTACACATGTATCTTGTATTTTAGTTTTTCTTTACGAACTATATCCTTCTGTTGGATATTCTAATTATGTTGTTTTTACCATTTCACATGTGGGGATTATTCAGCTGCAATACAATGCTTAAAGAGAAAAAGACTTTACGAACAGCAAATTGAACAGCTTGGCAATTTTCAACTGCGGATTCATGATCAGGTTTCTTCAGAAAATTTATAATTAAATTAAAAGTAATAAATATTTTTTATCTGCAGAAACAGTAACTCTAAGTAATCTATATGTGTGTCCCTGAACACCAGATGATAATGCTTGAAGGTGCAAAAGCTACCACGGAGACAGTGGATGCATTGAGAACTGGAGCAAAAGCAATGAAGGCAATGCAAAAGGCAGTGTATGTTTTTTACTTATCTATTATTAGTGTATTCAATTTCAACTCATTTACTTGAGAATTGGTTGTTCTGGGTTACATCTTCTCTCTACCGAGCTGAATGATCCAATTTGAAAACTTACCTAAAACCATAACTGGTCAAGTGGGTTGAAAGTCACCCAAAGTGGTATTTATATGTTTTTGACCTCTTTAATCATTTTATACAAACAATTTTTCTTATGATCATAGTAACAATTAGTTGTTTTTTTAAAATATAAATAAGTGGATTAACCGGTTTGACCTGCATTAAAAAGTTAATCATTTTCAACAGCTTTAAGAGTTACCTGTTTTGACCCGTTAGTGCCATTTGACCTACCATATTTTCCATCTCTAAATATTATGTTACTCAAAATGCATCACTCTTGCCTTTTTATTCTAACACAACCAAACTTGTGTTCTTAAATGTGTTGCTATATTTGTATGACAAAATGAAATTTTTAACTTTACATGAATGTTGCAAGTCAATACGTTTGCCCATTCTAAATGTATGTGATTTCTTCTTGTAAAGTTAAATGTACCAAATTTTCTTTACGTTAACTTATTATATTAATCGAAACATACGATAAGAAGAATTTGTTAAAACATATTGGTTACACTTGACCTTTTTGCAGTCCATATATTCCTAGTTATTCTTAATTTGATATGATATGAGATACTCTAAGTTTGCTTATGTGTCACAATCTTTCTTTTGAGATACAGGAATATTGATGATGTCGACAAAACAATGGATGAAATAAATGAGCAAACAGAGAACATGAAACAAATTCAGGAAGCATTGTCAGCACCTATTGGTGCAGCAGCTGATTTTGATGAGGCATGTACCCTTTACTTCTTTTTATTCAATTATAAATATAAAATTTTTCCAACTTCAATGTCTGGTAGACCAGATTTTTGACTTAAATCTGATGGTTCATTTGCATTTAGTTTGCATATCCTATCCCAAAGGGATGATCTTGCAATCCTTGTGGGACTAGGTTTGACATAAAAGGTCAAATTGAATATCTTTATTGAGAATTGAGGAGTAATAGTTGTTTTCCTATAAATGTAATTTATTAACTGTCAAGTAAAAATATAGGATGAGTTGGAGGCTGAACTTGAAGAGTTAGAAGGAGCTGAGTTGGAGGAACAGCTTCTGCAGCCAGCCACCACTGCACCTGCAGCACCAGTGTATGTGCCAGCTGGAAAACAACCGACACGTCCAGCTCAGCACCAGAACAAAGCTGAGGAAGATGAACTTGCTGCATTGCAGGCAGAAATGGCACTTTAAAGGTCAGTTTCGTGTTTCAAAACTTTTCTATTTGTTATGATTTTTTTTTCCGTTGTAATTAAAATTTACTACATCTCCATAGTTGGTATCTACTAACAGTAAAGGCCGCAAAATTTGGTGGGTTGGGTAATGGGTCAAAACAAGCAAAAGAATTTAGTATGTGTTCAGCTAAGTTGAACACTGTTTTATACTATTAATGTGCTAAACATGTTACTGTAACTATGTTGTTACCATAACAATCCAAGTTATTGAATAAAACAATTTAGGAGGTTCATGTTAAACACACTTTAGGTTAATTTCAACCAGTTTGAGATAAAATATAATCCAAAATCAACTCATTTATAAGCAAACACATTGATTCTGCCACCTCTAACAATACGGCCATCTCATTAACGTTCTATTAGAAATCCTATTGACAGATATTTACAATTGACATCATAGTTTTAATATTTCATATAATTCATTTTTCAACAAAAATATATCTGGCAATGTAACCTTTTCTAGCAATATTATGAAGATTCTCTTTTTAAATTATTAAATTTTTTTAACATTATCTTGTTTCCTAGTTAAGATCTCAAATTCTAAAGAGATCTTATTAGATGGTGTTTGGAATTTCAATTGTTTATATGTGTTTTCCAAATAATTCAATTTCTTAGGGATATTATCTTATTATAGTGTTTGCAAAACACATAATTAGAAAATGTTTGGCTAACCAGATTAGAACATGTGTTTTGCGAATATAAGATCTGTTTTACAAATGTAATCTCAAACATCCCTTTTGATAGACAACCCAAGACTGACCATATTGCAAAACTTAAGCTATTTGTTATTTTCATTGTTTACAAATATACTCAAAGGAAGAATGTCTTAGGTGATTTCACTGGTTTTTGCTTTTAACCCTTTGATGGTCACCTGCTCAGGGCAAAAGCTGTAATTTTACTTGGTTCCATTGGTTAGCATGATATTGGTGGGGCCTTGTGAGTTTTCCAGTTACGGGTCTCACAACGGGCTTCTCATAGTTGTCAAAAAATATGGTGAAATGTAGAGTTTAACATATTATCTTTTGATATACCATGAGAACAAGCCAATTTTGCTTTCTATATGAAATATGGAACTGATTTGAAGTTTACTGTGTGTTGCAGTTTCATCCTGGTTGAAGGATATTGTAAAGATTGGATATTCAAACAATGGAGGTATGCGTATTGTTTGTGTGATTAACATGATCAACAACTTTTATCGTATTAAGAACAGAAAAGGACCTATATTCTAGTTTTCACGTGTGGCGTTGCACGTGAAAATCCCGTGTACGATGTTTGTGTTGGTTAATTTAAGATTTTTTTTTTGCAATCCTAGAAAGTTTAATGCTTTCATGTTTATGTTGGTTGATTTAAGAATATTTTTTTTTCTATCCTAGAAAGTTTAATGCTTACAATATTAAGCGCGCGATACAAATAAAGATTGTTTTCTAGTAAATCATCTCAAGGATTGCAGAAAAAGACAACTCGGCCCCACCATGGGCTGTCGCCCCGTAGACCCTGCTACCAGGGGCGTTGGCCATTGAACTGAGGTGTCTTAGCATCAGAAATTAAAATTGTCATAATTATGTGTGCGCTTCACATCTCCTAACTTATGTCGATGTGTATTTGTAAGGCCCCGTTCCCGAGACGCTTACAGTTGGTTCCTCATCGCACATAAAACATATAATTACATTGAACTTTCATAAAACGTTGCAGCGGAAACATTAAACCAAACATTTCATTTAATAATTAGGGTTTTTGCAATTTAATACATCGTTTTTCAATTACAAAATACATGTTCCACTTCATTACAAAAGCATTATAAATATGGATGCCATCCAAAATAAGCTGAGTAGCCGCCACGTGCCATCCTCAGCAACCTTACCTGTCAACTGGAAACACATAAAAGTCAGCGTTGCTGAGTGAGTTCTAGTTTTATAATAAAACATACTTTACTTTCATTAAAACCGTTCATTACTTTCATGTGGTCATACATCATACGTACACATAGATAATATCTTTATTATCTTCATCATTCGTTCGTTAACTTCCATTCGTTCATACATTTTTATTTTCATCCGTTCGTTCATTATTACATCTTTTCTTTCTATCAAAACCATGAACTTTTACCCTTCTGTTCGTTGGTACTGGGCTGAAGCCTATCATAGACCTTCCATTACGGTGCACAACACCTCATGGCCACAGCACCGAAGGTAAAAATTCAGGTATACCATTGTCATACGCTATGCCCTTCTGTCCGTTGGTACTGGACCGAAGCCTATCATAGACCTTCCATTACGGTGCACAACACCTCATGGTCACAGTACCGAAGGCAAGCAACAATGGTTTTATACAAATGGTCAATCACAAAGAAGGACCCCGATGTGCATCCTCCTGGGGTTGCGAACCCACACAGCGTTGGGCTAACACCTTACAAAGGGGCGTGTCCCGTTATACCATGCTTGCAAGACTTGTATTACATCCCATCATTTATTAATGCATGCATTCATTCATCATGTTCCTCTTTTATTATCTTCCACTTTGCGTTACATAATACTTTCATTTCATTTATTAACATAACACGTAAAGGCACACGAAAGATAAACATTCGTCAAAATCAGGAACATCAACATACACAGTCAACATCATCATACAGACATCATCATACTTACATAACACACATCATACATACTATGCATCACACGCACCACCATGCATAACATCACACATAACATCATACATAACATCCTTCATAACATAATAATCAACATGCCCAACCTAACGCCTATGACCTCGAAAGTCAACTTACACGAACCTCTGGGAACCTCCCGAGTTAAAACCCACAACTGCACTTTCCCTCGAAAGTCATAAAATAAACCGTTGTTCTTTCGGGCGTATGAGGCCTACTTGGGCGTATGGACACCCTCCAGTCGCATGGCCTTCCAGGCGCATGAACACTTGGACGATTGGACATCATGCGAATGGACCTATGGGCGAATGGACATCTATGCGTATGGACTCTCAGTCGCATAGCTTTCATGCGTATGGCCTTCAGTCGCATGACTTCAGGCGCATGGCTTCAGTCGCATACCCTTCGTGCGAATGAACCTCAGTCGCATGGCCTCCAGGCGCATGGACTACAGTCGCATACCCTTCGTGCGAATGAACCTCAGTCGGATGATCCTTCAATCGCATGCCTTACAAGCACATGAACTTCAGTCGCATGACTATCATGCGTATGGACTTCAGTCGCATGGCAATCGTGCACATGGACCTCAGTCTCACGCCAATCGGCCGTATGGCCTCCAATCGCACTCCAGTCGGTCGCCTAGCCCTAGCTGATGCAGAATGCAGTTCCAGCCGAACGCAAACTGCCCTTTTCGGCCTCCAAGCTCTTCCAAACTCGATTTTAGCCCAAATCAACCATCCTAAACCTTAGAAACACCTACCACAACACCATTCATGCATATACAAGCCCGAAGTCCAACCCCAAACGCATCAAACACATACACATATGCATAAAAACGGGTCAACACCCAACTTTTTCAAAAATGGGTTTTAGATGTGTTCCAGCCCCAAAATCAGTTGAAAACATGTAAATGAGGGGTCCTAGAACTCACACAAACGATACCGATGAGAAGAGATTCGAATCAACACGCTACACTTAAACTTTCACGCTCGAATCCACCCGAACCAAGTTCGAGACCACTTTTTCTTCCTCTTTCTATCTATGGCGGAAATGTGTGAGTGTGGGGGAGGGTGTGGGCTGCCCTCCTCCTTTTATACTCCCACCCATTCAACCTTTTTCTGTTTTGGTAAGTTTGGTTCCCCGACTTTGGACTTTATTTCTTTTTCTTCTTTCGTCGGCTTTAAAGAAAATTTCCGGGTGTTACAGTATTTTAATTTCTTATTTGGTTTTAAATCAATTCCAATTAACCAAGATGACATGATGACACTAAGATCACCAACTCAGGACTGAAGTGTGTAATGCGGCCCATCGCAATATACCATATAAATAAGTTGGGCGACATAAAAAAAGGGGGTTTTCTAAAATTTAGGGGGGTACATTGAGCCAGACCCTATCTGACCGCCCGAACCTGCTTGGAACAAGCACCAATATGTATGAAATTTAAGATCGAGAACTGAATCATATAAGGATGGCTCTAGATCATATAAGGATGGCTTGGTCTAGTTTAAGATATTTTGGTTTTGTTTCTTATGCTGGGTTAGGTTGGATCAAAATTTCATATTGATGGAATGTTTCTGAGCAGCTGCTGCTATTGCTTTTTTTTTTTGAAAATTCAAATGGGCATGATGACAGTTACCTAAGACTTTTAACAACAATTTGTGGGCCACTTAATAAACTGAGATTTTTTAGATTCAAAATAAGTGCTACTGCCTTACATATGAACAAAAAAGACTTATTTGCCAAATATGCGGTCTCGAAATGCAAACTAAACAGGCTGTTGGCATAAGTAATACCTAATTTGTCAACTAAAATGTACACTAAGGGGCTGTTTGATAAAATTGACTCAGTAAGATCTGACTGAGTCAGAAGCTGACCCAGTTAGAAGTTCTGACTGGGTATGCATCTGATTGAAACTTGGCTGTTTGATTTAGTATCTGACTGACTCTGCTGAACGATAAAATCATAAAATTTATAACATCCACCACCACCATCACAATCACTTTCACCGGTCAACAATTTTGACTTTCCCAAAACCCCCAAATGTCCCCTTCACCACCACCACCGCCACCACCTTCACCACCGACGGGCACATCGAGAGGAGACCGCAGGTGGATGATCGGCCGAGGAGATGGGTTGCGCAGGTGGGGTTCGCGCAGGTGGGGGGTTGCGCAGGGAGGGGTCGGCCGCGCAAGTGGGGGTCGCGCAAGTGGGGGTCGGCCGCGCAGGTGGGGGTTGCACAGGGAGGGGCAACACCCCTTTCCGGGTCAGCATGTTTCAGTTGAGGGTCTGGGTCAGAACCCACGGACCCGGTCAGCCCACCACACAGGCACATCAAACACGCTGACTGGCTAACCGAGTCAGCCAGTCAGCCCGGTCAGCCAAAATCAAACAACCCCTAAATAGTTTTCAATCTTCATTCACTCATTCGCATGTTATTTGTCATTGATATGATGTTATCATAAATACCTAAAGAAGAAAGCTAAAGATTAGAAGTTAAAGACCTTGGATACATTAGAATTTAAATCATAGAATCATAAGTTAAACTCACCTTTTGCAAAATTGTCAAGTTCCTTTAGATCTTCGCTCTCAATGTAAAAGACCTACAATATATCGTGAAGATGATGAACCGATAAAGATGGTGAATTGATGATAGCCGATAGAATATGATAAACTAATGAATATTGCCCGACCGAATATGAACTCCTACGTAGGATGAATGCCGCCAATGAATATTGCTTCTAATCTTCCACCTTTTCGGTTTGAAGTTGTGGTCCAATATTCCCACATACGTGTGTAGGTGATATGGTAATAACTATTTAGTATTTTTTTTACTTGGTTGGTTCTCGGGTAGGGTATTCAGGTAAAAACCAACAAAGACCGAAGATCCAAAAAAACTCCAAAGACCAAGGGCCTGACCCACATGTATGTAGAATGTTTTGGGTTGGTCCGGTCTCGGGTATTTGGGTTGGCCTTTTCAGGTTGTCATCTCAAATTATCATCACCCTTACTAAATTTTACGGGTTCTTTTAAATAAAAGAACTATGGGTTGGCCCTGAGTGTAAAAGAGCTCGTCCAAGCCCAGTTTGAGCTCGAGCTTACCTAATAAAGATGCTCAAATCAGTCTCAAAAGTATACATGGTCAAAACGGGTTTGTGGAGAATCAGGTTCGGTTTGAATCCGATTTTTAAGGGTAGAATAACCCAACCTAGTAGGATACGGTTTCGATCAGTTTGAAACCGGTTTGAATATAAATCGATTCGTATTAAAATAATATTATTCATTAACTTATAAAATCAAATATAAAATAAATATAATATCGTAAATCTTTTATTTTTTAACTTTAGAAATTACAAAAACATATATATTCAATATTAAAAAATAGAAATTGCGAATAAATCTTTTGTTTATGTTTAATGATTAAATGTTAATCGTCAGTTGTCATGGTTTAAAAATGTCCGCTAGAATTGCTAATGACGTTATGTTGTGTTTGATCGTAAACAAAATTTTATTAAAAGATGGATACGTTTTTCCTTGTGCACATCTACCTTTTGTATTTGTTCCTTCAACTTAAATTTCGCCTTCGAGACTTATAGTGTGTTATACTCTATGAGCGATAATGCAAAGGTATGAATCTAGTAAACTATGTGGAGCCAACCAAATGTTAGTACTTAGGTTCACATATGTATGTAAACATTTTTTCTCGTTTCAAACCAATTAGGGTAGTGCGACTTATTTGATGATTGAATCAGCTTTGTAATGCGAGAGTTATCGAAGTAATTGAATGACAAACTCTTTTGAATCACAAACTTTGTCTTTGTATCGCATATTATACTAACTTTGGAATTTTGAATAACAAAATACTTTCATCGAGCTTGTTTCAAACATTTTGACATTTCATATAAATTAAAATTTGACAAATACTTTTGATTTCTCATCGTTGGTATAATCATCACAACACTTCCGTCACCTACGGAAACACGAACGCCAAAGGATATTTTCTTGTTTCCGGAAATAGTTTACCGAGAACATTTTTGAACTTTGAGAGATTAGAGAGCGTTTTTAAGAATTAAGATTAAACCAACACATTAGATATATATATATATATATATATATATATATATATATATATATCTATATAGTATATATATATAATAATATATTATATATATATATATATATATATATATATATATAGATTATATATATATATATATATATATATATATATATATATATATATATATATATATATATATATATATATATAGGGTAGGGTTATTTTGAGAACCACCATTTTTAGTGAGAACTTTAGGAACCAACATCAACCACATATTTAGTCACATGCAAGTCACATGCCACTTCCACCTTTTTTTTTAAAACGTTCATAACTTTTTTCATGAATTTTTTTTTTACATAAAAATTTCACATTAATTTTATTATTTTTTTATCTTTCCAACGCCTACCATATTGATATATATTTTTAAAAAAATTCGTCCACCCGTTATTTACACATGTGTAAATTAGTTATTACATATGTGTAAATTCTGTTTTACACATGTGTACTTCCAAGAATTACATATGTGTAAAATGACGTTCGTAAAAAAAACGAGATTTTTTTTTTATTTTTATAATTTTTTTTATTTTTTTAATGGTAGAGGGAAACGAGAGAAACACTTCTGTGTTTTACTTTTTTTATTTTTTATTATTTTTATTTTATGATTTTTTGATTATGTTGTTGTTATTACGATTTTGCCATTGAAAACTAGTGGTTCATATTGGTTCCTAGAATTCTCACAAAAAAATGGAGTTCTCATTTGATCCCTCCCTTATATTATATATATATATATATATATATATATATATATATATATATATATATAATATTATATATATATAATATATATAATATATATATATATATTATATAATAAAGCATGTGAGGAGGGTATTTTAAGATACATTAAATTAAGAACACTTATCTCACTCAATGCATAAGCATTTTTAAGGGTAAAATAGTATTTTTAACATTATTTACAAATTACCCCTTACAATTAGTTACATAATAACCTTATAATTATTATAACTTACATAAAATTTTACATTATCTACCCATTAACCAAAATACTTAATTTGTTTTAAGATTTCTGTTATATCAATGTATCATGTTTAAAACCTTTTTGATACTATAATCGTAAATGTGTATTTTTTAAACGTTTTGATGTAAACTTTTTGTTGAACCGATATGTATTTTGTAAGGTACAATAAGTTAATGTATAAATGTACAAGTCGTCATGCGAAATCCATTTGTTTGGTGTTTTAAATTTTAGATTAGAAAAAATAAAATAAAATTTTGTAAAATTGCTATAAGATTAATAAAAATTAGAGACTCGTGTCGGACGTATAATGTTGCCCAGCCGCATTGCGTGGGCACCCTTCTAATATATATATATATATATATATATATATATATATATATATATATATATTAATATATAATATATATATATATATATATATATATATATACATACTAACACGTGGGAGTAAAATGGTCACAAAAAAAACCCAAAAACCGACTTGCAACGACTATATGATCATTTTCTCACGGTCAAAAAACTTTCAAATGGATGAATTCATTTCAAACTGGTTCTACCGAACCAGCCCCTTACAAACCGATCCAGTTAGGTTTTTGCTCTAGAAGGGCCAATTGGTCTTGAACTGTCAGTTTCAATTAGGTTCAAACAAATTCCACCCAAACCGGTTTGCTTTTTTAGTTTAGGGTTGGGTTATAACCCGGTTCGTGGTTGTATCATTTAAGATAGTTTGCGCGAGCTTGACTATTATTTATTAAATATTAAATTATTTATTATATATTTTCATATATATATATATATATATATAGGATTAGATTTTTTACAAAACTTTATTTATTTTCAGAACAAAAAGAACCAATCTAGAACGTTCGTTATTTGCTAATCATAAAAATAAATAATTAAATAAAAAGGGTATAAAGGTAATCAACTAAAATTTCTCACTCCAATTAAATAGTTACTTAATTAATTGATTATTTCTCCTACTTTCTTGCTTTTATGTCACTTCATATATTTACACATGAAAAAAATCAACATTCTCTTTAATTTGATATTCACTTTTCTAAAATTGATTAAAAATCAAACTTATTGTTTTATTGATTATCATATATTTGCATACGATTAAATGTTTTAAATATGTGTTAACATACATTTTACATGCAAGTAAATCTTCAAACTCACCATCTTTTTACATATATATAACTATCCTTTACATATTTGTAAATCATTATTATAATAGATTTATTTTTCAATTTGATAATCAAATTTTTAAAAAGTGGACGTCCATTTAAATATATGTAACTTTTGATATGGGTGATTCAATTTTCAAACTAATAATCTATTTACATATATGTGAATTCGCATACTAATCATCCATTTTTCAACTCAAATATTTACATATACATATAAATATTCAAACATATCAAATATTTACATATATGTAAATAATCAAACTCGTCGTCTATTTAAAATATCTAAAGGTTCTAGACATACGCAAATATACTAATCGTATTGTGTAACATATCAAAATGATCGTTTATTTACATATATGTTAATTCTAATACTAATACCATTTTTAAAAATGATGTTTATTTTTAAATATGTAAATTTTACATTTAAAAAAATAAAGATATGAATATAAATGCTTCCTAGTCTAAAATTAACAACAATGGTGATGAACCCCATAATCTTTTATAGTAAATCTCTCATCTTGTTTCACCTCGTAACCATGCAAATCTCCCATCATATCTGGTAAATCTTTTGTTCCCTTTGGAATTCTCTAGTCTTTGCATATGTAATGTAAGGTATCGTAATAAGTTCAAATCTTTAGTGATATATGAGCTATTTTAGAAACATGATTTGTAATAAGCATGAAAATATAAAATATAATTTAATTGATAAATTGGAATAAGATACACTAATAAATTGAGATTATAATAATGAAATGAAACAATATGATGATACCTTTCACATGAACTTTAATTCGCTTTCTGAAGTGAACATTCGGTCTTTCGATAAACTCGCTTTCATGACAATAGATTCCATTGCATATATCATTAAAGATATATCCAATGTAGAACTGTCGCAACCACAACTATATAAAAAGATGGAAAAGCTTTGTTACACCAGTCGTGAATACCATTAGCCATTCCTGTACAAACCCTTGACGAAAACAAGATGTAAGGAATAATGTACGTGATGTCTAAAAGAAGCGATGATGCGTGAAGAACCCTAGTCGCCCCGAAAAAACTCAACCAAATCACTAAAAATACAAACTTAAATATACGATTAATAATAAAAGGTAGGAATATTTGTTCATGGATACCGTCAATGGTAATCCTCATTTGAAAGAAATAGGATGGATGGAGATAGTGGAATACAGAATTGAAGAGAAAATTTTGTATTTGATTTGTTACATTTTGACTTTTTTAAGAAACAAACCGTGAATTGATGGAAATTAGGAGAGATTGTAGGAGATATTAAGAAATATAATTTTTCTAACGTCTATAATACCCTTTTTCTATTAATTAACTATCCATAATTTTTAATTTAATTACGAAAATACCATTATTATTTTTAACCATTGATTAGATAATCTAATGGTTAGGATTAGTTCTTGCAGTTCTCGCGATATTTAGGAGTCCTGAAAAGATCATCTCTCTCTCTCTCTCTCTCTCTCTCTCTATATATATATATATATAATATATATATATATATATAATATATATATATATTATATAATATATATATATATATATATATATATATATATATATATATATATTTAAGGTTATAGTAAAAAGGATTTTTAATCTAAAAAGTTTAGGGAATGATTGTGGGCTTGACACATATCATCTTATTGTTTTATAAAGGATGACATTTTGGTTATTGTATCAAAAAATTCAGCTTATTATGTCTTATACATTTATTGTATCATATATTTTATATCATTTGTTATATGTATTCATCATTGGGTTTCACATTTAAGATCATTTTGTGTTGTTTTTGCCATTGATCTATAGGTTATATAAACTTGTTATCTATTATTGTATTTTACAATTAAAAATGAACAATGATAAATTTTCACCAATGTAATTTTCAAAACACATAGTGTTGAAGATAACGCAATGCGTTATTTTTGTCATTGTTTTTTGTAGATTATATAAACTTATTGTTATTTATTATTGTGTTTTACAAATAGAAGTACACAGTAATGATATTTCACGAATGCATTTTTCAAAACTCATAGTGTTCAAGATAACACAATGATTATCAAAAAAACATAATGAGACATTGTGTTATTTTGTCATTGTTTTTAATGTATTAGATTCATTAGTTGTTAACTTATCATTGTGCTTTACATAGTAGAGATACATAACAATATTATTCCATAATTATATGACTTTAGAATTCATCATTTAAAAAAAAAACACAATACTATTAAAAAAGACACAATTACTAACAAAAAGAAACAATAATAAGACATAATGTTATATCACGAATGCATTTTCAAAACTTATAGTGTTTAAGACAACACAATTACTATATCTACATAAAAAATATACTTGCTTAGCTTTACGATCTATGTCAAACTTCTTATGTGAAGCTCGAGATCGAGCATTTATAACTGGCTTAATTACTTTTAGTGAGGCACTCTTGTGTAGATGGCCCGACTTGTTTACACCCTCAAACGACATGCCACTAGGTTTGGTCTAACAAAGCCTAGTTCTAAGTTCTAAGTCTTGTATAGCTTGAAATCTAATTACTGGCTACAATATGTATCTCATAGCTTGGGTCGAGACGAGCTGCCCTTATACTAGGTCTTGCCCAAGAGGCCAAGATCAATAAATATGAGAGTAAAATTTTAGTATATACATTAAAATGCATTTTCTTCAAGAGTATATTTTATAGATGTTACTGTTAATTTTATTGCCAACGCTATGCTAATCCGCTCTCAGTAATCCGGTTGAAAGTGATTTTCAAGAAGTTGAAGAGTTTCAGATTAAGAAGTTGAAAAGTTACAAAAGATAGGATTAACGATAACATCATGTGTGAGTCGTGATTGATAGTAGAAGAGATTTGAGAGTTGTCATTCCATCTAGAGCATATACTTCTATTAAAATGTCTACTTTATAAACTTAGGCCCGTGTAGTTTGGACAAAGGTTTCAAGGCAAAAATTGTCTACCGAATGTAGAAGGTTTTTTAAATTGTAAACCGTAAATCAAATCATTTAAATCTTAAACTATATAAACAACTAATTTAACTTGGTTTAAACGGTTTTATAAGAACCTAAAGAGACTTGTATATGCTATTTTTGAATTTATTGATCACTATTAGACAATTAGTTTGCTAAGAACATATTTCTCTTGAAGAACTTGTGTGTTAGAAAACGATTATAATTAAATTGAAAGCGAGAAAAACACAAAAAATATTATATTTTTTGGGTTTTGAACATACTAGATTTCGGTCGTGAGGTTGTTGCGAAGAAATTGGTTCAATCAAATGTTAGAGTTCCCGAGGAAACATCGGAAACTAATGGTGACTATGTTTGTCGCTCATACTGCATTATAACTTTACATACCCGATTTTTTTAACAAATAATATTATATATTTTAAAGTATAAAGCCACAAGTAAGACTCTATGTCTGCACCAAATAATTGAGATACAATAAAGAGTTATAAAAAACAAAAATTACATCATTTTTGTCAATCGATGTCTCCTACTCTAGCCCTGTTTTTTTATCCACCAAAATGAGTTTGTCTTTATTTTCTTCACCACTTTGACACGAATGCAGGGCCCCTGAAAATGTTGTCATTTCTAGCTTTTGAAAAACATGTATGAAGTCGCAACGAAATGTCTGAAAAAAGAATGCATTCGACCAACTAAAACCACACCATCTTGAAATTTTATTCCATATCTCCACAGCAAAAGGGTAGGAAACCAACAAATGATCAACTGTTCCTTGGTTTTCGATACGTAAATTACACTCTGATGTTACGAATGGGACTCTACGACTAGTGCCTTTTCATACCCACAAAACCAAAAAAGAGAGCTTTCCATAGAACTAGTAGATTTCATGATGTGTCAAACACATGAAGGGGATACTACTAGTTGGTGAAATCATAGTGATGGCAAGAAACTGTGGCTCCGTAACGGTGCTTATAAGTAAAAACAATTGATCAAATGGAGGAGGTGGCCATAGTTGAGACAATTGAAGTGTTGGTGAAAAAGTCGTAGGGGCTGTTTGGCAGCATCTGAACCAGCCTCTTAATGGTTCAGACTGTAGGTTTCGTGAGCAAATGTCTGAATGGTTTAGACATTTGCCTCTGAATAGTTAAGACCTCTTATCTGAATTGGTCAGACATTTGTCTTTAAATAATTAAACGATATACTAGCTCTTAATGATTCAGATCTTTTAATGGTTCAACACTTAATGGTTCAGACCTCTTATTGGTTCAACACTTAGTTATTTAGAAATTACCAAACACACCGGTAGAAAACTAGTTCGATGGTTATTTAGGTGTCTTACAGTTTTAGTTAGTATTAAAGGTTAAATATTTCATAAAAATATAACAAATTTTTTTAGTATGATGTAATAAAATAAACTAAATGTGTTAAGAGCAATTACAATAGGTTCATTATATTTATGTGATGTTGTTTTTAATATTTTAAGTAATTGTTGTAAGTGGTTGTCAGTGGAGAATAGAGAAAAGTTACTTGTTCATCTCTATATTTGAGGAATCACCACCCTTAGAAATTTTTTAATATTTTTAAAAATGATGTGATGGGATAAGAGAGAAAATGTAATGATAAAAAAATTAAAAAATTATTATTAATTGAGTATAAAAAGTATTGATTTTTAATGTAATTATAAAGATAATGATATGAAACCTTATGTGAATACTGACTAAGTAAATTATAGGGACCATAGATGTAGGTCTTAGAGCATTCATAGTAGGTTCTTTATTTTTTATGTGAGTTTATGTCCTATATTATAATAACTAGGTCAATACCCCGTGCATTACACGGGTTGAATAAATATAATATTAAATAATCAGTAGTAAATATTTATAAATTATAAAATCATTTATGAAGATAAAATAGGATTATACTTACGTATAAATAGCTACTTTAATAAACATATAATAATGTAGTTTTTTAAAATTTTATTTTATAAAACAATATTGTTTTTAAATATTTTGTTATAAGAAAAATAATTAAAAAAAGTTCATTGTATTTTGTATTTTAACAAACTTTTGTTTTTTAAAAGTGTGTTTTAATAAAAAAATATATGTTTGTAATTTACTGAATTATATATTTTTTAATTTAAAACTTGGTATGAATAATATAATTAGTATTCAATACCTTCCTACTATAATAAAAGAGTATCTTGAGATGACACGTGTCAACACAACAATCATCTTCATTAAAATTTTTCCGCCTCTCTCTCCTATTAAAAAAACTTTAATTATTAAAAATATTATTTAAAACTTTTTTAAATCTAATAAATTAAGAAAAATTTATATTTAGTATTGTTATTTCTAAATAAATAAATTTTTTATAAAATAATTTTTTTGTAAAGCATAAAACTTTTTTAAAATGAATATTTTAAAATTGGTATCTTAAAAAAATCAAATTTTTAAACCAAAAATAATTAAATTTGGGAGTTAATAATAAGGAATTTTATAAAAGTGACATTTTTATACGGTTTGTTTTAGAAGAAAATGTTTATTTTTTTGAAAAAAATTAAATTCAAAATTTTAAAAAGTTCATTGTTTTATTACTTATAGTAATTTTTCATACGTAACTTCAGTCATATCATATCTTAGAATATCATTTTATAATTAATAAATTTTATTATATTAATATTTTATTTATTCAACTCGTGTAACACACGAGTTTACTAAAACTAGTTATTATTAATAATAGAAGGAAATGAGAAAGTTAGTAGGATGAGGCCTATAATTGTGTTACATATCATCTTAATTTTTCTTTTTATTGATAGACAGATAGATAGCCTAGAAACTTGTTCATGATTATAATTAATAATAAGCACGAATAGTTAAAATATGATATTTTAATATAAGATGTGATTGAAATTATATACACATAATAGTTTAAGAAATAAAGCAATTATACTATTTTTTTTAACTTTCTTATCTAAACATTTTCATTTTTAAATATTCGGTTTTAGATTTTTTATAAAAGTTATTTTTTCAGAAAAATAGTGTTTATTAAAAACTCTAGTTTGTAATTAATCTGATTGTTTTAATAAGAATGTTTTTTAGAAAATTTTTACCTTTTTTATAATTTTTCAAAAAAAGGTCCGATTTAGAATAATTTTTAAAAAGGTTTAGTATTTTAAAAAATTTCATATCTATTTAAAATATGTTTATTTATATCTATTAAAAAATTAAACTATTAAACATCTAAAAATATTAATATTCTTATTTTAATAATTTATTTATACATACTAAATTGTATGATTTCAGACATATTTTAACTTTAAATATAGGGTAATAATTTCTAATTTTATTATTTGTTATAATATTTAGATATTCATTATATTTTTTTTTCACCAATGGGTAATAACATATAGAAAATAAAATATTCATAAAACAAATGGTTTTGACATGTTTTATTTGTTCCACCCATGTCATATATGAGTTCTAATATAGTCATATAAAATAATATTATTTCTATTTTAATAAAAAAATGTGATTTATAATTTCCTCAATAAAATCATTTTGAAAAATATAGTTTGATTTTAATAATTATAGATGAGAGAGAGAGAAATGTAGCAATTAATAAATAATTTTTGATATGAGAGAGAAATTAGTTTGAGTGTATAAATTACTATCATATATTTTTGGAGGAAAAATAATATGAGTATGTCTAAAAGAATGACAAGTGACAAAAAGATAGTTTAAAAGAATGACAAGTGACAATAACTTTTTTTTATTAGATACACTAGATAGTTGTAAATGGTTGTGAGTGAATAAGAAAAATTATTTATTATGATGATTGTACCGTGATTTCTCATATTTGGGGAGACACGATGCAACCTTCATAATTTTTTTAATATTTTTAAAAATAGTTGTGAGTAGAGGTGGAAGAAAATGTAATGATAAAGATATAAAAAAAATTATTTAATTAAAAAAAGTAAAAAATAATGTATTTAATATAAATATTAGATGGAAAACTAACGTGAATACTCTTAAAATACAACCAACATATTGCCACAGTAAAAACATCCATCTAATTTACCTTATTTGTTTCATACATTTACTTTTATTTTATATGTTATGCTTTTTGTTCAACTTACGAATGCTTTTTTATTTTAGTGGTCATATTTAATTTTAGTTGATTATAAAATACAGAGAGAAATTGACTTGTTCAGTAAACGGTTAAGTTTTTAAAACATTAGATATTAGTTATCTATGACTAATTTAAATAATATATAAATCCTCTATAAATTTATTGTAAGTTTAAAACTTTTAAAGTCACTTGTATATATAAAAACATTATTACATTAAAAAATTCAAATTTGCTAGAACAAATCACATCCGTATTAAAAAGATGGGGTTAGAATAATATTTTTTACCATGATAATAGGGAAAACACATCGCTCTACCTAACCACACTTGAAGTTTTCACCCCCACGTGTCCCATGCATGCCAATTGCCTAAAGTGTAATACATAAGCAACTCAATGTACATTTCCACCTACCTCGACATTAAATTTACACTAGTTATTATAAGTATTCATTATTAGTCTTCTTGAAGATCATTAAACCTAATTAACATTAAAATTAAGTGCAAGTTTACTTTAAAATGTCTTAGTTTTTTTACCCAATTTACTAAACTATGACCGGCCATCATATTAGCAAATAAACGTATTCCTAAGCAATGTTCTAGATTATAGTACTAACGATTTAGGACGGAGATGATCCAATAGTGTTTACGTGAATCGATTAGAAAAAACATAAAGAAACATTAATGGGTCAAATCACACAAGATGATTGAATGGGCTCCTTCACAATTTCATATTTGGCTAACTGGTTCCTCAAAATTTCCAGTTACAATCTATAATGTCACATAATGGTATTTAGCCACTAGAAGTAATTGGAGTTTGACAGATTATCGACCATAAAATCACAACCAAAGGAAACGACCAGTCTAGCAAGTTACGACATTAAGATTCCACTGGACTAGTAAAAAAAACAACGCTAGTGATACAAGTCGGTGGTAGAATTGAATGCCAACCAGCGTTAGAAGATATTCAACGCTAAAGAAGATCTAATGTATGTTTTGGAAGATAAATATACAAATGGAAGAAACAATTCATGGATGACTATTGGCTAATACCGACAACTACGATTTTATATATAAACATCCAATAATCATTTTACACCAATTAATTAGTGTCGTTAACCTCAGCTACTGTAAAACACTAAACGTGTCAATTATCACTAGTTTAACACATGTCACAAGATGCATTTTTATTCAACTCAATAATAATAAAAAAAGAAAAAAATCTTACATATTTGAAAAAATATATATTTATTTATGGCCATCCATACGCAAGTCACGTGCCAATCGTCATCCCCTTCGTACTATTGAAGAGTGGTTGGTCATCTGACTGGAAGCCGTCGCCCTACGACTTTCCCATCTCTCCACACCAACGTACACATTCCACTGCACAAAACACAACTCCACAAGCCACCACACTTCACCCCTTAGCACTTTTCACTCTGTCAAAAACAGATTTAGCTTCCTTCAAACTTTAACTGCTTTTTCGCCTACCAAAAACACACACATCCCAACCTCCTTTTTGAACAAAAATCATTCTCTAGGGTTTTCACAAATCCCCTTTTTTCATAATCACAAAACCCCTGTGGTTGATCATAATTACGCATCACGTAATCTAATTAACCTTTCACTCCATCTAATTCGAATGTTTTTGGTGAAAATTTGAGTTGTTTTTTGCTTTTTTTGGTTCAATTTGCGCTTTTACGATGCAATTGGTGTAATGACACATCATCTTCATCGATTTGGCAATGGCGAGATGTGTGTGTTCGATGATGTTACGGTTTATGGTCGTTGTGATCGTGACGAACGTTGTTTGGTTCAGCAGGGGATTGGATTCGGATGATTTGGGAGGGGATAGTGAGGGGTTTATGAGTCTGTTTCATCAGGATTACTCGCCGCCGGCTCCGCCACCGCCGCCGCCGCATCCGCCGTCGGCGACGTGTGAGGATGGGCTCGGTGGCGTTGGGTCGTTAGATACTACTTGTGAGGTAGTTGATAGTTTGAATTTGACTCAGAGTATGTATATAGCTGGGAAGGGGAATTTTTTTATCCTTCCTAATGTGACTGTGAGTTGTGTGGTTATTGCGGGGTGTGAAATTGGGATCAATGTTACTGGTGATTTTAGTTTAGGTGAAAACGCAAGGATTGTGGTTGGGTCGTTTGACCTCGAGGCTGCGAATGCGAGTTTCGGGGAGGGGTCGTTGGTGAACACCACTGGTTTAGGTGGTGATCCACCGGAGCAAACTAGTGGGACACCTCAAGGGCTTGATGGAGCTGGTGGTGGTTATGGTGGGAGAGGAGCTGCGTGTTTGTTGACTGATAAGAAGCTTCCGGATGATGTTTGGGGAGGGGATGCGTATTCGTGGTCGACTTTGCAGAAGCCGTGGAGCTATGGGAGTAAAGGTGGGACCACGAGTAAGGAGGTGGATTATGGCGGTGGCGGTGGTGGGAGGATAAAAGTTGTGGTTAGTAGTTATATTGAGATGAATGGTACGTTGTTAGCCGAAGGTGGAGATGGCGGTACGAAGGGTGGTGGTGGTTCGGGTGGTAGCATCTACCTCAAGGCTTATAAGATGTAATTTCTTGTACTTTACTGAAGTTTTCAAATAGTATGAGTTATCTAGTTTGCATTTACAAGTTGTGATTTTTGTTGGTGTATATTTTCCAAACATTATAGAGTACCGAATGTGCTTGTAGCAATGTATACTTACTTAGAAGGATTGAAAATCATGTGCTTGCAATTCATTTTTGGAACTCTTGGAAAATGGAAACCATGAGTGCTAACATCCTTCTGGAAAGATTCTATACGCATATTGCTTACATAATTATAATTATCCACATTTGATAAGCTTTTAGTAAAACTATTGTCTGAATTATTTGGTGCATCAAAACAATCAATTTGGTAACATTGTCATTGTGATGTTACCTTCTTTGAACGGATGCTGTGTTCTAGATCTTAAATATCAGTTCCATTTATTTTGGGCATTTTTAATTAGTTACCTAATTGATGATGCATATACATGTATTTATTAATTAAATACCTAGAAATCTTGATGTCATATTTGCTATTATTTAAATACCTAGAAATGTAGATGTCATACTTGCATGTGTCTTTGACATCACAAAATCTGGTTAATCAGGGTTAGTTTCCTTAGTTTCTTTCACATCATATAGTTGATGGACATTCTTTCACTTCATTTTGTTGATGGACACTAAACCTTGTTATAAGCTTGTTATAGTTCAGAAGTAACATTGTAATAAGGTTGTTGTGGAACGAAATTGATATTATTCATAAGTGCAGGACTGGAAGTGGTACTATAAGTGCTTGTGGAGGTGATGGTTTTGGCGGTGGCGGTGGAGGAAGAATTTCTACCGACATATATAGCAGGCATGAAGAACCCAAGATCTTTGTCCATGGTAGAATTGTTACATTCTTTTTGTATTTTAATTTTAAAAATAGTAGTGCAAACTTGCATTAGTTATAAGCATTTAGAGATAAATTTATTTACTTTATATTTGTTTTCTGCAGGTGGTAATAGTTTAGGATGTCCATCAAATGCAGGTGCTGCAGGGACTTTTTATGATGTTGTAACCAGGAGTCTTACAGTTGATAATTTCAACAAGACAACCGACACAGACACACTTCTTATGGAGGTCTCATATCAGCCCCTTATGACAAATATTTTTATTCAAAATTTTGCAAAGGTTTCCGTTCCCTTGCTTTGGAGTCGTGTCCAGGTCAGCGGAATTTTTTCTCTGAATCTTTTTTAATGGATCTGCCATCTACGTTCATCTTGCAATATGAGACTGTGCTCGGTTACATATTATGATGCTTATTTAGGTTCAAGGGCAAATTAGTGTTCTTACTGGAGGTATCTTAAGCTTTGGATTAGCACACTATGCTTTGTCAGAATTTGAGTTATTGGCAGAAGAACTGCTGATGAGTAATTCTGTAATCAAGGCAAGCAACTTCTATATCCTCTGTAATTCTAAATCTATTTAATTTATTCAATAGTACAATGTTCTTAGTTGCACAATGTAAAATATCAAAAAAGGACATAAAACAAATAAAGGAAATATATCATAATAATTTCTTGACTAGTAGTAATTTTAACTCTTAACTATGTTCTGCACTATTTACAACTGATGCCGGAGATATCCTACCGAGATGTTTATGTATTATAAATATTAAATGCCTCTTGACTTGGTAGATTGTGAGTTGATGTTTGTTATTGTTATGTGCTCTTTCGTTTTAATCCATATTACTGTACACACTTCCAAAATTTATTTGATGTGTTATAGTAGGCATGTTGTTTGATAGGAAGGACCATTCTACTGCTTTCATGAATCATGAATGGTGAAACAAATTGACTGGTTTCAGTTCACTTTTTTTTTCTAAATTTATTTGTGTTATTTATAATTTATATAATGTATAAAGTTTGAAAAACTGAGCTTTTGGGTCATGTATAACCAAAAATGTATCTATGAGAAATTAGAAGAGTATTAACTTATCTTGTTAGTTGTCTGATTCTACTTATAAGATTTTAACAGAAATATTTCTGCTTACATGATGAATAGAAAGTTTTGATACAATTAAATTTAAAAAATAACACACATTAAAAACAAATGAGATAAGCAATTTAGTTTGAAAAATATGCAAACTTTGCTACTAAAAGCAGTAGTAGTATTTGCAAATGTAGCAAATTCTTTTTGTTACTAGCATTGAATAATTTGTCTCTTATTGTAACAACTCTTGTTTGACATTAGAATATGGTATTTCAGGTTTATGGTGCTCTGCGCATGTCCGTAAAAATGTTCTTGATGTGGAATTCACAATTGCTTATTGATGTTGATGGTGACAAGAATGTGCAGAATTCTTTTCTTGAGGCTAGCAATCTTATTGTTCTCAAGGTTCTCACAAGAATTATACAGGTTAGTTATTTTTATGGTATGAGTTATTTTACTTATATTTTTGTTATCTCAGGAATCTTCTGCCATACACTCAAATGCTAATCTTGGGGTTCATGGGCAAGGTTTCTTAAACTTGTCGGGGCCTGGTGACCGTATTGAAGCACAACGTCTTGTCCTGTCCCTGTTTTACGGTGTCAATGTAAGCGCCTCTATCTTCTGCTGTGATCTTACATCTGTATTTGCCTGGACAGACTTAAAAGTAACAAAATACTAATTGTGGTTTTCTATAGAGGTGGGAGCTTTGAACTTATTTACTTATGAATGAGTAGTTTGGCTTATGTTTTATCTTTAACAGTCCATACAAAATAAATTAAGAAAGATCAGATTTAAAAGGAAACGAATCAGTAATTGTTTTTCAATGCATGCACCTCCTTATCATTTACTTCACAAGCCAGGTTATTTTTTATTTTCTGTAATCATAAATGACACTAATCAAAATACTAATTTCTGCGCAATAAGTCTTTTGGGTTTACGAACCTGACCGACCCGTATAACATTTACATGTTGTGACCCGGGTTCATTTTGCCCAGCTCATTTTCCAAACTCATTTTGCCACCTTTAGTTGTCAATTTACAGGTCCATGATTTGTCACTCTTTATGCATTTTTGGTCTTATCGGCTATTGATTCTTGTTATCTCTAAGTAATTGATAATTTCACTGTCTTCTTGTTCAAAGGTGGGTCCAGGATCTGTTTTACGTGGGCCATTGGAAAATATGACAGCTAATGCTGTGTAAGTTTGTTTTTGTTCTGTAATTGTAACTTACCCTGAGATGCTTTTATATATACTTTTTTAACTAAATAGACTATGTCTAATTTGTTAGGGTGCCAAAGCTGAATTGTGAATCTCCAAAATGTCCAGACGAGCTACTGAATCCACCTGACGACTGCAATGTGAATGCTTCATTGTCCTTTACTCTTCAGGTAATTAATTCCAAAAAAAAACTTCATAAAATGTTGGCATATCTTTGGCTAGTTTGTCAATAATGTCATACACACACACATTCTATATCTTCCAGATATGCCGTGTTGAAGATATCCTGGTTCAAGGCATTATAAAAGGGTCTGTAGTGAATATCCATAGAGCAAGGAGTGTTATCATTGAATCTGCTGGGACAATTAGCACCTCAAAGATGGGTACACTCACACACTGAAAACTAACTAATGGATTTGAAGGAGAAAAATCTAGCTTAAATGGAATATAACAGGTCAAATTGGTAAATTTTCAATAGGTCGATTGGGGTTGGGTTGACCCACAAAAACCTTTGTGACTTCTATTCTTGAGTTTTACAAACAATAAAATTTTAAAATTTGGGTTACTATATCATTACAATGATAATTTTATTTTTTTGAATAAATTATTTAGGTGTATGCGTTTTGGATTAATTTGTTCTGTTTAAACGGCCTGACCCATTTTATCCACTTTTGATTTTTAACTAATTATTAGATTTTACCCGTTTGACCTGTTGGTGGAAAAGTATCATCCAAGCTGACCGGTCTAACCATTAATGGGTTTAAATTGCCACCTGTAGTCTAATGTTGTTGAAATTTGTAAATATATTGGTGTGTCAACAGGTTGCGTAGGAGGTCTGGGGAAGGGGGAAGTGTTGAGTGTTGGTGTTGGCAGTGGGGGTGGTTATGGTGGTAGTGGTGGGTATGGTTGTTATAACGGGACCTGCATTAAGGGTGGGCTTCCATATGGAGATGCTGATTTGCCTTGTTGGCTGGGTAGTGGAGGTGGAAATGATGACATCACTGACGCCACTGCTGGTGGTGGCGTTCTAGGTGAGCTCAAGTTGTCCACATGATGTTCTATCTTCATATTTTGATCTTATATTATGTCAAAGTATGCATATTGTTTGTTGATAAAACTATAAGAAAAAATCTAGTACTTATTAAGCTTTGCATTGCATCTATCTATATGCAGTGATTGGTTCATTGGAACATCCATTGTCAAGTTTGTCTGTTGATGGTTCATTAGGAGCTGATGGAGGAAGTCATATCAAAGAACATCATGATTGGCTCCAAAGTTCTGGGGATGGGGATGGGGATGGGGATGGGGATGGGGGTGGGGGTGGGTCTGGTGGAACAATTCTTGTATTCTTGAATGCTTTGACTGTTGGCGAGTCTGGATTTCTTTCAAGTGATGGTGGTCATGGCAGTGAGAATGGGAGTGGTGGCGGTGGTGGTGGAAGAATCCATTTTCACTGGTCACACATACCGACCGGGGATGTATATCAACCCGTTGCTAGTGTCAAAGGAAACATCTCCACTTGGTTCGTTGAAATCTTTCTTCATATTTCTGTCAAATAATAGATAACATAAATTGTTTGGATAGTTTCTATTGTTTGATGTCAAAATGTGCTATAAATGTGTGTTCATATCTGTTCCTGTTGCCCATGTTATTCCTAAAACTAACATGTACTTTTGATGAATTTTAACTGTATTAGTCTTATCAGAAAATCGGAAAGATATATTTTCAAAGAAGATATAGGTATCTATCAGACATCATGTTTAACCTAGATTGGCATGGTTGATTGGTATTTGGCCATTTAACATTTCAATATTTTATCTAGTCTTATATAAATTGAGAATAAATAAATGTGATTGTTTTTGTCTGACTTATTAATGTTTTTTTCAATTATATTAATATAGGGGAGGGCTGGGTGGAAACGAAGAAGGTGCTGGGGAAGTCGGAACAGTGACTGGAAAAGCTTGTCCAAAGGGGCTTTATGGCACATTTTGTGAGGTATGTTAACCACTTAACCTTATCGTAAAATGATATTTTCTTATTAGTTTTCTTCTATCATTATTAATGTTTCCTTTAAGACTCTACATAGTTTCTGTTTACATATCATGGTAAACACCTGGTTCATGATGACACCAAGACATTTTAGAGAAATATTCTTGTGGATTAGTTGTTACCTTTTGCTTTATGTCCAGATGATCAATACTAGAATTTCTTGAACAGACAACTCACATATGAGATATAAAAGGATTTGCCAGCAGTGTAATTTCTTGAAATGACATGCATTTGGCTCTGATGATGGTTACTTTAGCTGTATCTACCTCTAGGTTAAAAGATTAATATTATGTTTTTGTGGGTTTTCATGTTTCTGAACAGGAATGCCCAATTGGTACATACAAAAATGTTACAGGATCGGACAAGGAACTATGTTTTGAATGCCCAGCCAATGAACTTCCTCATCGTGCATCCTATATTTATGTACGAGGTATTACCAGATGATCATTCATTTATATTTGAGTTGGCAAAGTGGGGGATGGGTGGGTACATTGGATGATGGATCAAAATGGCCCCTGCCAAAACGCATAACTTTACACCGCGTCTATACTTTTTTATTTTTTTAATAACTTGTGTCAAATATGTTGTGCCAAAACGCATAACTTTACACCGCGTCTATACTTTCTAAATGTTGGAGTAATTTCTATCTCGGCTCAAAAGTCGGTGAAGTTGGGGGGGATCAATATTGACAAGTTGGTTACATTGGTTTAGTGAATTATATTATAATTAGTATGGTAAGTTAGGGTTAGTCTATATATGGATGTATATACCGAGCTATGGTAATGCAATCAAGAATATTGCATTCTGTTTTTACGTTATTTTTTCTAAGTATAATAAACGTGAGAGTAGGCTTGGCATTTATGACCTATCGATTAAAGTTTGGGTTGATTTGGACTTTAGATATAGATTTATGGGTTGATTTGGGTTAATTGATACTCTTAAGAGGGTCAAGATGGGCATACTCAATAAGAATAAAAATTCAACAGGTCAGCATGGGTGGTTGACCAAAATCAAACAAGTTTTCTCTTATTTAAACCAACAGGTTTGATTATAATCCTTTCTGTTCTCTTTTCATTTATCTTCCAAAAATGTGCATTTTTCCTACTTCTTTAAACCAACAGGCTTGTTAGATAAGGCCCCGATATGTTTTTAAAAAATCCCATTAAATTCAATCCGGTCATCTTCACTCGTATTATTTTTGTCAAAAACAGTTCAATTGTCAAAGTGGAAAGCAACCTTCTGCGCAAGTGGGTTTTTGACACGCCTAATTAGAGGTGTTTATGATCTGGTTCGGCCGGGATTTTAGGCAGACCAAAGGTTTACAGTTTTGTATATATGTAATCAAACCAGCGGACAGTTGGTTTTAACAGTTTGACAGTCTATACGGTTCGGTTTGGACGGTTTATACGGTTTTCGTCATCGATTAAGTAATTTTACCAACTTCTAATATAGAATCCAATTTTACAGAAAGTTTACTGGCGACAGAACTGCTGCCTATAGAACTTTATTTGCACACTTTGGATTTTATTTAGCCATTGTGTAGATTTCCTATTAAAAAATGAAAAGAATTAATTGCAAGAAGCCAAGAAATTACTTAGAATTTTTTGGTTTTTTATATTCTTTTCATGTTTTGTTGGTTGTAGTAACTATTAAGATTTTTATTTTGCGTATTGTCTATGCAAAATTCATGCATTTTGTCGATAACATAATTACATAGGAATACATAAACAATTATCATCCATTTATTTCATGTTTTTGTAACATTGGACAAGATTAAAAAACATGCATGCATATCCTCATGTATAATAATAAGGATACAAAGCGTTGGGTCTGGGTTAAAACTAAAATTAAACTTTAATTGTTGCGTCTAGTATATGTCAGTCCGGTTAATATGGTTAATGGTTTGATAAAAAATACAAACCGTAAACCGAACCAGACCATTTGGTTTTTCAAAACGCAAATTATAAACCGAATCACCAAGTTTTAAACCGGCTAAATTGACCAAATTTTTTCGTTCCTGTCCGGCTGTCCGGTTTGAACGGTTTATGAACACCCCTAGGCCTAACTATATGTTGTTGAAATTTTAAGCAAAAGTGGCTTGCCCCATAATGACCCATACCCATCCTGAATCAAACCTATCCCGACCCATACCCATCCTAAGCCCTTTCTTAATCGGCCCATCTTGACCCACACTCAGCGTGACCCGGCTACCAACCCAATCCAACCCTCTCATTTTGCCACCTTTACGTGAGAGTTATTCACCAATCTTGTGTGTGTTCTTATATCAATTCTGGACTTAAAAATATGCTCGCAAAGGTTTTTATGCATTGATTATACTCTCTGGTGACTTCAACCTGGTTGACTTATTTGACCATTCAGGCATTAAACAAAACCCGAACTGGCACATTCATAAGCAAATGGGTCAAAGTTGCCATTTCTGTTTTATCTCATAGCAACCTGAGCATTTGTCTATAGTAGTTTGGCATATAAAACATAGTTATTTTGTTATTTCTTGACTCTTGTATTGACCCTACGCATTGTTTGGTTTCATTTGATTGATACAATCTTCATCACCTGTTAGGGGGTACTGCTGAAACTCCGTGTCCCTACAAATGCATTTCCGACAAATATCATATGCCACATTGTTACACTGCTCTTGAAGAATTGATGGATACATTTGGCGGCCCTTGGTTATTTGGGCTTCTTCTATTGGGTCTTCTTATCCTGTTAGCATTGGTGCTTAGTGTTGCAAGGATGAAGTTTGTAGGATTTGAGGAGTCAGCAGCGTCTGCTCCAACACATGGCTCTCAGATAGATCACTCATTTCCATTCTTGGAGTCTCTCAATGAGGTTTTTATTTATTTTATGTTCATAACTTATCGTGGCTTTGTCGAGGGTGATTCTTTCAGCATTAATGAAAATGATTGTAGGGCCGACTATGGGGTGTTTGAGTCTGTGTTTTGGTACTAACTATAATAGTAATTTTATTTGCATTCAATAAATAGGTTCAACTTCTGTTTATCTGATTGTACAAGAGTCAGATAATCAGTTTTGGGTGACAGTTCATATCAGACCTAAGTATTTAATTGTAAAACAAAATCACCTATTTGCCCATGTTTTAACCTAATTCGAGAGGCATTTGCTTTCATTTCACAAAAAGTCTCCCTTTTCTCATGATGATGGCATTTATAGTTCCTCACATAATCAGATCTGCCAAACACTGAAAGGTCTGATATCTGGGTATTAGAACATCGAAAAACATAATCAGATTCTACATACTATTCTATCACAGCTGATCATTGAATATAACATATCCTTTGGATCTGGGTTGCTGCAGGTTTTGGAAACAAACAGAGTTGAGGATTCTCAAGGTCACGTGCATAGGATGTACTTTATGGGACAAAATACTTTCAGGGAACCTTGGCATCTTCCTCACACACCTCCTGAGCAAGTCATGGACATTGTGTAAATTCTTAATCATTGATACTATGTTCCCTTTATTTTGTTTTTATCTTTAGAGTTGGTGAGTGATGGATATGTTATTAGAGTAATTAATTAAAATTGCAGGTATGAGGGTGCATTTAATAGATTTGTGGAAGAAATCAACGCTTTGGCCACTTATCAATGGTGGGAGGGATCAATGTACAACATTCTTTTTTTCCTTGCTTATCCTCTTGCATGGTCATGGCAACAATGGAGGCAAAAACTGAAGTTGCAAAGACTACGTGAATTTGTTAGGTCTGAGTATGACCATGCCTGCTTGCGTTCTTGTCGATCACGTGCTCTCTATGAAGGCCTTAAGGTTACTCCACTCTGAAATATTTGCTTAAATAATATCAGCAAATATTTTACTATTTTAGTCTTTATCGCTCCCCATCTCTTGAATTATATTGTTTTATGGTTTTAATCATGGTTATGTAATTTGTAGGTAGCTGCAACATCTGATTTAATGCTAGCTTATGTGGACTTCTTTCTTGGTGGTGATGAAAAAAGAAGCGATCTTCCTCCTCGTCTTCATCAAAGGTTGCCATTGTCTCTTTTGTTTGGAGGTGATGGCAGTTACATGGCTCCTTTCTCACTTCACAGTGACAATGTCATTACAACTCTCATGAATCAGGTGAGTATTCTTACATATGGTGTTGGTGTTTGGACTTTGGAATCGGTTATCTGATAATCAATTTCTAATGTTTGAATAAACAGATTCTGTTACATGGGATTGGTTTTCTATATTAGTTTCCGAACTAATCAGAATTTGCTAGCACTTAAATGACTAATTATTTTGTTATTACGACTTTAAACAACAAAAGCACATCCATGCACTATTCTTGAAACATTCAAGTATAGCTGATTTTAAACGATTAATCTCATATACACTTTCATATGCATATCCAAACATCCATTTAGTTACATATTAAAGAATGTTGATCTAGTTACACCAACTTTTGCATTTTCTTTCTTGCTGTACCTTTGCTGAAGGGCTGATCATTATCTTGTTTATTTTCAGTGTGTTCCTCCTACTACTTGGTATCGATTTGTAGCTGGTTTAAATGCACAATTGCGGTTGGTTCGTAGAGGTCGACTTAGGGTGATGTTTTCTGCAGTTGTCACATGGATTGAAACTTATGCCAATCCAACGTTGAAGATTTATGGTGTACGGGTTGACCTGGCTTTGTTTCAAGCTACGAATGGAAACAATCATCAATATGGACTTGTGGTTACTTCCATACGGATTGACCCAAGGGGACAATTGCCTAGGTCAAAATTTTCTACTTTACTTGTTAACCTAGATCCTTATTGCTTTATTTAGTTACTATTAAGGTGGCAAAACGGGCCAATGAAACGGACTGAATAATGGGTAAATAAATCGTGAGTTGAAATGGGTTATGTTGACTCAAAACCATCTTATTTCTTCCAAAATTGATATTTTGTTATTACCTTAACCTTTACGTAATCTCTCTAGTGATCCCACTTTTTTTAATGGAATGATTTACAAGCTTTTATGCATTAAAATTGCACTTTGCGTGACTTTGACCTATGCACCCCATTTCACCCGTCTCTGTTTTAGCTAAATTGTTTCTTTATCTTACCTGTTTGACTGTTAGAGATGCAACACAACACCAATCCCGAAATGTTGAAATTGCCACCTTTTATTACATATTCTTGTTTCTGACATTCTTACCCTCTTTCTATTCCTTTCAATAGTAATAATGATGATGCCTTTGAAGAAGATAAGGCGTCATATCAAGGGCAGGAGAATACTGATAACATGACACACAAAAGAAGAGTTATATATTAGATATCGACAGTTTCAAATCACTGAAGGATAACAGGCAAATATTATCATATGCCCTCTCCTTTATAATCCATAACACCAAGCCTGTTGGCCACCAGGTAAATACTAATTCCTCCATCTGTTATATTGAACAGATATATTATTATGATAATGCATTCTAACAAAATCTATCAACCATTGCAGGATCTTGTTGGTTTAGTGATCTCAATGTTACTATTAGGAGATTTTAGTCTTGTTTTGCTTACATTGCTCCAGTTATATTCATTTTCTTTAGCATATGTTTTCTTGGTTCTATTCATTTTGCCACTTGGGATATTGCTTCCTTTCCTGCTGGTATCAATGCTCTGTTTAGTCAAGGACCCAGACGCTCAGCCGGGTTGGCTCGTATATATGCTCTCTGGAACATAACATCCTTGGTCAACGTGGTAAGTCCATGGTCGCTTTATCAAGTTATGAACTTGAAGATTTTTATATAATAATTATAAATCTGGTTATGTATTTGTTTGTCATTGGCAGGTGGTTACTTTTATATGTGGTTATGCTCATTACTCCACTCAGGCTAGTAAAACGTCGTCAGATCTCCAGCCTTGGACCATGTAAGTACATTTTAATGTTTTTCTAAACTCCATTAGCTTAAATGGGTCAAATTAGAAAGTTAGCCAAATGAAATGTGTCTAAACACCTGGAAGCTCTCACCTGAAGTGTTGCTTGAATGTTTCAACCTGTTGAATCAATCTATTCACATAAGTTAGATATTTTTTTTGGAGTGGTGAAATGGGCAGGACTAACATATTGGATATGGTTTTAAATGGGTCAGATTGACACAAATTTGGATTTTTTGTCTATACTAAATGTTAAATGTGTCAAATATATGATTACAAAAGTTAGATTAGCAATAATATATTCGTCAATATCTTCTTTGTTATAAATTATACGATTTTGATGGTATTAAGCATTAAAAAATACATTGGATGTCAAATTTACTACTCGTCCGACCCATTAGCTTATCTTTTTTTCTTTTGATTTAATTTATTTTATCTCTTTGACCCATTCAACGTTAACACATTTTTAAATAGTTTCTGCAAGTATATATATTATATTTACTTATTTGTAAGTTTTTTAAAATATTAGTGAAGAAAATGCTGGCAGGACGTGACATGTTTTGGCACGTTGGAAATAGTTACCCATTTTGACCGGTTATACGATTTAGACACATTGGTAACCATGACGTTTTGGTTTGTCGGTGCAGGGAGGAAAGCGAGTGGTGGATATTCCCAGTTGCACTAGTTTTGTGTAAATGCATCCAATCTATCTTCATAAACTGGCATATTGCAAACTTAGAAATTCAAGATCGGTCGTTATATAGTAGCGACACTGACAAGTTTTGGCAATCGTCATAGTTAGGCTAAAAGGAAAGAAAATGTATTGCTCCAAGTTTATCCAGTCGTTTTATATAAATAAATTTTGGGTAATTTTTTATTTATTGTTAGCTTTTTTTTTCTTGAGTCATTTAATCTTTCATCCAAAATACTAATGAAATGTGTAGGATGTAGAACAAAATGATCCTATGTTAGTAGTATTTTTTTTATTCAAAATCAACATACTATATTAGTAACTACTAGGTGGATGCTCAATCTTGTTTTAATGCACACTATATTCTCCCCAATGCATCATGCACCTGTCACAAACACAAAACATGACAGTCTGACGCTCCATAAGTAGGTATAAACAATTCTAGCATGGTGGTGTGGTGATCTAAAGTATGGTGTAAAGTAGAGAGTGTGTGTTGTCAGTAAAAAGTATAAACAAATGATAGTGATATACAAGTCTAACATTTAGTTAAAAAGAAGCGAGGTATCCAAAATTTGGCTATTCTATTTTTTAGAAATGAGTTAAGGATCCGAACTTTTTTAAACCCAAACCACGCACTTGTAAAAATATTGATCACTTAAATAAACTCATACCCAAACTCTTCTAATTAACCCTAACCCTTCTTCAGTTGGGACATTTCCTTGAAATTTTACATTGTTTTACTAACACTTTTCATTATATCATTAAACCATCCATTCACTGTAAAATTATGTTAGAGGTGGTAGCAATTTTTCATAGGTAAATGAAGCTTGTTTGGTGCATATGTTCCCATAATAAATGTTTATTTATATTATAATAAAAACCAAACATAGGAGTTAAAGCTATTCTAAAATGCCTATATGTTTATAGGTTTTTCCCCTTTCCTAAATCATATATATAACATCACAAGTCAAAGATCAATAATCAACAGAAGCTCCATGGTCGATGACATCAAGTAATGGGTCGATCGCCAACATTCATGTCTAATACTTCTTCACAAGTTCCATGATCCATACGATCAGGCTACGAAACAGCCCTGCATAATTGCTATGAGAACAAGGGGTGTGGTTTCAAATAACCAAACCTTGTATGTGACAAGAAAAAGATTCAAAGTTCAACACTCGATTGATCCATGGTCCCATCGTGGAACAACCGCCAACTTTCTGGTCCAAGACCACGTCGTCCAAGAACGATATGAACATGCTCAACTCAAGGTCAAGCTACAAAACAACCATAGCGTGTTTGAACAAATTTCAAGAATGAGCAAAATGCTTAAACAATGACAATTCAACTATCAACATATCCAGAGCCAAAATCAATATCACATTCTTTCATGATTATGAATACAACAAATGTGTTTTATAACTTAATCAAATTATTTATAAACATTAAAGTACTATAAAACAGTTTTTTATAAATTACTTGAATCAAACAAAATAGAATACAATATCGGGCTATGTTAAATGAGAGCCAATAATATTAGTCCAACAAACCATATGTATAAATCTTTTTACGTTACTTTTTTTACATTACAAACACCCTAAAAGACCTTGAGAATAGTTTGTTGGTTATGCGAATCCGTCACCCCACATCGAACGCTTCTAGTCTGGTCCGAAAGTGCCACACCTGAGAACAACATATGATTTTGCCAGTAGGAATGCAGGAAAGTGCTAAGATGTGTAATGCTCATCTATAGCGATTCCTCATAGTTATTCTGACTACAACCCAAAAGGAAGTATCAACGAGCCTTTCCGTTAATTCAATATAGTATCCTTCCCCTAGTCCCACTGCTCATTCTAATGCTGGAAGAATTGCAGTCGATAACACTTCTTCCTATCTTTATCGTGCAATTCTAGACATAGGTAGGCGACAAAGACAAGAGATAGCGGGGACAAGTTATAGTAATTTATTCCAACCCAGAATCCTAAAATAGTTAACTATTACTTATTAGATCTTGCTCTACAATCTCGTATCAGGAGAATTGCGACTTTGTTTCATAGGAGATAAGAGTGTTATTTCTTGACAACATTCAAAATTTCATAATTGATAATAATTTTTTAGTTAAAGATAGTAGCGGCGGCATCTGTTCTATATATTTTGATATTGAAAATCATATTTTTGATTTCATAAAAGTACCAAGTTAAGCCCAAAAGATTCCCCGAGTAAGAACCCATCAGATCATCACTATTTCCACGAATAAAGTTTAACCATAATTATAAGTTGATCAAGAAGTTAGTGATTCAACTAGTGCACTGAACTTAGGGTGTTAAAAGTGATATATTAGCCTTGATTTATGTTAGTTGGATTATCATACACATACTCAATACTCAATATTCCAACAACCCAATTCGCATAGATAGATAATACAATGCAAAGTTGTCTAATATTAATAACTTCCCGTATGCATTACGCGCATTTGAACATTATTGGTTAGCTTGTTACTTTAGGCATTGGGTGTTATCAGATGGTATCATGCCAAACTACAAACAGCCTACGCGAACTTAGAGAGCTTGATTCCTGCATCGCGTCGTATCCAAGAACAAAAAGAATAACGCGAATGAATACAAGAAATATATAATTAATATACACATGTAATCAAAGAAAGATAAAAGCCACATACAGTTGTATTATGTCCATAAAACATTTAAAGCCTAGTGTTTTTATTATAGACCCACTTAGCCATCAAATGTTATACCAGTCACTAGCTGCAAGTTAAGCATTTGAACAGACGGTAAACTCATAACCGGTCCCTACATTGACCGAACCGTTAAGATGGTCAATCAGTCACTCGAGCATGTCAAAATCTTGTTTTTTCTCAGTTTTTACCTGGATTTAAGCTGCTGTCTCCTTCCAGCAGTTGTTCTTCTGCCTTTTGAAACTCAATCAATTCTTTTGGTCTCAAAAAGCTCGGTTGATTTGTGGACGCGAGTACCCTTGCCCACATTCTATCAGTGATCACAACATAATTTTGATGATCCACTATACGCTGCACGTCAATAAACACCATCACATTTGCAGCTAAAGACTCGAACAGTAAAACATGAAAAAGACCAGACACGCGTCTTTATAAATTTTAATTGTTTAGAGGTGAAGAATCAAGAATGGTCGGGTTGGGTAACGGGTCAAAATGGGTTTGGGTTAAAACAGGTCATTTATAGTATGGGCCAAAACACCCAAGGTAATCAGATTGGATATAGATGATTAATTAACTTACACTGAATGGAATATAAGTCTGTCGACCATGCACAAGCCCGCTAATAAAGCCCGTGAAGCCCGCCATGGCTCCATGAACACAGCTTTGAGCAAGGAGAGTACAGTAGATATTGTCAGATGCATTACTTGGAACGGCCCGGATCATGTAAGTAGGATCTGCATGATTGATTTCATCACTTTGTTCTTGTTAAAACAGATGGTATGTCAATGTTTAATAGAGAAAATGTATACGTGACAATTTCGACCCATTTACTTATAAACAGTTTGATTTGGGTTATGGTTTATTATTAACAAGTCGAGTCGAATAATATTATGGTTTGTAAGAATGTGCCAAAAGATACAATGATATTATGAAGGGAAAATGTGCCCAAATTTATTAGCTTTTGGCACAAACTAAAACTGTTTTACTCAATAGTGCAAAGGCCATATAATTTATATAATAAATATATTTATATTGGACTCTTGATAAGATGATGTAAGTTACCAATGTATTTAAGAGTAATTGGCATTTGTTGCTTGTTTGCAAAGTGAGCCTGCATACAAGACAATACTGTCACTTCAAAATTCACATAAACAAATAATAAAATAACATAAAGTTTAACCTCTCAAGCTCAAAATCTACTAGCGAAAACAGAAATCGATAATCAATTTAGAAACAAGTGAACTGTATTAGATTAACTTGGAGATTAATCATAAGTAATACCTTAATTCTATCAGAAAGCCACATCCCAACATCTTTAAGTAGTTTGTTCCCGGAAGCATCTTTTGCAGTTGATGAACTGCTTTGTGCAACAAGCTCTTGACCCGCTCCTTCAGCTACAACAATAACCATGTGCCCGTTTTCTTTGAGACGTCTTTCTACATATTCTAGAAGCCCACCTTCACCGTCTAGAAAGAAAGGTGATTCAGGTATCAAACATAAATCCACATCACGGCTTGCAAGAGTTGCATACATTGCAATGAACCCTGAAACAACATTTTAAAATTATACATGCTGACATGGGTCAGGTCGGGTCGGGTCAAAACCAATACAGCTCACTTCCATATCATTTGGAGTAAAGCTTACCACTGTAGCGCCCCATCAGTTTGACCACCCCTATGCCATTTTCTGCACTCTCTGCCTCAACGTGTGCAGCATTAATCGCACGTTGAGCCTCTTCAACAGCAGTATCAAAACCAAATGACTTGTCAATTACCTGTTACAATAAGTATGTATAGATATGCAACTGTCACCACAACCAATAAAATGAAACCAAAATCAATTTAACCAGATAAGGGTGCACTCACCAATCAAAAATTTGCATTTATTTTCTGTGGAATATGTATCATGTACCAAATATGCATTTATATTTCACTTGAAAAAACATTACTAGTATAGTAAAAGACAGATTCATCAAGGATGAAAATACCGCGATGTCATTGTCAATTGTCTTTGGAATCCCAGCCACAACAGCTTTTATCCCTCGTCGTTTGATTTCCTGCATATGATAATAAAAAGAAATGATAATTTTGTATTCTGATTACACACACACACACACGCGCGAAAGATGACTCTTGGAACATTATAATGTAACATACTTCAAAAATTACAGCTGCGCCTTTTTGAGTTCCATCACCTCCAATTATATAAACCTATAACAACAAATAAATAAGTTACTCATGGAGCAAAAAGAGCACTTACTAGCAAAATAGTATTCATATCAGAATAAAGAAGTTAAGTAACTCATAATGACGTATAATTTAGCATCAAACACCTGATTAATACCGCGGTCTTGAATGCTGTCAACTATCTTTGACTTGTCATGACCACCTCGAGAAGAACCAAGAATCGTACCACCACGTTTATGGATATCATTTACGAATTTTGGTGTCAATGTTATAGTATTTTTTGAGTAGAATCCTCTATACCCTCCCTATTAGAAACAATTATGCATCATCAAGGGATGTAAAGAAAATAATGTAAAAGAAAAAGTCAACATGGTCAAAGCTACCGGCACGTCAGTTGCCACATCATCATTTTGATTGAGTAATAAGGTCAGATTACTTCATATTAAAAGATTTGAAAGTACATACTATGCAACTTGCATATTGTTAATGCCAATAAATATGGGAATTCAAGCACACATGCATCCATCCATGGTCAACTCATGGAAGTTCCAAATTGCAAATTATTAAACACTAAATTCATACCAAATGATTTTAAAATCATGTGTTCATATTTTGATGAGGAGACTTACATCAATTCCAAGAACTCTGCTGACGCCATACATGTGAAAAAGCGCGCAAACAATCTCCCGAATCACAGTATTTAATCCAGGGCACAAACCACCACATGTTACAACACAAGCATGGACCTCATCTGGTGAAAAGTAAACCTGCAACAATAAAAGCTGTTTGTTAAACAAAACTATGTTGTTCTAATAGATGTTACAATACATTTTCTACAAGTAAATAGCATACGTTTTGGCGGGGCCCAGCGCGTCGAAAATGGACCCCTCGTGGATCATTCTTGTGGACAACAACCTACAAGAAGACATAAAAGAATCAGTTCTGTTGGATTTATTTGTAAATATGTTTTTATGATGATTTAACTTACCTTTTCTGGCACGGTATCATCACAGTCTATAAAATACTGCCTGAAATTCAGCAGGATGTATGGTTATTAAAGATTAAAATCACATCGAAAGGTATGATGAATGATGATGCAAGTATACTCACTTTACAACAGAATATGCAGGATTAAATCGCATTGGATTCGGATATGTCTGTAGAAATAAAACAGCACATAAGAAAAGAGAAATTTATATATAGATATGCCAAACTTCCTGCTTTTAGATTGTTATTTTCAGTATGCATTTGCTGCAAATTTAACACCAACAATAATCTGTTTGTTACATTCACTATACTGTAACACAAAAAGTTTGATCAAAATCCTTCAAATGATCAAATAAAAGATCCACAACCAACATAATATATATATATTCATGAATATTGCAATGTCAAAATATGTTTCTTTAGTCATCAAACATATCTAATTTACCCTTTAATCAACAAAAGAGAACCATGCGGATCAAATATAAACCAGTTTAATATCCAAATACTTGGGCAATTTTGATTGGGTGAATGAGTGAATGATGCATAATCAATAATAAATAAAAAATGCCCAATTCAAACTGGTTAAAATTATGAAAAATAAAAACAAATACACCAGGTGCATGATTCGGTTCTCATAGTTCTCAACATATGCGATCTTTTTAGAACCAGTAATACGTTAACCATCTTATATATCACATTCAAAAACCGCGTACAAGTGGATCATGCGGTTCTTGTGATTCTCAACATATTATTGGTTCTAAAAACAACATGTCAACGTGTGTGTATAGATAAAAGAGAGAGGGAGAATACATTGAGGTTAGAAATATAATCTGTCAAATGAGGAACATCTTCAAGAACATAACCATAATCCCCCTTTTCAATCTTCATCTGAGAATCCTTGTTTTCTTCCATTTCTTTCTTCTCAAAAACAAAAAAAGGATACAAATTTGGGCTAATAATTAATGGGAATTTTAGCTATAATTTTGTGGATCAATTTCTATATATGATGAACATTTGAGGAAAATGCGGGAATTTGGAGACAAGAAATTTTTGTCACAAATCTTGAGTTTAGAAAGTGAAGGAAAACCACAAAAACTCGAATTACAAATGGCATAACAACATGCATCGTGCTTGATGTGGCGTTTTCAATGAGTTTAGAAAGTGAAGGAAAACCACAAAACCTCACTTATATTTTGTCACATAAGTTATGTCATCTTTTCAAACCTTGAACATTATGGGTATAAACACAATGAATAAAATACCAAGTGTTTACTAGGCCAAATTGGGGATTTTTTTGTTTGGAGATTTTTAGATGGTCTTTCGAATCGTATGAATCACTTTTAAGTTAAAGTTATTTTTGTGGTAATCCAGCAACTTAAATTGAATAAGACAAAAGGTTTTAAGAACAAAATAACTTTTTGTATGAAAATTGTACTAGAGTTCGTAAGAATTCGATGATCAAAAGTTGATAAGATGAATCCTTTATATGACGGAAGAATCATTGTAATGATTGGATGAACCATTGCAATGTTTCAAGTAGTGGTTCGAGTGGCGGTTAACTGATGACATACATTAGTACCAATTATAATCAATTGATGCAAATCATTACTTGCAACCGTTGTATAAAACTGCTATTGATGTATAAGTTTATTACCGACGTACAAAATTGCTACAGATCATCAGTTCCTACTAGGCTACAACTCATGAGTTGATACCAACGCCCAAGTTGCCTTCTATCTTCACTTTTACTACCAAAGACCATTTTTGCTATTGAAAATCGCTTTTATGCAACTTTTTGATTTTATGATATCGAAGCAACTTACATCACATAACAAAACACGAAAAATAAGTTTTTAAACTCGAATCCAATTAGATGCTTTGCCCCTTACCTCACCGATGGGCGGTGCCTCCTTGGAACCCTCGTTTGGTTTAACGGGTTGCACCTTTTAATATCATAAGAACAATTCTTAAACAAGTGTGGACTCCACACTTCCCAACTTGTTTAATGTTTTGATTTTTTATTTGGTCACTAAGTTGATCCCAATTATCTAGAATAGTCTGATGACATTAAAATCACTAACACGAATAAGAGCGCATACAAGATTCAATACAGATGTATATGCATTTATTTGAATTTCAAAATCAATTAAATCTAACTTAGACATAACATGCAATAGGGCACATTTAGCCAACTTCATGTTTATTTCTTTATTATAAATTTCACTAAAACTACTATAAAAAGGTTTTGATATGGGGAAATGTGAAATAAATCTATGGTTTCGTTAAATAACAAACTTTTAACTGAAAACATTGATTTGGATTTAGTTTTGATGTGTGATATAACTTATTAACTAATAACCATACTAATTGTAATACTGAGAAGAATGTGTTGGCACATTATAAGTGTACTTTGCCTAATATTTTCCCTACCTTCGATGTTCTAATGTCTTGTCATATGTCCATTGTTCGACAAATAGGCCAATCTCTATGACAACTCCTAATTTTGGTCAGTATACATCAAATAGTAATCTACCGTAGCATTTCTCATATAAACAATTAAACAAACACCAAAAGGTTTTTTGTAGAGAAGTAAGACTCCACCAATGGAGTACGATTGTTACCATGTTGGTCAATGTCATATCTTGTAAACGGTTTTTTAACAAAATCTTGAAAACAAACTCTATACAAACAAAAACCTTTAAACTAACAAAACCTTTGGTAGATGTTCATGTGAGCCAATGAACACACTTTTCAGAATCTTGCGCCTGAAACTTAGCTTTTGAAAACGTGAGATGATAGCTTCCATCAATTCAAGATTCTTCTGATCCAAATAGGAACTTGATTTTGACATCCCCATTTATCTGAAATCCAATTCTTCAACTGCCACACTCTAGCTCAATTTCTATTCAAAACCCCCAAATTAGATTCACTGAGATCATCCCTTTACAGTTAAAATCACCTGTGATGAATCGGTGGTTAACCCACGAATCTAAATCTTGATTCACGAAGTGGGTGTTGATAGATCGGGTGAAATTTGTATTCGAAAGCTCCATTGCGTTTAATGCTCAAAGAAGAAGGTTAGTGTAACATGTTTTGGAGGGAACGCGAGAGTGAGATCAATAAAGAGCAAAATGGAGGTCCTCCTTATGGGCAAATTCGAGTTCTTGTTGTTGGTGATTCAGGTAACTGTTTTGCATACATATCTTCTTATTGTTGTTGTGTTGAATCGATGGATATTGTGTAGAGATTCAGTTGTTCATCACTTAAGAATTGGGTTTTCATCTTCTGTTTTATTGGGTTGGAAGAACATAACATATATTTGATGGTGTTCTAATTAGGATCTGTTAGTATTGCAGTAAGCAATGCAGTTAGCCTATTGCAAATCATAGATGCTATAATGTTGGAGGATTTTAGGGTTGGAGTAGGATGCTATGGTGCTTATGTGATTATATCATACTTAGGTGTTGTGTTCAGTTCAGAATTATGACAGTTTATTGAGCGAAACTGATTCGGAGCTTCTAAAAATGGCTTGATGTTTCGTTGTACTAAAGAGTTGATGTTAGTATTAGTTAGAACCCTTATGGAATAATTCTTTTGTACTGAGTGAGTTGACTGATTTTAGATTATTGGTACCTTATATTTTACGAATCCGCTGAAATGTTTTCAAAAATTGAATATGAACATCAGATGAATAAGGGATGCAGATCTATGCCATAATATTTAGGAAAACTATAGTTTACAGATGAAATCAAACCCCGTTATAGCTGTTAAAGAACAGTTGCGTTAATGAGTCTTGCAACCAAGCATATTTTTTTATCATATTACACTTAGCATTAGAAGTCTAGACCATCATGTATGCATGTATATGTATGCTTAGTTTCATCTACTTTGATTTTTTCTATCATTCTTGTCGTCTTTTTACTGTTTTAAGTTTGAAGTCTTGTATTCCTTTCTAAATGCATTATTGTGCATCCGTAGGTGTGGGGAAAACATCGCTGGTTAATCTGATTGTAAAAGGTACAACAATAAAGCATCCTCCTCAGACAATTGGGTGTACAGTTGACGTGAAGGTCTGTCACACATCATTTTATTTTTATATAACTTGCAGTGAATAAATAATGGTTTTTATGAAATAATTTTATAAACTTTCTGCAGCATTTCACTTACGCAAGTCCTAGTAGCTCTTCAGATAGTGTTAAAGGTGACAAGGATAGGGAATTCTTCATTGAACTTTGGGATGTATCTGGACATGATCGCTATACAGATTGCCGTTCCATATTTTATTCTCAAATAAATGGTATGTGTTAAAACTTCTTATTTGTTGAAACTTCACCATTGCTTGAAAACTAAAAGAAACAAATAAGTGGGAAAATCACATTTTTAGGAATTTGATAGCTTGATTGTGGTCTACTTTGGGCTATTTGGCTGGTAGGTTATATTTGTGTGACTTTGGATTACAAAAGGGAAGTATATGTACACATTTCCCTTGCATTCAGGAGGTGTTTGGATGTACAATTTTAAACTAAATTATTGCTACTTCAAGGATAAGAATTAGATGATCAGGTATCCATTTGATTTAAGTTGGGTATACTTACATTTATTCTCAATAATTAGTTTTATTGCAGAAACCTCATATTTGTTTTCGAAAAACCGGACCTAAATGTTCAAGAAGTTAGAATACTTCTCAGTTTTGCAATAATAACTTTTGCAACACTTAGTATGCTCACCGAGAATGATAGTTCTATTCTTAAAGTAGCAATAATTTAACTTAAATTTGATTTCTTGTTTTGTTGTGATGCAAACTATTTATATATTTCAATTATATTCTAAGCACGTATTCTATTCCATATGTTATTAAATTTGATTATTGTTACTTCGAAAATCAGAATTAGATAATTCGGTCATCACATAAATTATTTGAATAGAAGTTGCAACTTACAAATAGTCAAGTATGTTCACATTAGTTGTCTTTCAAGAACTCCATATCTGCTTCTCCAAATCTGATTATAATGTCACTAAGGTTTCACAAAAGTATAATGTCAATGCTATTAGACCTGTCGTTGCAACTTCAGCTTTCAGGTCACAATAATAACCTTTGTGATACATCAAAACACCCTTAGTGTGTTTACCAAGAATGATATTCCTATTTTTAAGAAAGGTACCATTTGTCGTGAGTTTGACTGTGTTCTGTTGAGATGTGAAATCTGAATATATGTTGATATTTATAATTTATTCTTATCATGGGTTTCCATTAGACACTTTATTTAGGTTAATTAGTAAAATAAGCAACACATGTCATTCTACGATGACGTGACTATATAAATTAGGATGAGGAGAAGTTAGGGATCATGCTTGATTTGATCATTAAGCTAGGGTTGAATTCCTTAATTTTCAATACAAGTATAACTTGGGTCCTATCAGAATTGTGTTCAATATGTGGTTATATTTGAACTGCCAACTTTAAGTTGCTATTTTGCCATTTTATATGTGTGCAGGTGTTATCTTTGTACATGATCTCTCTCAAAGAAGGACAAAAACAAGTTTGAAGAAATGGGCTGCAGAAATTGCAGCAACCGGGACATTCTCGGCCCCACTAGCAAATGGAGGTCCAGGTGGCCTACCTGTACCGTTCATTGTGATTGGTAACAAAGCTGATGTGGCTTCCAAAGAAGGTACAAGAGGTAGCAGTGGCAATCTTGTTGACATGGCCCTCCAATGGGTCGAAAAGCAGGGTTTGCTTTCATCAAATGAGGAACTTCCTCTGATAGACAGTTTTCCTGGAAGTGGCGGACTTATTGCTGTAAGATTTTAGATTTGGGTCAAACTGTCACGTTTATATAATTTTAACTTTTAATAAATGCTTAAGTGTGGTTAGAAAACAAGATTATTATAATAGTAGCTTAAATCTTTGAAGAAAGACGATTTAGGAAACTGTATGCATTAAAAATACCCTGAGCTATGCTCAACTCTGTATGAACCATTTGACCCGTTCATGTTTTAGCAAAAATCTTTTTATTTGATCCTTTCAGGATAAAACACAACCCTAATCAATCCACACGTAAGTAAATGGTCAAAATCGTCATCTCTAGATGGAAGTAGTGAACAACTCATCTAATGTATTATCATTATTTCATGAGAATAATTTTTAATAATTTGCAGCAGCTTTATGCACTACTGTTTCTATCTTATTAACCCTCGAAAATGTCCAGGCTGCAAAAGAAGCAAGATATGACAAGGAGTCTGTGATGAAGTTTTTCCGCATGGTATGCATCTTTTATTTTTATTTTTTTTACATCGGGTTTGGTCAACTTAATCAATGATCTAAAGTTTACGCGACTAACCTTCTAACCTTTCAGTTGGTAAGACGAAGATACTTCTCAGACGAGTTACCCATGGCAAGCCCGTGGTCCACCTCAGTACAAAGACCGTTACAGAGGCCTGGGGACAGTTTAATCGAAGAAGATCAATCGTACACCAGCACAAGGTATGATCTCATATCTCACATACTGTAAATCACACAATTGGTTTTAAATGTCAAGTCATAATAGCAGGATATTTGGTGATCCGTACAAGTACAATGTTCTACCGCCACTTCCAGCTCAGCGTAACCTGACCCCACCTCCGACACTATATCCTCAGCAGCCGGTTTTGACGCCTGAAAACAACTACAACATTCCAAGATTCAACTCTCAAGAATTACACACTATTAGACCCAAGCGTAATGATATTAATGTATGATCTTGCTTCCTACAAAGCCATATGCTTCTTCTGCTTATTGTCCATTCATTCTTTGATCCACATTAAGATATATAGTTCTTGGACACTTGGTTGGATTTGTTGTATAACATTATTGTTATGTAACACAGAGCGCTTGTATTATATTATTGGTTTAAATAATATTTGAGCGAAACAGATATATGATTCTTTTAAGTTGTAAAATACCATATGCTTTATAAACATTATTCGAGAAATAAGCTTAAAAACATGAGTTGTAGGATATAAAGAGTTTGTTATCTAAAATGACCTCGTATTAGAAGTTTGAAAGCTAAGATCTATATATTTATAACAAAATTTGACAAAATCACCATGGTTATTAATATAAAAAACATCAAAAACGAAACATAATTGATCAAAAGACAGTTAAGTCAAGCCGATGAAAACTTATATAGAATATGAGAAGACAAGGTTGATCTATGTCGAGTATGTTCTTGTCAAAAAGATATAATGACTATTGATTCTCTCAAATATAGTCAAAGTTTAGTTGTTTAAGGTTTTCATAAATCATGAATTAGATAAACCTTAATAAAAATGTTTTTATAAAAGATATATAAAGACTCTACATCAAATCGTTTTGTCAAAACAAAGAAGGTAGCGGAAAAAACATACAAGATTTGTTCAAACAAAGACAAGAATAATATTTCTTATGCCTGAATAATTTAAATAGATTACAAGGATTGGAGGTATACAAGTACCTAAAATATAGAGTTAAAAAACTTAAAAAAACGGAAAAAAAAATAAGATTTGTTCAAACAAGACAAGAATAATATTTCTTATGCCTGAATAATTTAAATAGATTACAAGGATTGGAAGTATACAAGTACCTAAAATATAGAGTTAAAAAACTTAAAAAAAAAACTTGACAAGGAAGATTAAAAGGCGCACAAGTACTAAAAGAGTTAAAATTAAAACATTACAATTTGTAACTTATGGTGACTTTTGGAGAGACATATTTTTCTTTTTACCCCTCCAAAAAGTCATAAGTAACTTTTAAAAGCAATCCCAAACATGCCCGTAAAGGGAACAACTTTATACGTGACATAAACAAAAAAAATTATTATAAAGAGACACGTAACTTAGCTTAGCGATGTGTAAGTTAGCTATTTCTAATGAAATGAATACCTAGTTTTTCTTCTAAATAATTACTTTTAAAAATATCAGTTACGTTGTGTTCCCGAGATTAATAAACGAAAGAAAAGAAAATTAATGAAATGAAAGGAAATTAAGGAGAGAAAAGAAATGAAATTAAGGAGAGAAAAGAAATGGAACGAAAAGAAAAGTCATTTTAAATTTTCGTGTTTCATAGTTCGAAGGAAATGAAAAGAAATTAAGAATTTATGTGTTTAATTTCTTTTTTTTTCCATTTCCTTCCGTTTTGAAAGGAAAGTTAGAAGGAAAAATTATTGAAAATTTTCCTTTCGTTTCTTTCCATTTCCTTTCTTTAGAAAACTCGGGAACACAAATTTTTTTTTTGTTTCCTTCCATTTCTCTCCTTAAAAAAACTCGAAAACACAACTATTTTTCACTTTCCATTCATTTCCTTTCATTTCTTTTCTTAAATGAAACTCGGGAACAGAGCGTTATGTTTTTTGTTCGATTAAAAACTTTGTTAACCATAATCTTATTCTTATCTGCTAACACATATAAAATAAAAATGTGAAAATCAAAAGCACAAACCCAAATTCGATTTGTAGGCCTCTGGTATTCAAAACAGCGGCAAAGCTTCTGCATTTCACCCCCAATTTACTCTCAAAATCGATTCTTCTTCTGCTGATTCACAAATTACACATCATTCCTGCTAATATATATGTAAGCATCTTCATCCATCGATCTTTCAATCGATTACCTTTTGATTTTTAATGCTTTTAGTCGGTTGAAATTAAAGTTCGTTTTCGTTGTTTAATCAGATAATCAAATAGGAAAAAATGGGGATTCCGATGGATGTAAGAGACGCATGGGTAAACCACAGGAACAAATCTTCAGATTTCTTGATTCCTTCTCCGGATGAAGATCTTAAGTTTCTCAGATCGCAAATGTGTACTCAAGGTATGAATCCGATTCTTGTTAAAGTAGGTTTTTTTATATGTTTTATTGTTCGATTTTGTTTTGATTTCGTGTTTATGTTGTTGTGTTTAAGGTGTTTTGAGTTGTTGATGGTGATGGCTTTTGTGATTTTGACCTTTAGTTGTGTGATTTTGCAGAAGGGGTTCGTGCAGGAGTGAAGTCAGCTTCCATTGCATGTGTTGCCAGTGCAATTCCTACGGTTGGTAGCTTTGTTTTTGTTCAATTAATAATTAAGGACATTGTTACTTAGATTGTGAGATCATATTGATATAGTTTACTATAAGACAACTGATAATCACATAAAGTTTACTTCATCCACAATAAACTTTTTGCAGCATTTTCATTTTGATAATCACATAAAGTTTACTTAATCTCTTTCTTACCAAACCATTGTCATAAGCCTATTGTATCGAGTTTGTTCATAAGATTACTCCAATTCGTGATGGACAGGTGTTATTGCTATTTGAATTGTAATCAAATAGCTCATTTTACATGTAATTAGCCGTAATGGAAAGGTATTATTCGTTTATGTTCGGCCAACAATTAGCATCCTAGTCTTCCATCATTTTGTGGCACTCTTATTCGTACATTACATCATGGATGTATATCTTGTTATTCCGATTGATATCTTTTTTCTCTCCTCTGTTCTTTTAGAAATAGACAGAGGTAACAAAATATATTTTCTTATCTTGTAAGTTTATTTCTTTTTCGTATAAAAGTAGATAACTAACTGAAGTAAGTAAATATTATGTTTGTTGTAGAATGTTGTATCTACTAACAAGAAAGCAATGTCTACATAAAGGGATGATCACAGTTGCAAAAGGGTATATAATGTAATTAGCTAATGTTAGTTACTAAAGTTAGCTAGGTGGTTGAGTAGTTGGTTGTATGAGCATGAATACGTAGTTAGATTCTTTGTAGCAACTTGTAACTTATAATTACAACTATCACATTTGCATATTATTCTCTCTAGTTCATAGCTTTAGAGTAGATTAGATTGAATTCAGTTAATTATATTAATTTGCTCTTGCTCTCTGTTTTCTTTTCTTATTTTGCTGTGAAGTATTGATCAAATCTCAGTTTTATTTTATTTTACTTTTTTTGTAATTGATTTTTAGATTATGACTAATTCTTGCTTGATTCTATAAAAAGTTATATTGCTCTAGATAGAAAAATGGCACATGTTGTGTCTTGCTCCCTGATATGGTAAATTATAGAATGGTGGTTCTGTTACTCATTTATCTAATTGCCACTAAACTATTTGTAATTTGGTTGTTTTCAGTTAATTGCTGTTCGGACAATTCCTTGGGCAAAGGCAAACCTAAATTATACTGCTCAGGCACTCATCATATCCGCTGGTACATTCTGAACTTTCTTGCTATAATTATCTTTAGTTTGTTTTTGCAATTTGAAAACCTGGATGCGAAAATTGACTTGTTATTATAACACGAGTTCTATAAAACAATGGAAGGCTTAGTGATTTTGCATCAAATCCACATTACTGTAAACCCTAACCCTAGACTATTCACTAATAATAACCTAGTCTAATACTGTATACTTCCCTGCTTGCTTATCCAAATAGTTTCTATTGATAAGAACACCATAGATCGTTTGAGACCCCTGTTCCACAGTTGCAGACTTCGACTATATGGGATTTAATGGTTCATATTTTTTTGGACATGGGATTTTAATTATTCTGAACAATCACCAACTTTGATATTGGAAGAAGTGTGTATTAACTACTAAAACAAGATTTTTCACTGATTTTACTATTTTAGATGGATTTTTTTTAACTTCGGATTAAAAAAAAAACTTGTTTGCCCAAAACCTCCTAGGAAAAGCTTCACACATTAGTAGTAGTAACCAAGTTTCCCACATGTTCCTGAAGTCACTTCGGCTGCGTTTGGTTAAAAGAAATGAAATGGAATGGAATGAAATTGAGAAACTAGTATAATTTTCAAGTAAAATTGTGTTTGAGTGAGCAATTAAAAACCCAAGGGAATGTTTCACCTCAAATTCCCTTGGTTGTGGAATTTCAAAATCCTTCCGCCTAGAGAGGGAATTTGAAATCCGACAACCAAGGGAATTTGAGGTGAAACATTCCCTTGGGTTTTACATTTCATTACCCACTCAAACATAATTTTACTTGAAAATTATACTTGTTTCTCAATTCCAATCCATTCCATTCCATTCCTTCCAACCAAACGCACCCTTAAAGTTTTTCAGTTCTTTAGTGGAACGCTTGAGAAACTTGATTACTATCGTGTGAAGTTATCCTAGATAATCTGATTTTGAAATGAACAGGGCAGATTTGTGTTTGTATCTGTAGTATGTAATTTTTTTTTATTTATGTTTTTGAGTTCTTTTTATATAAAAATCAATTGTTATTCAGTATGTACCAGGGTTCTTATAAAGGTGATTTTATCTCAATTATTTCTTGTTTTGTAACAGCATCGATTGCTGCATACTTCATCACTGCTGACAAAACTATCTTGGAGTGTGCCAGGCGAAACACGCGCTCCCTTTATGACAAACCATCCTAAGAAACTGTATGTTTTTCCGACCCCGTTTTGCGCAGCAACGAGATGCATTCTTAAAATCTCTACATGCATCAACCTATAATGGTCCTGTGTTAAATAGTTTGCTTAAGTTGTTATTGATTGAGGGTCCACTTTCTGCACTTGTATGTTTCAAAGTGTGAAACAAGTATTGAATAAGTACTATCTTGTTCGTTTTTCTTTATGTTCCATTTAGTATATATAAATCATAAGGCTTTTCATCTGGAAATGCTGTATTTTTGTTGTTGCTCCTTCTGAAAAGGAAGTAAAGACATAACCAATCGGTTTTGTTAATTAGGTTCTTAGGGAAGATAATCAAGCGATCTTTCGGTTTTTAGATTTTCATAACCAATCGGTTTTGGTTTTAAATGATTCTCTTAATTAGGTTATTAGAGAAGATAATCTGGACATGGGTGAATTCAGCCTAATTTCAGTTAGTAAATACAGTTCTTACTAAACAAAATATCAGCATTCCTTTTAACTTAGAAAGAAGAAGAATAAGCGACAACTAGAAGATTATAACATAACTTTTTTTAGATGTATTCTATTATTTATAAAAATTTTAAGTGTAAACGCTGATCTTAGTTCATTCTGGTTGATTCACTTAATTATGCACGCAGAACTACAAGCGGGTTAGGATTATTTGAGAACTCATATATATGTATAGACCTGCAAGAACTCTTATCAATATATAACTTTTTTTTTGTGTTTTATTATAAAAAGTGATTGATATATAATGTTTAATCGTCTCTCTAAAATTCAGAAGGACAACAATGAATAAATTTATTATCATTATATAACTTTTTTTTGTGTTTTATTATAAAAAGTGATTGATAGATAATGTTTAATCGTCTCTCTAAAATTCAGAAGGTCAACAATGAATAAATTTATAATCCACACGTGTAACTCATATCTAGGTTAAATTATCTAAGCTAAACATATAAAGAATTTTAAAACATGTGAAACCTTAGTTTGATGATTTTAATGTTATTTTGATAGTTTCTAATATATATAAACATAAACCATTGTGTATGAAAGGTATAAAATTTTAAAAATATTAAGTATTAATTTAGTGGTTCTTGAATGATTTTAACCCTAACTACAAACAATATAAAATTCGGTTAAAAAATAATAATCTAACCATCGGTTTCTTAACTGATTTAGTTATTTATGTTTATTTTTCTTTTGGTTTGTATACTCATCTATAAAGTATCACCTCATCACCTCAGTTACTTGAAACACAAGATCAATCGGCATCCTTGTTTTTTTAAAAGTTTAAATTTTAAAGAATATGGAGTAGTTAAACATCCATGGTGCAAGACTTGCACAAACACACATATGCCGTTTATAAGGGTGAGTTGCTAACGCGCACACAATTGTAGCATGAAAGACCAATTGTAACATGAAGATCGTCGAAGGTGTGTCGATGGAGTGAACATTGTTGATGGAGTATGCATGGATGAGTGTTTTGATGGCAATTCCTTCACCTAACTAATCAAACACGAAACACCTTCAATGAATAGAATTCGAATTCGAATTCTATTGAATTTCATCCTAATCCTGCATACCAGACACCTTTTAAGATTATATGAAAAATAAATATTTATAATTTTACATAAATGAATTGCGTATATCATGTTTTTAAATAGTAAAGTATCGTATTATTTAATACATAAGTTTTGATACACAATATATTATCTTAAAGCATGATATGATTAGATACGAATTTTATAAATTTAATAGGGAAATATTAAATAACTTACAATATTTTAGCATCGTGTGTATTTAGCTCTTAGAAAATAGAATTCCTAATTGTCACAATATAAATAAAGTTTTGTCATTATTAATTATAACTTAAAGAGCCAAAACGTTTTATTAAAATAACACAAAGTAAAGTTATAGACTATATGATTGATTAACACGCTGTCTCACTAAATCCAAATATCTAGTAGTTAATAGCCTATATTTAGTTTAGGATCGAATACATATTTGATTGATCAACATGATTATAAAGGATAGGATTATTTAAAAACTTATAAATACTTTTAGAATCATAAATACTCATACCATAACATACTGTTTTTTCATGTTTAATATAAATTATAGTTGAGATATAATGTTTGTTTGTCTCTCTTGAAATTCAAAATTAAATAATATACAAATTTCATTTATGTATATAATGTATACATGTGTAAGTCATATGAAGGTTTTTGAGTTTTGATTGACGTTGAAGTACCATCAAAGATAAAAGATTTAAATCCTAGATACCCTAGATTAGTGGTGGCAAATAAGGTGTTGAACCATGACTAGTTAGTGGTTGATGTAAGATGTCACTTGGTTGCAAAACATCTTGATGACTTGAAATTGGATGTATAATTGTTTGAGAATTAGTAATTAAGCAAACTTGCAAATTCAAAAAATTAAACAATGAACACAACCAAGTATAGGATTTGTTAGCAAAAAAGTAAATTGACATTATCTATCCGTGTGGAAGATCATGTAGACATAACCTTGTCAAATCATATGTCAATTGCGTATTGAAAGATCTATAATTATGTACCTAAGCTTACAATGATCAAACACCGAAGTAATTAAACATCACAAGATGATCACCATCAAATAGACATATGTTAACATAACCATCAATCATATATTCATATACCTTGCCATTCAGCAATTAAAAATCGATTAATTATAAATACATGAAGAGATTTAGCAAACCATGTCTAAAAACAATCAAAGCATGAAACAACACATGAAAACCTAATAGATGCCGTAGATTTCTAACAAATACCATGAATTCATGTCCAACATGGATAAACAACGTAAAGTGAACTAAATGGCACACAAACCCTAGCCCTTGGCTGTGATCATAAGGGTTTTAGCCACACATGATCATGCTCAATGATGAAGTGTTATGATTTCAATAGAGATTGAAGAATCTTGATGATGAAACACTTTATCAATGAGATTCTTTCGTCCCTTGATGTCTCTCAGCCTCCAATGGTGAATAATAGACGAAAAACCCCTAGAAGCTAGACATGGGCAAAAAAACCGGTTCGGCCAAAAAAACCGGAACCGGTTTGGCCCAAACCGGTTTCAAACCGGCCCGAACCGCCGGTTCTTTAACGGTTTCACCTTTCCAAGTTCCAAACCGGTTTCAACCCGAACCGGTTTTCAAACCGGTTCCAACCCGGTTCCAAACCGGTTTTCAAACCGGTACTTCAAACCGGTTTTCAAATCAGTTTAAACCCGGTTTTCAAACCGGTTACCGTTACCCAACGGCTATATAGCCGTTTATACCCATTTTTGACCGTTTTTTGATGTTTTTTACCATTATACCCCCACTAGGTTAGTATATATATGTATTTGATGTTTGGTTGAATCACAACAATTTATAACACTCTCTACTCTCAAAAATCTCAAAAACGCTCTCCACAAATACTTTCGTTGTAATCGCTCTCAAAACGCTCTCACAAAAATCTCTGAAATGGCTTCAACAAGTGCTCAATCATCCGTTGGTTATGAAGCGTCTTCAAGCAACGTGGTGATAGCAATCCTTCCTACGAATAGGAACCCCGAAGTATGGTGCAATTACGATTTATGTCAAATGGCTAGCGGTTCAAACAAGGCTCGTTGCAAGTTTTGTCATAAGTTTTTCAAAAAAGATGCAACACAACGTTGAAAAACCATATTGCAAATAAATATTGTAAAGCGTTAAAAGGTGAACCTTTTCAAGGTCAAGCTTCGATGACAAACGAAGGAAATATTTGGGCTTATAACGTTGATGCGGTTCGGGAGCAAATGGCGCAATTTGTGATTCAAGAAAGCTTGCCATTCAAACATTTCGACAACGAACGTTTGACTCGACTCATTCAACGAACTCTCCAACCACGTTACACCAATGTAAGTCGTGCTACTCTTCGAAGAGATTGTTAAAAATGTGGAAAAAAGCTAAAAATGAATTAATATCTTATTTTGAAAATTTACAAACCGGTGTTAACTTAACTAGTGATGTTTGGTCGACACCTCACGGTTCACCGGACTCGTACATTTGTGTCACCGCCCATTGGGTTGAACTCGATTCGTGGCAAATGATGAAACGTACGATTGCGTTTGAATTGTTTGATTATCCTCACACAGCGCCAAAACATTTTTTATGTTATTGATAAAGTTATTCAAACGTATAAATTAGAAAACAAAATATTTTCTATATCTTTTGATAATGCGTCAAACAACACTCTTACGATAGATTATTTGAAATTAAAATATAAACCAATATGTGAGGGTGTGTTTTTTCATAGTCGATGTGTTGCGCACATCATAAACTTAGCCGTTCAAGACGGTTTAAAAACGATTGATAAAAGATTGTTTTAAAAGAATGTTACATGATATTATTAGTAATAACCAAAGATATACTAAATATCGCAAGTTTTGTAAAGACGCAAATACTAAATGTTTAGGGCCGAATTGGGACGTACCAACACGATGGAATTCCACATGTAACATGTTTGAAAAGGCTATAAAACAAAAAGAAAGTTTAATAGCCTTTCATAATAGTTTGGTAAGTCGGGGAAAGACAAATTCTTGCCATCCATCGGGTTGGGCTATCATCGAAGAAGTAACAAAAATGCTTCAAGTTTTTAAAAATGCAACTATATGTCTTTCTGGAGTTTATACCCAACGAGTCCATTGGTACTTTACCAAATTTATTTAATGACTTCAAATTAAATGAATTGTTGTGTTGGGGTAGACCTTATTCCGATATGATACCCCCAATGAAAGAAAAACTTAAAAAATATTTTGAATAAATGTCTCCCGTTATTACATGTGCCGCTGCTTTAAACCCTTGTTTAAACAAGTCGGGGGTTGAAACTTTACTTGATAAAATTACTTTTAGTTTGGATTTAGAAGTTGGTAAACCAATGTATAGTAAAACTTTAAAAGCTAATTTCAACAAACAATTACAACAAATGTATGATGTTTATTTATTAAAATACGAGGAAACATCACAAATCCATGATGCTTTAAGGCATGCGGCAAATGCCGAAAGTTCGAATGATCCAATGTTTGATTTATATAATACTTTAAGGGATGAATGTAATAAACATCAACGTGGTAACACTCCGAGTAGTGAACTCGGGAGGTATGGTCTTACAAACTTTTTATCGACCATGACTCCACATGAATTTAAAAATTTTGACTTGTTGGCTTGGTGGAAAGGTAAGGAAGATCAATTTCCCATCCTATCCATCATGGCCCGAGATTTACTAACCGTCCAAGCTTTTACGGTAGCTTCGGAATCTGCTTTTTCTGTTAGTGGCAGAGTTATATCAATAAGATGAACTCGACTCACTCCACAAGCAGTTGAAATGTCATTTTGCTTGAAAGATTATTTGGATGCCGTGGAAAGAGTACAAGACACAACGTTCACTTGAAGGAGAACTGGAATACGAAGCAGAATTATACGAGGACGAGGTAGAGAGCGGATTGACACCAGGAATGACTCATGATGAAGCGGCATATGATGACTACCTTCGTAACATTTCCGGTTCTGGTGGCGAGGAATAAACGTACAAGTATAATACGAACGAAGACACGACTATGTTAAATGTTTAGTTTTAAATGTATAAATTATTTAAATGTTATAAATTGTTGTAAATATTTAAATTCTTGTAAATGTTATAATTGTTAAAATGCTTAAATTATTTTAAATGTTATATAAATTATATAAATGTTATAATTGTTATAAATTGTTTAAATTATATAAATGTTATAAATTTTATGTTTTAATTAAAAGTTTAAAATTCTATTTCAATATATCTCAAATTAAAAAATAAAAAACCGGTTTGGGCCGAACCGGTTTGGGCCCGAACCGGTTCCAAACCGACCCAAACCGGTTTGATAGGTTTAGGATTTTTGAGATTGAAACCGGTTTGAACCCGAACCGTTTGGGGCCAAACCGGTTTTGACCAAACCGGTTTCGGTTTGGGACCCGAACCGGTTTGGGCCCCCAAACCGGTTTGTACACCTCTAGGGTAGAATACGCTAGATCAGGCAATAGAGCCTATGAAATATGCCAGGGGCTGTTTTATGCCCCATGCATCTTCGTTTCTCCCGTTTTGCTTCCAAATTCCACGTATTCTTTCATCTCCAACCTGCACACAAACACTTTTAAAGCAACCATTTTCTAGATATAAACATTGTTAAAGTTATACTAATTGTAAATTTGTGCAAAAAAGAATTCACACATCAATTATGATATCTACACATATGTAGATAAACTAACAAAAAAAAAACTAAAAACATATAAAACCATTACTTTGATACTTTTTTTATGTTACTTTGATGATTTTTAATTTATATAAACATACATAACTGTATGTAAAAAATATAAAATTTTAAAAAATATGAATGAATGATATTAGTTCTCATAGTTCTTAAAATATGTATGAGTTCTCAAATTATCCTAACCTTATTTTATAATTAGTCTATAATTTCTCCGTCCCTTTTTTATATTTTTAATTATGTATATACTAGGATGACTCATGCAAGAACTCATAGTTATGAGAAAATAAAAAAAACTCATATCAACCCTTTATTTGGTTTAATCTATGATTGAGATCGAATGTGTCATCTTATTAATAAAATCAAGAGTATTACTGTTTTCGTCCCTGAGGTTTGACGAAAATCACGGTTTCAGTCCAATAGTTCATTTATTACACTAACGGTCCAATAGTTTCAAGTTTTGTTTCAATTTCACCCAAGCCACTAACACCGTTAAAATATTTCCGTTAAGTTAGTGTAAATTTACAATATTACCCTTATAATTAAATATAAAATAAAAAAAATCTTTATCAAATAACTATCACCATCATCTTGCTATCTTCATCATTAGATACCTACACCATATCCCATCCACCAACACCACCCACCACCACCCACCACCACCACCACCCACCACCACCAACACTACCACCACCCACCACCCATCACAACTACCATTATCATTCCTAACAAGACCCCCACCATTAGAGTTCAAGACCCCCAACCCCAACCCATCTATCTCTCTATCATCTAAAAATAAAGAACACCGCTCATCACCTCCGACCACCATCGTCGCCTCCACCTCCAACCATCACCACCTCCACTCCGGATCACTCTAACCGCCACCTTATGCCACCACCTCTCTCTCTCTCTCTCTATATATATATATATATATATATATATATATATATATATATATATATATATATATATATATATATATATATATATATATATATATATATATATATATATATATATATATATATATATATATATATATATATATCTTCACTCAAGACCTCCCAAACCCCAATCTACCCGCACAACCACCGCCCTCTCCAGCCACCACCACCACCACCGCATCATCGTGAACCAGAACCACCGCCGCACCATCGTACAACAGACCACTGTCGCTCACCATCGTACAACAGACCACCATTGTGAAATCAAAGACAAAAAGGGCAAAACCACCTGTCGCTCACCACCACCACAATCACCCACCACCTCTTTGTAGATCTTTATAGATCTATTAAAATCAAAAGAAGAAAAGGAGATGAAGATGAAAAACGATGAGAAGATGCTGATGGAAGCACGATGGTGGTGGTGGTGGGTAGCGGTGAGGGACGGTTGTAGTGGCGGTGAGGGACAGTTGTAGTGGCGGTGAGGGATGGTGGCAGTGGCGGTGAGGGTTGGTGGCAGTGGCGGTGAGGGTTGGTGGTGGTGGTGGTGGTGGTGATGGAGATGGGAAGAGAGATATTTGGGTTAGGGTTGAATGATAATGGTAGGTGATGATAATGGTTTTATTTTTTATTTTTATCTACTAAGGGTAATATAGTCAATTCATATTAACTTAACAGAATTACACTAACAGAGTTAGTGGCTTGGGTGAAATTGAAACAAAACTTGAAATTATTGGACCGTCAGTGTAATAAATAAACTATTGGACTAAACCCGTGATTTTCGTCAAACCTCAGGGACGAAAACAGTAATTTACTCTAAAATCAAAGATTATGAGATTTTATAAAGCAACACTGATGTTGGGTTAGTATATATAAAGCCAGGCTTGTTGCCAACAACTTTCTTCACATAAAGGGCGTAGATTACAGTGAGACGTTTTGCGTAGCGGTTAAACCCACTACCATCCATCTTGTATTTTCAGTCGCCTTTTCTTGTGCATGGGATACTCAATAAACGAGTTAAAAGGCTTGAAGGTTGTATTAAATGAGTTAGACGGGTTGACAGATTGACATCTTTAATTAAATGGCTTAAATAACTTACATGTTGAATCATTTGATAAAACGGGTTAAACCGGTCAGACTGAACATGACCCATTTAATTAACGTGAACACCACCTGCTTATTACAATGGTTTATATATAAAACATAAAACTTGAAAATGCCATTTTAAAATAGACAGTTGACTTTTTTTTAAAGTCAAACTGCAGCTGTTGGGTGGGTTTTATGTTGACAATTGGAGTTAAGTACATATTGTGTTCACTTTTTTCAAGCAAATGAGCTTCACACCTTCTTTTGATATTAAGATCAAAACGGGGTTTGATGCATTCACTTGTCTACAATCTACAAAATGTTCTCCTGACTCGACAGATTATGATGACACATAAGATCCCCCGCTTAGAGTTTGTTTCGCTGTTCTTCCTTGACTCGTTTAACTTGCTACCCACACACGACTCATTTGATATTCATTCCGTTGTATATATCGTCTTCTTGTTAAGGTATAATAAAGGAAACTTGATTAATCCGGCCGAAAATAGAGCTTTATTTATATATAACCACACCACAAACCAACACATTTTGCTAAAAGAACATGTGATAACTTGAACTTACTATATTCACCAACCCTTTACAATCTTCCATCAAGAATATCAATACTTTCACTTGCCACCTTATTCCCACCTCGACGATAGTTAGAAAGATAACTTTCCCTGTTTAAAAGTGGCGTGACATCAATCTCATCTCCCACTTTACGCTCTTCACTTAACGGTGCATCACATCTTCTAAGAATCTCAAGCACTTCTTTCATTGATGGGCGACTCGAAGGCAATGTGCTAGTGCATATGAGCCCGAGTTTGAACACTAGGCTAATTTCTTCCATGTAGCAATTGGTTTGTTTGATCTCCGGGTCCAAAGCTTCAACCATGGACTTCCCTTCGCTAAAGTGTTTCCAAGTCCATTCTGCAAGATTCATGTCACCATCTCCTTCGTGTGGTTCTTTTCCCGTTACTAGTTCTAGTAGCACCACGCCAAAACTGTATACGTCCACCCTCTCGGTTATCGTTGTTGAGTATGCATACTCTGCAATCAGTTGGTAAACTATGTTAAAAGAGGATCATGTTTTGACTTTTAAGGTCAAATGGGCTAACATTCATCTTTGAAATAATCATAATGTTTGGAGACTTCAGGAAAATCTTATAGTTGAATCATTTCATTATAACATAAATGTAAGCAAGCAATGTGATTAGAGGATCTATATGGAAAACCCAAGTCAAGTTGGGACTTGCTAATTACTTATGTTTGACCAAAAAAGTCAAGACAAGGGTTAAACTTTGACTTATAAGGTAAAAAATGAACTAAATGATCAATGTTACAGTGTCACTTTTAGTGTCAAACAAATCTACATTAAACTTCAAATTTATATTAACGTTTAAGCTTTTTATGAAGCTAAACTAGACTACGAATGGAACGTACTAAAAGGTCAAAGGGTACTAGACTACGAATGGAACGTTCTGCTATTTGACTTATGTGGTCAAACAAACTAATATTTCAACTCAAATCTTAGTCTTACCAGTTACATAAGGAAAGTTAGACAATTAAACTATTTACCACAGTAGATTCTACAAATGGATATATATTGATTTTTTAGAGAACCCATATCCATTTCAATCTTATTTACATAATTTGACCTGTTAAGTTTGAAGTCAAAGTGTTCTTACCAGGAGGAATGTAACCAAATGAGCCAGCTATAGCAGACAAAGTATTGGCCTGACCGGGCTTCGGCTTGCTCAAAATCTTCGCTAGCCCAAAATCTGCAATCCGTGCGTTAAACTCAGAATCCAACAATATATTGCTCGACTTCACATCTCTATGAATGATCGGCGGTGAACAGTCATGGTGCATATAACAAAGCCCCTGAGCCGCCCCAATCGCAACCTGCAGCCGCCTGGGCCAATCCAAGACCATGTGATGAACCAACCCGCGGTGTGTTTTCATCTTCTTCCCATGTAACCACTTATCAAGACTCTGATTCTCCATATACTCATACACAAGAAGCTTAGAATCATCACTTGAAAAACAACACAACAGTTTAACTATGTTAGAATGACGAATTGAACCCAATATTTGAACCTCAGATAAGAACTCTTTCTCGAGTGTATGGTCTACTTTTCTACTGTTCCAAATTCTCTTCACTGCAACATACTCCCCATGCCGCCCGACCTCAATCCTATACACCTTTCCCGACCCGCCACTACCTATCAAGTTGTTATCCGTTAAACAGCACAGAATATTCGCCTCTGTGAACTTCAACGTGTGAAATGAAGTCAACTTCCATGTGGTTAAATCCCGCTTCTGCTTCTTCTTAATGTAGCCTCTAAACATGAACAATGTGCATATAATCGCGATGAGTATAACAAATGCCGATAGAACAACGATCATCGCGATCATTTTGGGTGAAACATTCTGCGAGTGTGAGGATCTGGTATGAGCTGCATTACAGTTATGAAGATTTGGGATTGTGGATGAAGAACAAAGATTCGGGTTGTTCAAGAAACTGTTTTCGTAAGCTAAGTTATCGAACGCGTATGGGATTCTTCCGGTGAGATTGTTGGAAGAAAGATTCAGAGTAGTAAGCCTCAACCGGCTCAACTCCGGCGGAATTCTGCCGGAGAATTGGTTTTCCGATAGATCAAGATCAAGAAGGTGTGGTAAAGAAGTGATCGCCGGAGGAATCTCGCCGGAGAGTTTGTTTCTAGCTAAATTCAATGTGGTTAGTGAGTTCCATGAGCTGATTGTTGACGGAAGTTCGCCGGAAAGTGAGTTTCCGTCGAGATACAGAACAGATAACTGTGAAAGATTGGTGATTCCGGTGGGGATTTCACCGGAGAACACGTTGTTACTAGCTTTAAACACATTTAGCTTCTTCCACGACGAAATCCCCACCGGAATTCCGCCGGAAAACTTGTTGTCACTGATCTCTAACCTCGACAGATTCCACGGTAAGCTCGCCGGAAGCTCGCCGGAGAGAGAATTTCCGGCGATACGTAAGCTAGAAAGATTGAATAACCCCCAAATTCCCGAAGGAAACTCGCCGGAGAAACTGTTGTCGTAGAGTTGAATCGTGTGAAGGTTATCACATCTCTCGAGTGACTTTGGGATTTCTCCGGTGAGATTGTTGGAGAAAGCAACCACAACGAACAACGTACCACCACCGCACAAATTCTCCGGCAGCTTTCCGGTGAGTTTGTTCTCCGACACCTCAAACGCTTCGAGCTTCGAGTGAAGACCGATTTCTGAAGGTAATTCGCCGGTGAGATTGTTTCTGAACAGCCGGAGAATCCTCAGTGTCGGAATTTGAGAAATACTCGCCGGAATTTCGCCGGAGAGTTGATTTGAGAACAAATTCAACACCTCAAGCTGTTTCAATTTGCCAAAATCTTCAGGAATTGAACCTGTTAACTTGTTCATCGAGATATCAATTTCATTCAAGTTTAATGATTCCATCACCGACGGAATTTCGCCGGATAATTTGTTCTTATAGAGGTATAAACTACTCAAATTCTTCAACAGAAACAATCCTTTAGGAATTTCACCTTCCAAATTATTCGAACTCAAATCCAGTAACTCGAGATTCGTCAAATTCACAAAACTTTCAGGTATTTCTCCGATCAAATTACTCTGTGGCATCCATAAGTTCATCAATTTCCCCAATCTCCCAAACTCCGGTGGAATCTCCGGCGTCGCAAATCTATTATACGCCAACCCTAAAACCACCAAATTCGATAAGTTCCCAATCTCCGACGGAATCGAACCATCAAACAAGTTCTGATACAACTGCAACGACACCAACTCCGACAGGTTTCCGATCGCCGGAGGTATGTCTCCGGTGAAGTTATTAGCTCCGAGGTCAACATACCTAACACGTGACAACCGATCAATATCCTCCGGCAACGTTCCGACGAAAGCGTTCTGTGAGAGATCAAGTTGAATCAGCTTCGAACAGTTGTACAAAACCCTAGGGAACTCTCCGGTGAGGTAATTATCAACGAGAATCAAAGTTTCTAAATTCTGAAGGTCGCAGATCACCGGCGGTAGAGCTCCGGTTAAGCCTTTGGTCTCGAGATGAAGAAGAATAACAGAGGCGTTGGTGTTGCAGGTGATCTCCGGCCAGTTGCATGGAGACGAAGAGGCGTTCCAGTGTGTTAGTGATGGTGGATTCCCCCATTGTTGCCGGAGGTTGAGCAGTGTTGTTCGTTCAGATGTTGAGAATTGCTGTGAATGTACTACAGATGATAATTCGATTGCAATGATGATGAAGACGAAGGTGAGTGTGTGTAGAAGTGTCGGTGGTGTCGGTGGTGGTGATGGTGGTTTTGTCATTTTTCCGGCGGTGACTGCGGCGGTGACGGCGGCGGTGACGGTGGTGGTGGTGGTGGTGGTGGTGGTGTTTAGTGGTCGGAGAAGTTAACGGGGGTGGTTTTTTCGGTTTTGAAAATTTGGAGCCGACATTTCTGAATTTTTGCCACTGGCGGCTGCGGTTTTGTTGTGTTATGTTTGTAAGAATGGGCTTGAAGTTGGGGTTATTTACGTTTGTGCCATTAATGTGTTTTAAGTTGCTTTTGTTCTTCTAGAGGAAAGTGTGGGTGGAGGTTGGTACGGCGGCGGCGGTGGTGGACCGGAGTCAACGGGTGGAGTTGTGGTCTTATACAGGTGGTTGATAAGTCAAGGTTTCAATTGGGGTACTTATCAAATGAATGATGAAGCCACTGTATGCTGGTAACTTGGTAAGTGTTAACTAATACCATAGAATAATTAAAATTACGGTTGTTATGGCCGATCGTTGTTTTCATTGTAGATTTTTGGCCGATTATTGATTGTTGCTTTCGTCTCATCATCCGTACTCATCGTGGATTTACCTTAGGGAGGGTTGCAAGTTCATTTTCTTCTACTTACATATTCTATTGCCCGGTTTATTTACTAGTCTGAAAGCTTCTGCTTATAGATTTGATTTTCCAATTCGATCTCTTTTCCTCATATTTTCTGATTCTGGTCTCATGTCGTTGGTTTTAGTACCACTGTTGGGAATTCATATTAACTTTAAAATCAATTTGGCAATGGAAGAACAAATCACCAATCATCTTTGATCAAGTATAAAGATGTCCTATAAGGAGTCCAACACAAGAAAATAAAGAAACTAAAGAAGAAGAGTATTATAATTACAACTCTTACCACAACATAATGACGACTTATGTGCCAACCAATAGGGATGTAAACGAACTGAACGTTCAGGAACAGTTCGTGAACCATTCAGTGGGAAGTTTGTTTATGTTCGTTCGTTTGATAAATGAACGAACATGAACAAGAAAATTTCGTTTGTTTAGTTAAATGAGCGAACATGGACAAAGGCCACATTCGTTCGTTTATGTTCGTTCGTTTAATAATGAATGAAAACGAACAAGAAAATTCCGTTCGTTTAGTTAAATGAACAAACATGAACAGAGGCTGCATTCGTTCATTTATGTTCGTGAACGTTCGATTGTGTGTTCATTCATTTAAAAGTTATGTTTAAGATAATTACATTAAATTATATTTGATAGATATTACATAATGTTTGTGATTTTAATTATAAAATCAATATAAGATGGTTCGTATTTGTTTGTTTTAGGAAATTTCATTTGTATCATTAATGTTCATGGATATTTGTGTATGTTCGCTTGCCTTCGTTTGCGTTCGTTTATATTCGTGAACAGTTCATTAACATATTTTTTCCTTAATAAACGAACACAAACAAGAAATCTCGTTCGGTAAGCTTTCGTGAACAGTTCATGAACAACTTATGTTCTTAATGAACGAACACGAACAACGCCTCGTTCGTGTTTGTTCGGTTCGTTTACAGCCCTACCAGCCAATACACAAACCACCAAGATCTCCAATCACTAAATACCGAAGCTTGGGCTTCCTTTGCATGATTTCGATCAAATCTAAGATGAGAGGGTAGAGGTAAGCAAATGACGGTTTGGTTTTGTTTGCAGCTTTATCATAACTATAATTGATCTTCAGTTATGGTTAATCGATTATAGTTTCTATTAATGGTTGCTTATGAGTCAGTCTCGGTTAATCCACCCGTTTCAAAATGATTAATTACTTAAGGAACACACACCATTAGACTTGTCCAAAAGAAAAACTTCAGATGACTTTCTACACCACACTAGAACCCCTGCTTGTTTTGTATGAGAAGAATTAAGATCACAACCAAAATATGAACAATTTTTTTGGAGATTTGATTAATGTTACACATGATGCATATATTATATGTAGAAACCACAACAGGCCTTTTAAATGCAAAATGCAAAGGCCTGTTGAGTGGTATATGTTTTAATTTCTACGTCACAACACATAGAGATTGAGAACTAAAAAAAGGTTAGAAATATATGTTGGTTGATGAAATACTATCCTTAATGAAGTACTTGGAGCCATCAACCAAGAATTGTTTTTAAAACTTCATTTGTTGATTGTTATTTTAACAAAGCAACATCCTAACATCAGTAAAAAACAAAAACCAATATCTATCAAGAAGTGTAAATAGATTAACCAAAATCAAAAGACATAACTAAGCCCAAATTAAGCCTCTCACATGAAGGGGCGTTTTGGACCATTAGTCCATACATGAAGGTGTAAAAACATGTTTGAATATAAATGGGTCGTTTTTGGAAACTACCATTTAAAAGTAAAATTTTACGTATTGAGGATATAAGGATTTCCTCACATATAATTTTGAGGAGATATATTCGCTAGTAATGAATATCTTAAAAGCAGAGTTCATGTCTGATACTATCTTTACTAAACTCGTGTATTATACTGATTTAAATAAATTAAAATATTAAATTCAATAAAAATTCCTAAACGATATTTTAAGATTAGATATGATTGTAATTACGTACAAGTAATGACTATACGTAATAAAACAATGATATCAACTTTTTAAAATTTTATTTTTTTTTCAAAAAATAAAACTAAACATTTGGTTTCAAAACAAATGTTTTAATAAAATGTCATTTTAATTAACTTTCTTATTATAACTCCCGATTTTAGTTAATTTTTATCTATAAAATTTTACTTCTTAAAAACACCAATTTTAAAATATTTTGTATTTTTAAAAAGTTTGATGTTTTATAAAAAATCTTTATTTTATAAAAGATATTTTTTATAAATAACATTAATAAAAAGATATTTTTCTCATTTAATAAAAACCATTTCAATTTAAAAAAGAATTAAATAATATTATTAGTAATTAATGTGATTATTTAATAAGAGAGAGAAGCGAGAAAATTTTGGTGAGAATGGTTTATTCCATTTACTTCACTAACCAAACATGTCTTTCTTCATTTACCTTTAGTGGTTCATTCCATTCCGTCTTTTATTCTTGGATACCAAACGTTACCTAAGAGATAACTCTTAAATCACTATTTATGAACGATAGAAGATTTTGATCGGTTAAAAACAAAAGAAAATAAAAGAGTTTGACCAATAATCTTTATTCATGTTTAACTTTTGGATTAATTTATTTTTCTTCATTAGTAATTTTTCACATATTTTATCCTTCTTTTAATTTTTAAAATATAATGTATTTTTAATTCAGAATACAATGTTTAGACATATTTAATGTTATCATAGTGTCGGTGTAAGTTTCGTTCAAAACCATCTCGGGTCAAATATTATATTTTTAATTCACCACAACATAATTTTCTTTGATTTCCGAATAAACCGTTGCAATGTGATAATTATATATGTTTTGATGAAGTTTTTAAAGAAAATCAAACCCGCAATGCACAGTGAAAACATGTGGGTGAGATAATATGTGTTTTTTTTGTTTTCGTTTTGACAAAATAATGTTTTTTTAAATTACGAACAGACTGTTACGACATACTTATTTCTACTTACGTTTAGATGTAAATTATATTCATAACTACGCCGCCATAACACAGGTGGTAAAATGTACAAGTTTTTTATTCAACTAAAATAGTTTGCCTGTTTATACATACTAGGAATGTTCTCCATGGGCATTACGTGGGGTATTTTGTGACGGACTATAATAGCCAAACGAAACACAAAAACATATCATGACAGTTATCACTTTGATGTAGAATCCAATTTATCACGAAAACGTTACAAACGAAATAACATCAACAAAATAGAATAAAACCCTAAAAGAATAGGAAAACACGTCTTTAATATAAATCCTAAAATTGCTATTTAATACAAGGTTAATTCTTAATTATTGAATTTGTATCAAATCACATGCTCATAACTTAAATAAACCAATCTTTCCACTCTAATATAAGAGTATATTGGATAACATGTGTCAACACCACAATCATTCTCATCAAAATTTTTCCGTCTTTTTCTTCTATTAAATAATCACCTTAATTACTAATAATATTATTAACACTTTTTAGATTTAATAAATTAAGAAAGAGATCTATTTATTAATGTTATTTCTAAATAAATATTTTTTAATAAAATAATAGATTTTTCTAAAGCATAAATTTTTTTAAAAATATGAAATATTTTAAAATTAGTATTTTTAACAAGCTAATTTTTAAAACCAAAAGTAAATTAATTTGGGAGTTATAATAAGGAAATTTTTAAAAATAAAATTTTTATACGGTTTGTTTTAGAACAAAATGTTTTTTTGAATAAAAATTAATTTTTTTAAAAAATTGATATTACTATTTTATTACTTATAGTTATTTGTCATACATAATTTCTGTTATATCATATATTAGAATATCATTTTATAATTAATAAATTTTATTATATTTATATTTTATTTTATTAAACTCGTGTAACACACGGGTTTACTAAAGGTAGTTATGAATAAAATAAAATAAAATTAAACTAATAATATATAACTGATAATAAAATTTTGTTTTCCCCTTTTTCTATTTTTTAGCAATTAAATAGACAATAACAATGTTTTGAGTTTACACTAAACACCAATCTACAATTATAATTATAACAAGCAACACATTAAGGGGCAAACGAATTGAAACGAGATTGAGCTCAATTAAACTCTTACTCGACTAAATGCGCAATCCCAAGTTCTAGCTCAGTTCATTTCCAAGTTATGTATTAAAGTTTTAGTGTAGCTCGTAAATAATTTTACTAGCTCTAGCACGAGTTATTTGTTAATCATTTAGTTATTTTTACGCATTTACTTGATTATTTATATATAAGCTGTCATAAATATTATATAAATATTATATGGTTCCTAATATAGGGACACCCACTTGGATAAATCGATACCACCCTATACGCCGCGTATGGATCCATACGCAGCGTATAGGTATCCACAATTAATGCCTGACATTTTATGTCGCATCAGTCGTTGTCATGGTTCTTATACGCATCGTATAACACCATACGCCGCGTATATCCTTTTAAGACGACAAAACTGAACTAAGTCAAATCAATCATTCAGCAAGGCTATACGCGTTGTATGGACCCACACGCCGCGTATAGCCCTGTGGCGTAAAGGTTAAGGGTGTTGGTCCACCGACGCCTATACGTTGCGTATGTGGCCATACGTGGACAACCACATCAGATGGAGAAGTACGACGAGCGTTCTGAGATTTCGTTTATGTTGTGTAGATATCCACATCAGATGTCCATATAATAGTTTGGCGTTCTCTCGGGACTTAATATGAGCTGGATATTGTTACCCCTCTATTCACCAAGGGTATTACTAAGATTGAGTACAGTCGATTAATAGACTGGTGGTCTCAGATTGTCGAATGTCCGTTTCAGAGAACTAAGGGCAGTTTTACTGGCATTATATATCCTATCATTCGTTACTTACATCAAATGATCGTCACATCCATCGCGGGACGTGGCAAGTCAGGAGTGGTGCACCATTCCCGACTTATTATACTTGTGTTGTTTGCTTATGGGGACTAGATGTAACCTTGTGAAATGTTTGGTGGAGTATTTTGCTTCGTATTATCATCGTAACAAGCGAGAAATGGTGTACGATGGCGCTTAAATCACGTTGATTGCTCGAGCCTGTAGTTATCTTCCTTGACATCTTGGTAACGTATCTCCTCTAATCGAGCCGGTGAGATTAGATCGTCGTACGTTATTCGTCATGCATATTATACGCTAGTTTCCGGACGGCATACGATTCTTTATTCGACTTGAAGAGATCTTGCAGCCGGCACCCGTTTAGCAGGCTGGCCTTGATGATCCGTCGCAACAGGAGCATCCACCGCATGATCAGCCGCCGCATGACCAGCCGCCACCTCAGCCACATTTTCCTCGAAACAATTATAGCGATGTGAGACTGACTGCACGTATGGAGACATTTATGAAGGAGGGTGCTGTGAGTTTACGGGAGCAGGGTCGTCGGCTCAATCAAGTTGAGCATCTTATGAATTGGAACGTTCAACTTGAGATTGCGCGAGCACGTGCTGCTGGTATTCGTTGGTTAAGCTAATTAAAAAAATAATAACATAACATAAAACTAGTCGACATAAATTTATTTGTTTATTTATAACAAATAAATATGTAAAAGAGTAAATTACTATTTTCGTCCCTGAGATTTGACGAAAATCACGGGTTCAGTCCAATAGTTCATTTATTACACTGACGGTCCAATAGTTTCAAGTTTTGTTTCAATTTCACCTAAGTCACTAACACCGTTATAATATTTCCGTTAAGTTAGTGTAAATTTACAATATTACCCTTATGATTAAATATAAAATAATAAAAAATATTTATCAAATACTATCATCTTCATCATCTAAACCTAAACCACATCCCATCCACCACCACCACCACCATTATCATTCATAACAAATCCACCACCACCCACCACCACCATCACCACCATTTCATACCCAACAAGATCACCATTATCATGGTTCAAGACCTCCCACCCCCAACCCATCTCTCAGTCTCTCTCTCTCTCTCTCCTCTCTCTCTCTCTCTCTCTCTCTCTCTCTCTCTCTCTCCTCTCTCTCTCTCTCTCTCTCTCTCTCTCTCTTGTCGGCCGCCATCTCGTGCCGCCACCATCGCCACCTCCGACCACCACCGTCACCTCCACCTCCACCTCCAGGCCACTCCAACCGCCACCTCGTGCCGCCACTCCGGCCTCCACCCCTTCTTTCTCTCTCTACCACCACCAGATCGGCAGATCCCCCTTCCACCACTCTATTTGGCAACACCACCACCAGATTCGCCCCATCACCAGCGGTTTTGGATGGTTAGTGGCCGGATTTGGTGGTGGCCGGCGTTTTAGATGGTGGTGGCGAGCGATGGTTGTGGTTGTGGTCACCCGAGGTGACGGTGGTCTAGGGGTGTCGGATTTGGCGGTGGTCGGTGGGTTATAGGTGGTGACGGTGCACGATGGCGGTGGATGTAGTCACCGGAGGTGACGGTGGTCTAGGGGTGCACCTTTGTGTGTGTGAGAAAGAGAAGAGAGAAGATAGAGAGAAAGAGAGAGGAGGAAAATGGGTTGGGTGGGAATGGGGATGGGTTTTTGTTAAATTCAGGGGTAAAAATTTTTTTTACATCATTTAACAGAATAAATACTAACGATGTCAACACCTTAGGTGAAATTGAAACAAACATTAAAACTATTGGAGCGTTAGTGTAATAAATGAACTATTGGACTGAACCCGTGATTTTCGTCAAACCTCAGGGACGAAAATAGTAATTTACTCTATGTAAAAATAACAAAAAAATGAACTTAACCTATACGTCACGTATGAACCCATACGCGGCTTATAGGTTTCACATGCGTATAGGCTGAGGTAAGCAAAAAAAAAAGAAAATAAAGCTATACGTGACGTATGGGTCTATACGCCGTACGCCGCGTATAGCCTACGACCGACATCAAAGTGACGCCTCGTATGACAGATGGATGTCAGAGAATGTTTTTTTTCCTATACGTGGGGTGTTGACTTAAAATGTTAAATGTCCCACTATCCACTCCCCATTATATAGCATACTTCCATTTTAATTTATTGTTTTTCATGATTATACATATCAGTTATCACATAACTATATTTTATGTATGATGTATATAAATACACACAAATAATTTTCTAGTCTTAGAAAATGAGTTTCATTTTAAACTTTTGTTCATTTAAGTTTAGATCGATTCAAACTTTTATTAAGTCCGACAACAATTAGATTAAGTGGTAACAATATCTCAGGAAAGGTAATGAAAAAAATAGAATTATATTTTTTCATGTCACTTTAAAATAAAACTTCACGAGTTTTTTTAAAACGGGTGTTGATCAAATCTTATTTATCAAAATGGATGATTATTTGAAAAATATTTATTAAAATGAGTGTTTTTCAAAACTTTTTCCTTCTCACTAAGTAATGTTATTGGATAAACCAAATTATAATAAACTAATGTAACTGTTCTAAAAATGTTTAGAAAAGTTTCTATACAATTTATTGGATTCTATTTTTCTAAAAAGGTTTCCTGAAAATATTGTAGTTCTTTTTTCTATTTACGTAACATAATTAACCCCCATAATTAAAATGTCATATTAAATTTTCGTCCACTCTGGTGAATCTTTGTTATCTTACATAAATAAAATATATTTAAATTGTGTCTTATATCCTTTTAATTAAAAAAAATACAAATGAGCTTTTTACAAACATTTTATAAAATATCACGATTAATTTGAGCCAATTTTGATTGGTGACGCAAAATTAAATAAATGTGAAAATTACAAAATATAGAAAAAGGCTTCCAAAAGTATTGAAAAAACTTTTAGTGAACGAACATAACAAATAAACATGAACGCACGTAAATAAACGAACATATTACCGAACGCAAACAAATGCAATTGAACAAACACAATCATTGTTCTTGTTTGTTCAGTTAATTAATCGAACGAAATTGGTTCTTCATATTCCTTCATTTATTAAACGTGAGACCATTAATGAACTTTCAGCAGATCGGTTCGCCAAATACCGGGGTCATTACGGCCCTAGTTACTATTGATTAAAGTTTGTAAATATTATTGACGAGGACAAACTATAAGTGTTGTACTAACTTATAAGTGCGTATGAAATATTTTATAGATTCTCAGTGATATTATTTTGTCAACTTTATATAAATTATCACGATCCAACCAAATATATATAAGTGTGCATGCAATTTTTCTGTTACACATTTAAAAAACTTCTTATAACATATAGAATTGAGTTGTTTACGACTTACGAGCATAACATGGAGTTGTTTTGTAAAATATAATGTATTTTAGAATATCCCTTATAAAATATTTCTTACGTACTTTTTAAAAATGGAAAAAGGATATGAGCTATTCATTCAACACTTTAAATATATTGTAGTTAACTATTTATACAAAAGAAAAAAATTCATGAAAGTTGACAAAAATTAACTTGACGTTTTAGTTATATTACATAAAAGATAAAAGAGCTACAATTTTTTTAGAAAACCTTTTTAAGAAAATGAGAATCCAATAAATTGTTTTATTGATTTTATTAAAAAAAACTTAAAGCTAAACATTATTATTAATATAATTTGGTTTATCTAATAACATTAGGAGTGAGAAGAAAAAAAGGTTAAAAAAACAGTTTGGTAATTTTTTTTGGGTTGTGTTATACAAACATCTTTTTTTGTTATTTAAGGGGTATGTTATTGATACACCCAATTTATTTTATTCTCTCTATCTCTTTCTATACATACATATAGATACATGGACAGAGATAGAGACAATAAGGTGTCTTAATAACATAAATGGATGTTTGTATAACCTAACCCGTTATTTAAACACCCTATTGTCTCTATCTCTCTTCATATATCTATATGTATGTATAGAGAGAGATAGAGATGATGAAATAAATAGGGTGTATCTATAACATACCTCTTTTTTTTAAAATGGTATGTTATTGGTACACTCAATTTATTTTCATAATCTCTATCTCTTTCTATACATACATATAGATATATGGAGAGAGATAAAAACAATAGAGTGTCTCAATAACATAAATGAATGTTTGTATAAGTGTATAACCCATCTTTTTTTAAAACATCCATTTTGATAAATAAGTTTTTGATCAACACCCATTTGAAAAAAAACTCAAAACTTCGCATGCTATTATCAACTGTGAAATTATATAAAATTATTAATTTAAGATTTTTCTATTTACTAATATTGAATCTTACGATAGAACTAGTAAAAAGGCCCCCGCGTTGTGGTGGGGGCGTAAAACCATTTCAAGTAGCACCAATGTCACACCACCGTTAGCGACCACAAACACAAAAAAATATCGTATTAAAAAAGGAAATAAATAAAAAATAAAACCGACGGAGAGTTGACGTAAAAACATTAAACTACGCATGTGAAACATAAAACATTAAAACAATAACAAAGTCGATCTAGGACTCGCACGTTGCGAGGCAGTCGTTAAACAGAAAAAATAGGCCTAACAAAGTTGAACTACACACGCATATTACGGCGTATTAATTTAAAATTTTTTAAACCGAAATGTAAAATTAAAATTTTATAAAAGATGAAAAGTATAAGGTGTTAAAGTTGAAAATGAAATATTGTAAGAGTTAAATTGTAAAAAAATATAAATATATTAGGTTTAAAATAAAAAATTTAAAGAGAAAAAAAAAACAAAAACATGTACGATCTTTAATGTTTATTGTACAACCATTAATACATCATTAAGTTGAAAATCTATTGTATCTAATAAAAAAAAGTTTTTTTGTCACTTGTCAATCTCTAAACCTACCATTTTATTTGTCATTCTTATAGACAATCTCAAATAATTTTCTATCCAAAAGGGTATTATAGTAATTTAAACACACCAACTAATTTCTCTCTCTTATTGAAATTAAATTTTATTAATTGCTACATTTCTATCTCTTATTTAGATTTTTTAAAATCAAATAATCATTTTAAAAGTAGATTTTATTAAGAAAATTAAAATCACATATTTTTATTAAAATATAAAAAAATTATCTAATATATAATTTTCTAAAACACTAAACCTTTTTAAAACAAAATATATTTTAAATCGGTCATTTATTAAGAAATTATAAAAAAGTTAAATGAAACTATTTAAATAAGAGAGTTAAAAAATAGTATAATTGTTTTAGTTCTTGAACTATTACGTATATATAATTTTAATCATATCTTATATTAAAATATCATAATGTAACTTTTCGTGTTTATTACTAACTATAATCCATTTATTAAATCGGTTTCTAGACTATTTATCTATCTGGTTGTCTATCTATCTATCTATAATTAAGATAAGACGTGATAAAATTGTAAGTCTCATCATACTAATTTTCTTATTTCTCTCTATTATTAATAATAATATTGAATACTAATAATATTACTCATACCATTTTTAAAATAAAAATATATAATTTAATAAATAAAAACATGTTTTTAATTAAAAACACAGTTTTAAAAAACAAAAAAAATTATAAAATACAGAATAGAATGAGCTTTTTTAAAGAAAATTCATTTTTCTTAAAACAAAATATTTAAAAACAATAATTGTTTTATAAATTTTTTAAAAAGTATATTTTTGTTTATTTACTTAAAATAACTATTTATACATAATTATAATCATATTTTATCTTCAAACATGGTTTGATTAATTTTGCAAATTTTTTATTACTAATTATTTAAAATATTATTTGTTCAACCCGTGTCATACACGGGGTACTAACCTAGTTAGTAATATTTAAAGGGATAGGTTAAATAGACACCCCAAAATTATAAATCAACACCCCAAAATTTTTATACGGGTCGTATAGCCCCATACGCGTCGTATAGGGGGGTCGTATAGCCCTATACGTGGCGTATAACCCCTCTGACAGCCCCCTGAATTTTTCCTCGTAGTCAGTATCGAAATTTGTTATACGCGTCGCATAGACCATATGTGTCGTATAGGGGGGTCGTATAGGGTTATATGTGCCGTATAGCTCTCTGACAGGCCTCCTGAATTTTCATTGTTTTCAGTGTATTCAATCCTATACGCCGCATATGGACCCATACGCGACGTATAAGGGGTGTCGATTTATATGGGTGAGTGTCTATTTATTAGGACCCTATTTAAATATACGAGTTCTGTACTTTTGTATAACTATTAATTAATTCATAAAACTCCAGAATGCTGTGACGTTTTGTTCCAAAAGCATGACAGTAAATTACAACTCATTTCCGAAATAAAACTACATAAAAGTTTAATGAATTTTAAGAGTGGGGTATTCAATAATAGTGCACAACACATTAGACTTTTGTTGCATACTTTAAATAGAAAATTTCGTGTATGCGCGTGTTTATGTATAAAAATATTTAATTAAAGATTTAAGACCATATGTTTACTATAATCAAATTAATCGTTCAGTGATATTATAACAACTCGATGTGATAATAATATTTATGGAACTAAATTAAAAAACTAATGAAAGTAACTGAGACTTTATGGTAATATATGATTTTTTTATTCTAATTTTATTTTAATTGTCAATAAAATACTAGACTATTTGATTACCCCCAGGCCCCATCCAATTAATTAATTTCACTAGGCCCGTAAATGAACCGAACATTCATGAACTGTTCGGCGGGAAGTTCGTTAGTTTAGAAAATGAACGAACATAATTTTTTTTGTGTCGTATAATTAAACGAACAAAAATGAACACATGTTTTGTTCGTTCGTTTACGTTCATGAATGTTTGTTTATGTTCGTTTATTTACGTTTGTTTATGTTCGTTCATTTATATTCGTTTATTTATATATATTAATATATTAATAAAATGGTATTATGTGTTAATATTTGAAACATGAGTGTATTATGTTATACTAGAAACCTATAAGTTTAGTGAGATTTTAATTTCCACTAATACATCTAAAAGTTTCAAAATGATCATTTAAGGGTTTTTTTGTTCGTTTATGTTTGTTTATTATTGTTCATTTGTGTTCGTTTATGTTCGTGAAGCGTTCATTTAGCTTTTTAACGAACAAACATGAACGAACACGAATATTTTTATTTTCTTAATGAACGAACATGAACAAAAAATCGTGTTCAAGTATTCGTGTTCGTATGCAGTAAAAGTTAAATGAACAAACACGAACATGCTGATGTTCGTATTCGTTCGGTTCACTTTAATCTTTTAAATTTCTTTCTCCAAGTTTTGATTCTCAATCATCCGTTTACAAATTGCCACTAATTGGGCGTTTTTCTATACTTATCAATTAAAAAGTAGCACACATTGTTATTACTTTGGACATAAGTTGTTACAGAATTGTTTATAACTTCTCTTTCAATTTACGTATCATGTTTACCTAAGGATATGTATGCACTTTGTTAACTTAATCATAGTTTAACTTTCTTTTAGGCCGAACAATCCATCGACCATCATGCTTAATGTTAAAGGTAGGGTACATTTAATTCATAGTAAACAATATCTTGTTCTACCTTCTTTTTTATTTTTCATTTTATTTTTTAACATGGTCAGTTATGTGCCCGTATTATGGACAATGAAGCAAAGAGCTAGAAGTGTAAGAAGATAAAACTAGAGGCCAAAGCTGGTTAACGCGTAGAACTGTAAACGCGTAAAACTGTAGTATACATGCAGTCCTTCATGGACTTTCACACTTTCTTATTTTTATCTTTTTCAACAACTTTAATTTATGATCATCGTCTCTCATTGATCATGAGAGTTTGTTTTTGAGTATTACTTTAGTCATCTCTTTTGTTTGAGTATAGAGATTGTGTTCACTTTTCATCTTTCTAGCGAATAGTTATATTAGAGTTTTGTGTTCTTGTGTATTTGTTTCTCATTACAATTTTCTCATTATGGTATAACAAAATATAAATTGGTACAACTATAAAACTCTTTTGTCTTGATTTTTTTAAATTCATGCAACTCTTGATACGGTCCATTGATGTCGTTCAATGAACCAACCATATGAATTCCATTCTTAGGTCTTCTTTTTTTTTTTCTTCCAATTTTGAACCTTTGACTTTATCTGATGTGAACAACCGTTACCCTACCTTAACGAAGACCGTGCATCAACCATTGGTTAATTATTCTTGATATGTTTCACTAATTAAATCTTTTGACCCATTCTTCCAATGAATTAAGTTTCTTTAACATAAGATATAAATTTAATCAACTAAGAGGCTCACTTGTCTAACGTATACGCTCGTATTAGATGTACTTTACAATCATTTAAAATCAACCAACAATAGATGGAGTAACTCAAACTAGCTTATATAAGCATTTGCGTTTTATAAGGTTTACATCCAATAATAACATATATAGTATAATACAAAAAACTGCAAACGTACTTATGTAATAAAATTTCCATTGTTTAAAAAACTAGTAAGAATTTATTTTAAATAAATAATAATATAAGTCACTCTATTCAAAGAGCTATTATACTTGCAAAAATCCGAATATATTAATTCATAATAATAATTATGTTATTACCAAACCAGTTCTCCATTTCTCCCTCAAAAAATTCTTTTTATTTGATTTGCCTCGATAACTAACACGAAGTTTAACTCATTATACAATTTAATAAAACACATTACTGTAACGAATAATAAAATAATTAAACTATTACTCAAGATAGAATACAAAGAGCCTATAGGATTTGGGCTTGGGCTCCAAACAAAAATACAAAAACGCCAATCATAAATAAGCCCAATGGTTTGTAACACGGATGTGGATTTTGTATTCAACATCTTGAGTTTCTCTTTTACCAACAGAGGTGAAGAGAAACTTGTTTAGGACCGGAAGACCGGAACCGGTTTGAAACCCAGAACTGGATTTTGTATTCGAAACTACTTGGGTGAAACCAGTTTGGAACTGACCTTAGCTATAGGGCATGTTGAAACTTGTCAAATCAGAACCGGTTTCAAACTGAATCTATCAATTTCATCCCCCAATATCAGTTCTAAATGCAAGCTGATTTGGCCAAGAACATTTTGTTGAAAACAGATCAGACCAAATAGAAATAAATTAATTATTATTAATTATAACAAGTTATTGGCCAAATCCGTTTGATCCTTCGTGATCGAAACTGATTATAAGAAAGGTAGAAGAGAGTGTCCTGTTATCGGACGAATTGAAATACACGCAAAATATAAAACCAACATGTTATACGATGTTCTTCGAATGATGAACTGCACGGAACGTATTCCTGTCCTTAAAGGATTTTACGCGTTTTATTTGCTGTAAGCTACAGCGTAAACTTCCAGGATTTAATGCAGAATGAATCCGATGTTCCAACAGCAATGGAGCCAGATCAACGTGCAGCTTTGAGAAGAAACGAATGTAGAGAAACGTGTAGCTTTTTGGGATGCTGAAACTCGAACAAGGAGCTCCATATTTATAGACTAAAACCGTAACTAATTATGTGAAAAAACGGGGATGGGTTTGACCCCTACCAGTTCGCGAATTCGGTTACACAGATAACCTAAATTGCTTACTGATCGACTCTATCCACCGTGTTTATCTCTTAGTTGGTTTTTTCGTAACTATCCGCAAGCCTCTGAACCGAACCTTAGCTAAAAATAAAAACTCCTTAGCTCCTAGCAACAATGCGTACTGCACAAAGTGCGCCCATTCACGCCCATTCACGAGCTAGTGTCTTCGTCTCTATCTCAACTCGGCACGTGTGTGGGCTTAGCCATTCTCTTGGCCCAACTACTACTTTGGTGACTCATAAGGAAAAACCCCTTATAAGCCACTCAAAGTTATTTCCTCCCATCAATTTCCACCAATGTGGGACAAGAAGTAAACATGTCAACTTGCATATTTACAACTTGTAAATTTCCAAAACACTTGTCGACCATCTTGACATGAACCAAACTAGTTTGAATCCGAACAAAATTAGGACAAGACTTGATTTTTGCATGTCTAATTTTTTCTTAAACTCTAATAAGAATTTTTTTTAACATAAAACTAGAAATTAAGCCCGCGTGATGTAACACATGCAAAATTTATTATACATATGCTGCAGTGCCATTAACGTGATTACGTACATAAAAAAACGTATGAAATTACGACAACTCATTTTTAAAGATCAAAACATAAATAACATTATTACTCCTTACACTTTGTATATTAATAATTTAAAAATAATTTAAACAAGCAAAATATAAGAAGAAAAAAAACAAAACCACCAAAAAAAAGAATGTAAGACGTTGGAATCATACCCAAGTCACTCGTCACAAAAGCAAGATCTCTAACCTATTCCATCAACACCAAATTTTGCTGATAATGATTATAAAATACATATTTAAATAATACCAAAGTCACAGGTTTCCATTGACTACCAACATTACTAAACTATACCTCCAAAGTCGGTTTAAAGAAATTTTTTCTTGTCTCGAAATGAGAATATTTATTAGAGTAAATTACTGTTTTCGTCCCTGGGGTTTGACGAAAATCACGCTTTCAGTCCAATACTTCATTTATTACACTGACGGTCCAATAGTTTTAGCATTTGTTTCAATTTCGCCTGAACCATTAACACCGTTAAAATTTTCTGTTAAGTTAATTTGAAATGACAAATTTACCCTTATCCCCACCTACCCTTCCCTACCCCTTTATCTGCTTTCTCCCTCTCTTCTCTCTCTCTTTCTCTCTCCAAAAAACCTTACACTCACTCATACACATTCTAATACCACCTCCACCATCTTCTCCAGCAGCCACTTGCACCGCCCTCCCCGGCGGCCACCTGCATCGTGCGCCACTTGCACCGCGCGCCACCTGCACCGCCCGCCACCTGCACCGCCCGCCACATAACCTACTTGTTAGGTACCGACCGAAATTAAAATACCAACCACCTAGAAAAATCCCGGATTAACAAAAACTAAATGTATGATTATAGAAGTCGGCATAAACACAAAGCAATTTCAATGTATTGTCCATAATTGTGTATTTCAAACTATTGGATTCACAATTGTTCTGTTCCTTCGCTGCACCAAAGTCAATCACTGTTGCCTACTTCATCATCTATAATATCTCCATTAGATAGAGTTTTACCTTCATAGATTGCTTGTAATGGAGCTAAAATCAGTAGATTAAAATAGTATTACTTAACAATCGAAGAACAAAATTGGAGCTGAAACCAAAATCAATATATTAGATCTGCTTCAACTTCCCATATCGGCAATCGGGAATTCATCAACAACCGAAGAACCGAACTTGATGTTGACCGATTCCCGATTTTGGAGCTTAGGGAACGGTATCGGTACTTATATTTCAAACACATCGGGTATCGGGTCGGGTCGGGTATTATCAATTGGGTCTCGGTTACCCGACATTGCTCACCCTTACCTGCACCGCCCGCCACCTGCACCGCCCACCACCACCCACCACCACAGAAACCCGCCAGATCTTAGATTTTAGGAGTAGATCTGATTTGTGTTTGAAAAGGAGTGTGGGAGGAGACCAAAATGATGGAGGTGGGCGGTGGTTCTTGAGATGAGAGAGAAGAGGATGTAGTTTGGTGGTGGAGGCTGGAGATGGTTGCCTGTGATGGTGGTGGGTGGTGGTGGTGAGCAATGATGGTGGTGATGAAGGAATACTAAGGGTAATATAGTCAATTCACATTAACTTAACAGAATTACACTAACAGAGTTAATGCCTTGGGTGAAATTGAAACAAAACTTGAAAATATTGGACCGTCGGTGTAATAAATGAAGTATTGGACTGAAAGCGTGATTTTCGTCAAACCACATGGACGAAAACAATAATTTACTCTATTTATTAATTTCGACACTCCAAAGTCAGTTAAGGAAATTTTTAGTTTTTTTAATCATCTTACAACGTGGAATATTTAGTGATGAGTATTTTTTTTTAATATTCGAATGTCTTGCTCTATTATTTCTTAGTATCATTGTTTGCGCAATTATTTACATCAAATATTAGCCTACATGGCATAAAAAATTTCATATATGTGGTCTTGCGAACCGTCAACAATTAGAAGTAATCATTCTTTATTGCATGTTGGCGGAAAAAACTGAATTAAAAAAATTTTAGTTTAATTTTACGAGAGCAACTTACTTGGTGAAAAAAAAAACGGACTTCATTCGACGCGTCAACTTGTTTAAGCAGATTGTTAAACTTTAAGATTGGGAATTCTTCATCGTGGACCCCCTTCAAACAAAGAAATATAGCAAGACATTCGAATATACACATTTAGTGTGTCTATCTTTAAGTAAATGATTATGTGATTACTAACTTTAGTAAACTCGTGTGTTACACGGTTTGAATAAATAAATTAATATAATAAAATTTATTAGTTATAAAATATATTCTAAGATATGATATGACTGAATTACGTATGAGAAATAACTGTAAGGAATAAAACTTTAAAATTTTGTTTTAATTTATTTTCAAATAAAATTATACATTTTGTTCTAAAACAAACTGTATAAGAATATCATTTTTAAATATTTTCTTATTATAACTATCAAATTTAATTATTTTTTGTTTTAAAAATTGACTTATTAAAAGTACCAGTTTTAAAATATTTCATATTTTTTAAAAAAATTTATGCTTTAAAAATATTTATTAGTTTATAAAAAATTATTTATTTAGAAATAACATTAATAAATAGATTTGTTTCTTAATTTGTTAAATCTAAAAAATGTTAAATAATATTATTAGTAATTAATGTAATTATTTAATAGGAGAGAGATGCGAGAAAAATTTGATGATGACGATTGTGGTGTTGCCACGTGTCATCTCAAGATACTCTTTTATTAGAGTAGGAAGATTTAAATATGTATAAGATATTGAATCGTTAAAAATTAAAAAGTAAATTTTTTTCATATAAAGGATCTAGATTTTAATCCAAAACATTTCATTGTCAATAGCAAGTCAGTAGTTAACCATAGTAACCTAATGTATACCAACATCAGCAGGTAAAATGTGTTGAAAAACATTAGCAAATCTCTCTCATACACAATCAAAGATATCAATAAAATTGAACACTTGAGGATTTGATCTTGAACACTTTCTACTACCAGGTTGGTTTATCGGTTAAGAACAAGAATACAATGGACAAAAGCTTATTCAAATCTAGATCTCTAGGATCAGAACTAGTCTCCTCTCGATACTGAATTGAGAAGTTGTTAAATCCCTCAAATCAGCCCTAACAAACTAATTAATGTTATTTAACTAATAACCGGAACAAAGTGAAATAACATTAATTAGTCTATTTCCGAAAGTTTAATGTTATTTTCTTATACGTAACCCTCTTCTCCAAGATATAAACTAATGATTTCGGGTGAGTTGTGAAATACAAAACCGTACAACAGAGTTCATTTATGAAAAAATTAAAAAAAACTTGAAGTCACAACCTTATAATCTCTAAGCAAAAAGATAAAATTTCAATCTTTAAAGTAATTTTGAATTTGACCACCCACATGTTAAGATTTCAAATTTCATATCTAATGTTAATTTACTCAATGAAATATCTTTTTAAAGAATAGAATTATAACAATCATTCCGTAAATCAAGGAGTTGACAAATACAAATCAATTACATTAAATATTAATATCAGTTGCTTATTTTATCTAATATCCCCCTCAATCGGAAAGGTGGTGGACCAAGACGTAGTTTGGCTCGAAGGATTTCAAACTGTGCACGCGGAAGACTTTTAGTGAAAATATCAACCATCTAGAGATTGGTTGGAACAAACTTGGTATAAAGCTTCCTAGAGGCAACAAGCTCTCTAATAAAATGATAATTCAGATCAATATGCTTAGCACGTTTGTGTGATACGGGATTCTGAGTCATAAATAAGGCACTTTTGTTGTCACAAAGTAAAGTTGGACGATCCGGGGGAAGAACATGTAGTTCTCGCAATAAATGGGTGATCCAAATGATTTCAGCAGCAGTATTTGCCATTGCCTTGTATTCTGATTCACAGCTTGATCTTGAGACTGTTGGTTGTTTCTTGGCGCGCCAAGAAACAAGGTTTCCTCCTAAGAATATAGAGTAACCATAGGTGGAACGATGCGTTTCAAGACAACGAGCCCAATCTGCATCAGAATAACCAACCAAGGAAGCCGTGTGGGGTCGACTAAAGGTAAGACCAAAGGAGATAGTGCCTTTGACATAACGAAGAATTCGTTTGACAGACTGAAAGTGAGAGATAGTGGGGGATTGAAGAAATTGGCTGACTTGATTTACTGCATAAGACAAGTCAGGTCTAGTAATAGTTAGGTATTGTAGAGCCCCCACTAAGGACCTGTAAAGCTTTGGATCAGAAAAGGGCAACCCATTTGAAGTAAACGACTCATGAGGAGCAAGAGGAGTACTAACTGGTTTTGATTCATGTAAGCCCGCTCTTGTTAAGATATCTGTAGCATATTTAGATTGAGTAAGAAACAAACCATTATCAGTATAAGCTACCTCAAGTCCTAAAAAATAGTTAAGATCCCCCAGATCTTTTATGGCAAACTCACGATTTAATCGAGAAATAAAGTCAGAAATGGTGACTTCATTATTGCCTGTGAGAATAAGATCGTCTACATAAACAAGTAAGTACATTATGCAAGATTCACGAATAAACACAAAAAGTGATGTATCAGCGCGACTGCATGTGAATCCGTATGAAAGAAGAAACGTGCTTAAACGTTGAAACCACGCCCGTGGAGCTTGTTTCAAGCCATAGAGAGCTTTTGATAACTTGCAAACATGATCCGGAAATTTGGAATTAATGAACCCAATAGGTTGTTCCATGAAAACAGTCTCATTCAAGTTTCCATTTAGAAACGCATTTTTGACATCAAGTTGATGTAGCTTCCAGTTGTTTAAGATGGCAAGAGAAAGAACAATTCTAACCGTTGAAGCTTTGACGACAGGGCTAAACGTGTGAGAATAATCAAGTCCCGGAATTTGAGTGTACCCTTGGGCTACTAAGCGAGCCTTGTACCGTTCAACCGAACCATCTGAGTGATATTTAATCCGATAAACCCACTTAGATCCGACAACATTAGCTGAAGATGGACGTGGTACCAAGGTCCACGTATTATTTTGTCGCAAGGCCTCCATTTCTTCATGCATTGCATTTATCCACCTTGGATCTTTGACTGCAGTGTTGAACCCTTTTGGTTCAGTCATAGAGGATAAAGCTACATGAAGATAGTGAGTTGTGAGTGTAGTTAAGTCCACTCAGTATTTAGGCTTTGAAATTCTGGCTTTTGATCGTGTTTGCATGGGATGAAAATTATTTGTAGTTGACTGTGATGGAGTTGGGTTAGTGGACGTGCCAGTAGATGAAGTGGGGCTTTGGTTTTGGACAGGTGGTGGTTCAATTTGAGAACTTTGGGCTGATGCATCTGGTGGGCCTGTTTGAGAAGGTGGGTTGGTTGAAATGGTGGATGGCAAGTCATTACTAGATTCAACATAGACCTGAGAAGAGTGAGTAGGGGTTGGATCTGGGCCTTTAATAGTGGGTTTACATAAGGAACAAGGAGGTTGTGGTAAATTGGTAGTAGACTTTGATGGAACCGAGTATGAAGATTGGTGTTTAATGTCTTCATGAAATGAAATGAGATGTAAGCTGGATAAGTCAATGGGTTTTGAGGAACCACCAAAAGGAAAAACCGTCTCATTGAACCGGGCATGTCTAGTGATGTAAATGCGCGAGGTGGTCGGATCAAGACACCTAAAGCCTTTGTATTGCGAGCTATACCCGATGAAAACACATGGAATGCTTCGTGGTTCAAGTTTATGTCGGGAATAGTCTCGTAAGTATGGGAAGACTTGACATCCATAGGTGCGCAAATGTGCATAGCTTGGTTCCTGCGAGTAAATCAACTGAAAGGGAGAAATATTGTTCAATATTTTTGTTGGCAACCGATTAATTATAAACGTGGCAGAACTAAAAGCATCGGGCCAATAACACGCTGGAACATTGGCATTAAACATCATGGCTAAGCCCGTCTCCATAATATGCATGTGTTTACGCTCGGCACAACCATTTTGTTGAGGCGTATACGGACATGAAAGCCGATGAAACGTGCTGTTGTCTTCCAAAATTTTGCGAACCTTTTGATTCACAAACTCACCGCCACCATCGCTTTGAAAAACTTTTATTTTCCTTGAACATTGAGTCTGAGCAAGATTAATAAAGACTGGAAGAACTGAGTAAAAATCCATCTTAGTTTTGAGTGGATAAAACCACGTGAACCTTGAATAATCATCAACAAAGATTACATAATACAAATAACCGTCTTTTGAATTAACCGGTGAAGGACCCCATAAATCACAATGTATTAAATCTAATGGATGTTGAGCACGTTTACGATTAAGTTCAAAAGATAAACGTTGTCCTTTAGAAAGTTGACAAGGTGTGCAAATATTAGGTTTTGGTAAAACCGAAGTAACAGATGAATCACCAAGTTTATTTACATTTGAAATAACATCAAAAGAAGCATGGCCTAAACGAGCGTGCCACAACTCGTATGACGCTCGATTTGAGACACCATGCATAGCCACCATAGCTTAAGGTTCATTTTTCAGCACATAAAGCCCCTGTTCACAACGTCCTTTAGCAAGCACCTTTTTGGTTTTGCGATCCTGGATAGTAAAGAACGGTTGAGAAAACACCACATCAACGGGAAAATCCGTGGTTAGTTTGCTAACAGATAACAATTTCTTGGTAAGATTAGGAATCACAAGCACATCATGTAAAGAAATGTCATTCGAAATATGAGATAAACTAGTATGAGAGTTTGGTAATGTCTTACCATTTCCAAAAACAACCTGTGTAGTACCTGTGTATGGAGTTAAATGGTGAAGAGATTCAGAATTTGGACTCATGTGCGTTGTCGCACCAGAGTCGACATGCCAATCTGGACTATCCTCAGTGACATGACATTTGGCATGAAAAGCTTGTGCCAAAGTTTCAGTGGAGGGGGATGCTTGAGTTGCATAGCTAGACAAACGTGGACAAGATGAAGCATAATGGACATTATTTCTACAGAGTTAGCAATGAGGAGGGCGACGTCCTCCGTAGCGACCCCGTTGAGAACCACGAGCATTACCACCACGATATCCAGAAGCAAGTGATCGACCTCTGTTCGAGGAAGAATTGCGGACCTGTTTGTCACACCCCAACCTTGACGGCGGAATCGTCGAGATGTGAGGGTTAGATTGTTCACAACCACATAACACTATTATTTATTCCAAATATTAAAACCATAAGTTTCAAAGGTAAATTACAACCATAAGTCTCAAATAAGAAATCACCATAACGTAACATGAAATAATCCAAGACAATCCATTTATTTAACTAGGTCCATTCCTAGATGTGAACAAGCTTTAAAGATGATAATCAAACTTGCGTGTTTCCTGAAACATGTTAAAAATAAAAAAAGGTCAACATAATGTTGGTGAGATTTCTATGGTTTTCATACGTACATATATAAAAGATGACGATTCATGTCATAAGTTAGTGAGCAAAGTAACTGGGGATGTATGACAGATGTAACAATCAAACCTTGACAGTTTACAAGATTACACGTTTACAAGATTATACGATTAGCTAAGTGTACTTGGATTAACCAAGCAGGCTTGTCAGGCCCATAGATCTATGACGTCGCCAAGCTAGCAATAGTTAATGATTGCACATATAATAGTCAATACATGGTAATTAGTAAAGTTCAACTAACCACAACAAACGAGTGAATTGCCCAAGTGTTTACAAGAATCAAACGAGTTTACAAGTGCAATATTTATAAGATAGCATGTTTCACCCCAAAGTATAGAAATACTCACTTGTTCAATAAATATATAATTGACGATTAATAGGAATAATAATAGGCGTCGTTCCAAGGTAAACCGTCACAAGACACCTAGATTTATAATTACAAGATTTAAGTTTAATAACGAGTTTAACGAATTAACAAGAACTAGGGTTTCAATTTGGTATTTAGGGCTTGTCAAATAATTATATTTAACAAAATGAAATCAATTATATTTATTAAACTCAAAGAAATTTGCTACATTTTATATAAGGTTATAAAAACACAAAATTTATAATAATTTGTATATATATAAAGATTAAATAAAATTTACCAACCCTAATTTAAGCAATAATTTGAAGGCAACGGTTGAAATAATAATATTTGTGGAACAAAGTATTATCTAAAGTCTAGTTTTTTATAAAAATAAACTATTTATATCTCTTTTTAGAATATTAAATAAAAATATAAAAGTATTTCTTTTTAAGTAAATAATTTACAGAAAATAATTAAAATATTTTTAAATAATCAGCTTTTACAAAATGGCTTTTTATAATTTTTAAAATTTTTTTGAATTTGAGTTGAAGGCCAAAAGCCTTAAAAATAAAAACATGAGGTTCCCCGGATTCGAACCGGGGACCTCCTGTTCATGGGGCGGGTGTGTTACCAGTGAACCAAAGGCCTCAGCCGTGTTATGAATTGGTTTTTAAATCTTAAAAACATAACCCAATAAAATCCCCAAATTTGCATAAACCCTAGATCGTTCAATCCTAAAATTGAACCTGAATTCGAATGTTACAACCTGGTTAACCTTAGGGCTTTTGTTCCATAGGTGTAATCGATCACATTGATGTATTAAACTTACTTGTTTTCAACCGAATTGAAGTGTTTAAGCTCGGTAAGGCTTCGGTTCTTTACGTGATGAACAGGGTCTTGATTTCGATATTTTTGTTGTATTTTCAAGCAATTGAGTGTATAATGAGTTTAAAGGGGTCGAATGTGATGATTCCCCTCTGTTAAATAGGTTCAATTTAGTCGATTCAGTCCCGAACAGGTTTCGTTTTGCTTCGTTTGCTTCGGTTATAATTCAGTGATTAATTGGTTGTTAATCTCGAATTAAACTACACATTTAGTTTCATAGTGATTAGATGTACGTTTCTAATCGATCCAACGGTTCAATTCATCGAATTTCAGGTGAATTCGACTGTTATACATCGGTTTCAATCGGTTTCTTAATGAAACTATCATTTCGATCCAATTAATAGACGGTTACAAGTTCGATTCGGGTTCACGTTTGAATGGGGTGATTTAATTGATTGAACCGGTCACTTGTTGGGTGTTTTTACCCTCGCCGGAGCTCCGCCGGGGTTGGTTGCCGGATTTACGGGGAGGAAAAATGGTGGAGGATTGGTTGTTTTAAAGTTTACATTTGGTCCCAGAGGTTTTAAAGTTGTTATTTTATGCACAAACTTTAATATTTAAAGTTTGTAAATTTACATTAAGGCCCCCTTGACTTCTCGACTCCAAGTTTTAAACCTTTTAAGTTTAATAATTTTTTTTACAAATTATTATTATAAGTAACAATATTATTATTATAATTATTAGTTGTTATTATTATTGTGATAATTTTATTGTTATTATTACTATTATTAATATTATCATCACTGTTATTATTAGTATTATTGTTATTATTATCATTATTATTTTTATTTTTTTAATTTTTATTTTTATTATGTAATAATTAACATTATTAACTTCCAATTTAAAGAAAAATTAAAGAAATAAACATAAGTAACCCATGAGTTTCATATTTGGCAACAATGGTCCTTACAAGAATTTAACGAAGCTAACTTTTAGTTAACAAAAAATATGATGTTACAGTCTCCCCAACTTAAAAGAATTTTGTCCCGAAATTAAAAATGAAACTATACAAACAAATGCGGGTACTTCTTCTTCATATGCTCTTCACGCTCCCAAGTAAATTCAGCTCCACGCTTATTCTCCCAACGAACCTTGACAATTGGGGTAGTTGTGGTTCTAGTGTTTTTCATAATGCGATCCATAATTTCAACAGGTTTCTCAACAAAGTGCAATGACTTATCGATCTGGATGTCTTTCAACAAAACATGCAGACTTGTGAAGTTAAATCCCTCAATACAATGGACAAAAGCTTATTCAAATCTAGATCTCTAGGATCAGAACTAGTCTCCTCTCGATACTGAATTGAGAAGTTGTTAAATCCCTCAAATCAGCCCTAACAAACTAATTAATGTTATGTAACTAATAACAGGAACAAAGTGAAATAACATTAATTAGTCTATTTCCAAATGTTTAATGTTATTTTCTTATACGTAACCCTCTTCTCCAAGATGCAAACTAATGATTTCGGGTGAGTTGTGAAATACAAAACCGTACAACAGAATTCATTTATGAAAAAATTCAAAAAAACTTGAAGTCACAACCTTATAATCTCTCAAGCAAAAAGATAAAATTTCAATCTTTAAAGTAATTTTGAATTTGACCACCCACATGTTAAGATTTCAAATTTCATATCTAATGTTAATTTACTCAATGAAATATCTTTTTCAAGGCCATCAACAAATCAAGGAGACTCAAGAGCTATCCCAGTAACTTAGAAATAGGTATCAAAAACATATTTATTCCTTAGAAATAGGTATAAAAACATATTTATTCTATGAACCGAAACGTAGAGACATTTCCAAACAAAATCTACATGAAACATAATACCAGCGATCGAGCAGTCAAGGGACAAGGGGGAGCGATCCTACTTAAGCAATATGCAGATCCAAATTAGAAAATTGATGGACTCCTTAAATGCAACGATTTTAGAACCGAAATCATAGCAAATCTTATGAAAAGTAAGCTGATATAAACTCTATAGATGGTTTTCCAGCAAGATAAACACTCTAAATCAGGACCCTAGCCTTAAAATTTGAGAACCCTACAAAATTAGAAGCAAAGAAAGGACTTCCCCTTGAATATAGAAGAGCCAGCCCTGCATATAATACCATTCATCCTTTATAATAATATATGTGATGTATTAATACATGCATACATTACGTTCCTTATTACTTGCAGATTGCAAGCTCTTTATGGACCTTGTACAACGACCCATCAAGTATAGACGACACTAAAGGATCTTTCAACGTAGTGTATACCACTAACGTATGACACATTTTGCATAAACATCTAGAAACCAAAATATTCCTAATGCTAGTAACATTAATACCTTTGAGTACAACCTTTTACTAGAAGTGAAAGTTATTCTATGGAAACTCATGCAAAAGGCCTTTGAAGTTTGATTATCATCCATCATTACTTTATGTCCGTGTAATTTTTTGTAATCTTTGAATAGATTTTTGTTGTTACAAAAATGTGAAGTGGCAGAATTTTTGCAACATGCAATTCTTGTATCACGGGTATATTCAATTCCGAAATCATAGCTGTGATTTCAGCAGTATGTTCTTTTTCTTCAATCATATTTGCATCTCCACTTCATTCTTCTTCTTGTTTCTAAAATCCACTTTCTTCTTTGGATCCTTGAAGAGTTTCTTGAAATTACCATTTTCGCTACACTTATAACAAGTGATTCGGCACAAAGGTCTTTTGTATGCATGAGCCTCTATATATAGATCTAAAGTCCGTACACATGCAACCCTTTATGATGAGTTGCAAATGAAACCGTCATATTCACAAACTTATGGTTCCAGAATGTAATTTTACGGTTCATATTTATGCAAGTATCTAAAAAGTAATTTTTTGTATTTTTTTTTCTTTGACCATTTTGTAATTATAAATCTTTTCTTGGTAGAGCTAGCTTTCAATTTTTAACTATGTCTACAGGGTTCGAGTTCAGCTAGTCTAGCACATATACTCGAACCATGAAAACTATTCTTTACAAGAAATGTGAATGACCCACAACAAATAATAATAACACCAATATGATTAAAGTTGAATATTCCGCTTAAAGCACGAATACAATATTTGTTTGGCCCACTAGCATAGCCTTAATGCAAATGGTACATATTGATCAACACCAAAAATCAATATCACACATCAAACAATAGCAACCTCAATTTTATTTTATTAGACCATTTGGACAACTTTTACAATATTACTTGACGTTCTTTCCTCTAACAAAACCAAAAAAACTTAAAAATCAAGTTGATCGTTATTCAGTTATCTCTTTGACGAAAAACAGATAATTCAGATGTCTTCAACACGCGAAGCCTCTTTGCCGATGATATAAACATGCTACACAAAACGTAACATAGGTCACATGAGTAACTCATTAATTGTGTATTCACTTGAAACAAAATATATCAACAAAGATGCTTACTCCCAAGGGACATCACCAACAAGAATTCTATCTCCTTCATTGTCCTCATACACTAAGGTATACTCTCCTTTACCGTCCAACAATCCAGTCTTCATATCAGTTTGCTTATTTGATATCCCAGATGAAGAGTCTCCTTGAGCTAAAAGAAAATTAAAACTTAAGAATATCATTGACTCTCAATTATATATGTGAAAATTTCTGATAAGATAGGCATACTCCACAAATTTATATTATACTTTTTAACAAATTTAATACATGTCCTGTGTTTGTGTTGACTCAACATCTACTAAGTGAGTAGTGTTCTGGTTTACATGTGTAAACGTTTTATTATATATGTTGTTACATCAATACATATGAAATTAAAATGCGTCAACTCGAACTAAGTTGAAAAAAATTACATTTTATAAGGTTTTTTTTCCCTGAACAACTGTATTTTCATCGAAGCGAAAAAAGGGCCTAGAAAGCAATTAGACCCAACCAAAAACAGAAAGTCCAATTACAAAATAAAATTGAAATTACACTAAATTCCAACGTTTTAAATCACTAACCCGTTTATCACAACCCGACTACTCGTTTATGAATCATGACCAGGTTAACCCATTTTTAGGACATGTTTGCTAACATGACAACCCCTTTGAATCGTTCAAATAAATAGGCTACACACGTCATGTTCAAAAATAATATCAAGTTATCAACTGTGTCCGAGTTTAAGTTGATGTCTATATGAATTGTGTTTAGAGTCATCAATGCAACCTACTACATAACATGATTGCCAGCCTATACATTTGTGTATATTTTTATTTGTAAGTTAATCAAAGATATCTAGTAAAGAATGATGACGATCCATATGTACAATATGTTAAGCATCATTTATGTTCAATAAAACTTGTTACATTAATGCTTTTATAAAATTATTATACATATATTACCTGCCAACAATCCTCTGAAAAGTTCATCCACAGCTGAAGACAGTTTCTCATAAGTATCAAAAGCTTTGAGATCAACCTTCCTTCCAATAGCAACTCCCTCCATATTAATCTTCACATACAAACTCTCTTCTTGATCAGAGCTCATGTTCTTATCACCATCTCCATCCGCCGGAGTTTTCACCATTTTCGTGGAGTTGCTAGATGTCCTAATGTTCTTCCTTGATGCCCTCACCGGTGGCCACCCCACCACCGCGGGCGGTTGTGCAACTCTACAACATTCAGAACTATTACACATTAATCGTAAATTCATACACTCAAGAAATCATCAAATGTTATAGACCTTCTCGTCCTATATATGACATACGGATGATGGTTTGGGCTTGCGATTTTTAAGGTATTAAGTTCAAACCTGACTCATGTGGTTTTTCCCACAGTGGTAGGCCTGTAGTGTCAAAATCAGTAAGGATGGTTGACATCCCGTCCCAGAAAAACCCACTCGGGTATTGAAGGTAGTTTCAAACCCCAGTTAAAAAACAAAAGAAAGAAATCATCAAATGTATTACAATTAAGATGAAGGGATACCTTTTGTGTGAGCTTTTTGACAAGGAGTAAACACCCTCATCTCCTGGAGGACATAACCTTAGTTCTAGCCTTGTATCATCACAATCTTCTTGTTTGATCATCATCTTTATATGTTTCAAGAAATCGACTTCTGCGAAAACGAAAGCTTTACCAAAGGATACCTTAAACTTTGCAAAGGATCATGAGCTTAAAAAGAGTTGTAAAACATACCAAAAGTAGTTGAAGTGAATTTAAAAGTAATTAGTGAGAAGAATAAAGAGTACCGGCCATCACATGAGATTTTTATTTGTTTTTGTGGAAAAGCAAGATGATGCATATCATGCTTTTAAAGGAACCATAAAAGAGACTTCCATATGGTAGTGTTTAGAGAGATAAAATATACTATCAATCACTTGTCTATATTGTTGTCATAATTATATTTCTGAATCTTCTTTTTGCTCAATTTCTGGGAAGAATGTCAGTGGTTTTAATATTATTGACTATTTCTGTTAGGTAATAATTTGTTTAGAAACCGAATATCTAACTGACTAAGTGTGCAATTATTTTTTTTGGAAAAGTTTGTGCTGGTTAATCTTCTAGAGAAAAATCATCAACTTGGTCATCTTTATACGTGAAAACGCATTATATCTTACTTTTATAGCAATCTCAGAAGGATTTCATAACTAAAATCATAAGATACGTCGTGAAACCTTGATCATGTATATGCATTTGCTCGTGAGATATTATAGTTCCTTCCCGTAAATACCAACTTAAATGCATGTGAGTATCAACTTAAGATAAAATGTTGATCAATGATTACTATGATAAACTCTTTCTATATATTACTAGCTTTTTATAAACCTATGTATTACACGGGTTTAATAAAAAAATAATATAAAATAAAATTAAAATTTATTAATTATAAAACAATATTTTAAGGTAAGATATTATTCAAATCTTTGTTTCAATATTATAAAACAATATTATAAGATATTATTGAAATCTTTCTTATTATAAAAAATAATAAAATTTTTGTTTCAAAGCAAATATTTTAAAAAATACCATTTTAAAATATTTCTTATTGTAACTTCAAGTTTTAATTATTTTTTGTCTATAGAAATTTTACTTTTTAAAACCATTAATTTTAAAATATTTTGTATTTCTAAAAAAGTTTGATGTAATATACAATTTTCCTATTTAAATAAATATTTATTTCTATAAAAATAATATTAATAAAAGACCTCTTTCTTAATTTATTAAATAATTATTTCATTCCAAAAAAAATTAAATAATATTATTAGTAATTGATGTGATTATTTAATAGGATAGAGAAGTGGTAAAATTTTGTTGAGAAGAAATGTGATATTACCACGTGTCCCTTCTAGTTATTATTTTATTAGAGTAGTAAGATAAGATGAGAATGTGAGTTAATGATTCCTATGGTTGTAAATAACAATTAACCAGTCAATGAGCCCTAAATTAATTGGTTTAGGAGGAGACACCCAATGGGTTTCAAAAATGGAGGGTGACCGGGCTTAAAGTATTTGTTCTCCATTCAAAAGAAAAAAACAATTGACCATTGCATATCCTTTTCTTTCAACCACGAACAATCATACTATGCGAGTTCCGAACGTGTCCCGGTTGCTCCGATAGAGCTCCAATCTACTAGGTCAGTCTTCATTGCTCCAATCCTACCCATAATTAAACACACCAATTAAGATGCCACAGAGAGAGAAGTCTTTCTATAACAACTATCTGACATAAGAATAAGTAATGGTTATCAGAAAAGAGATTTAGGGAAAAAAAGAGAGAGTTCAGGGAGTATTTGTGCATGAAGTCAATTTCCTTACCTTGTATTTATAGAGTTCTATGATGCATGTAAAAACGTCATGCATAATGATGGGAGTAGTCCTAAGGAGTTTGTTACACAATTGGGTCATACCCCTCATGCAATCAGGATTGTGACGTATCAACGGTTAGGATTGGTGATAATCGTAATTCCTTAGATGCATGACACGTGTTCATGCCTTATTACGTGCCGAGTATTACTTTCAAGTGTCATGTGTTTATGCTCTCATTTCTTCTTAAGTTAAAAGATTGCATAACATCATTCATTTGAGTAGATGGTCCAAACATTACGATCCAAGCATGAGTAACCATTAATTTTATGATTATAAAGATCTTTAATATGTTTGAATTACCGTCCTTACTATGCAACCTCCAATACATATTATGATGTCTATATCTATGTGTCTAAGATGTATATGTTTATGTTAAACAATACACTTGGATATAGCTAGTACATGCTTATTTTATGTCATAAAACTATAATGTATAATTGCCTATTGGTATATTAAACACTACTTTGGGGATCTTCTTTAATCATAATAATGATAATCGACATATTATTGAGTATTATTGAGTAGTAAATGTGAAAATATGTTCATGATTTTATTTCATCAAAATATTTTATTTTTGTATAATTAGGTTACGTAAAACTAGAGTGCAAATAATGTATAAATTGGAAAACAAGTTATGATGTGTAGAGTTTGTGTGTGTTTAAGACAATCATAATCTGTGAAACCATATTAAAATGTTACTCAAAGTTGATTCAGATTTACATGATTGATAAAAAAGTACATGAAAACAATTACAAGTCATAATCATCACTAGAAACTTTTTTTTAATAATAAGTGACAAGTCAGTAGTAAATGATTGTCGATTCAATAGAAACCGATCAGTCGCAACTATAAGGCCAGTAAGAAGCTTTGTTAGCCACACAAATGCCTACATTTATTAATTATTTGACATCAAATCGTGAATTATCTATACGTCTATATATAAAGCATTTGAGATATATATGTTTGTAATTTTATATACAATGTAAGACACTTAAAACATTTTTTAAGCATGAAGTACAAATGTTTAATGCGATAATTTCTAATTTTACCCCCATGTAATAAACTTCTCTTCATTAATACATTATTTAATATACATTAGATTATTTAATTTAATTCATTGAGTATTATTTTATTTATTATATTTTAAATTAATATTTTAATTTACATTTACTTTTTATATACTTTATAACTAAATACAGTTTTAATCAAATATTATTATATTTAAATACTTAACTTTATAACCATTATATACTTTATAACTTATACTATCAAGTTTAATCAAATTTACATTTAATCTCCTGAACTTTAAAAAAAATTCTTTTATTTTCTTTAACCGATTTACAATATAGCACATTAACTTTAATAAGATTATCATTTACATATTCGTTATTCTTTTCTTTTGTTTCGAGAATTCATTTTTAAACAGTACTTCTTTTTGTTATATTTTTTATCAGCGTTTCACGTGTGAATTTTTTACAACTGATTAATACTAACGTATAGTTAATCAGAATTAGCATTTTCAAATTTTACAATCCCGTACATAGCACGGGTCACACTACTAGTATATTCTGTTGGGGAATTCTCGAAAATTACTGGATAAATCTGAAGTCGTGAGATCACTTTCAGATCAAACAATTGGACTGTCTACCAACGTTTGATTGGATAAAATCAGATTGATTCTAGATTTTCGTATGAATTTTGATTGAGCAATTTTGAGAAGATCAAGAAATAGAATTTCTTTTAGGGGATCCAGAAACTGAATACGCAGGAGCGTATTTTTAGTTTTCCAGAAAACTGCTTCTTGGGGTAAATTACACCTTTAGTCCCTCAAGTTCCACGAATGCATATTTGGCCCGAAATTAAATTTCTAATGCATTTTCGATGAAGGACTTTTGTCTAAAATAAAAAATTTCCAAGCTGACCTGGCAGCTCGACCCCAGCCAGGGGCTCTGCCCCTTGGACCCCGCCAGGGGCTGCCGCCCCTTGGACCCCGCTTCTCTCGGGGGCGCTGCCCCCGAACCCCCGCCAAGGGGGCGCTGCCCCCTTGGATCCCCCGTTAGGCCCGATGACATTCAAATAAGCGTGCACTCTTATTTGAATGTCATACGCAATCTCAAATTACACTAAAATATCCAACAAACCTCCCCCATTTTAGTGTAATCGTAGATTAACTAACTTATTCACAACAATCAAACAAACTAATGCATAAATGAAATATCGTGACGATTGAATTTCACATTAGTATATTACACATTCCAAATATTCGAATTTAAGGGTATCTCTAAGGATTGAACCCTTAATATCCATATTGAATACATGAAGATAATATACACATTAATTTACATACATAAATCTAACTTGACACTATCTTTTACTAGCCTGTGTCCCTACCCTTCATAAGCATATCAAAGTCAAGTCCCAACTTCTTGAAGCAGCTAAACTTCATGCTCATATAGGTAGCTCTTTTATTCTTGCACCTGCAAATGCAATTTTTCAAAAGAACTATTAAGAAGATATACTTCAACCTTTCTTAACTTGCAGATCTGAACACATACCTTTGGGATAATTTAATGTTGTGTTCCAAACTCTAGATGTTAAGCTTTCCACATTGAATTCAACACCTAACGTCATATTAGGTGGGAATTGGGTATTTTAACAATAGAGTTTTCAGATGGACTTTAACCCCAATCCCACAGCTGATATTCTCACGAGATCTCTACTTAACCCTTTGGTTAAATGATCAGCTAAGTTTTGTTGAGTTCTCACATACTCAACTGAAATCACACCATGCATGATGAGCTCACGAACCATGCTGTGTCTCACACCTAAGTGTCTTGACTTGCCATTATACACTTGGCTATATGCCTTAGCCAGTGTAGCTTCACTATCACACCTGATAGAAATGGGAGATATCGGTTTTGGCCATAATGGAATCTCATAAATCAGGTTTCTTAGCCACTCAGCTTCCTTACCAGCTGCATCTAAGGCTACAAATTCAGATTCCATAGTTGAGTTAGTTATGCAAGTCTGTTTCTTTGAAGCCCAAGAAATAGCACCTCCTCCAAGAAGGAATACCCAACCACTTGTGGAAGAATGGTCTTCCATATTGGTTATCCAACTTGCATCTGAATATCCTTCAATCACTGAAGGAAATCCAATGTAGGTCAAACCATAATCAATGGTTCCTTTCAAGTACTTAAATACTCTACCTAATGCTTGCCAATGATGAGTACTAGGTTTGCTAGTAAACCTACTAAGCTTTCCAACAGCATATGCTATATCTGGCCTGGTACTGATCATAGCATACATAAGTGATCCAATTGCTCTTGAATACTCAAGTGGAGATACTGCAATACCATTATTAGGTAATAATTTAAAACTAGGATCAATAGGAGTACTTACTGGAGAACAATCCTTGAAATTAAACTTTTCCAAGATCTTCTTAATGTAGTGTGATTGAGAGATTGAAATGCCCTTGTTCTCACGTTTGATTTTAATACCTAAGATCACCTCAGCCTCTCCCATATCCTTCATAGCAAATTTAGATGATAAAAATTCCTTTGTTTTATCAACTTGATCTTGGTTAGTGCCAAAGATCAACATATCATCTACATACAAACAGATCATGACTCCGTTTCCAGAAGCATCAAACTTGCTATAAACACACTTGTCTGCTTGGTTTAAAACAAAACCATTAGACAATACAACCTCATCAAACTTTTGATGCCACTGTTTAGGTGCTTGTTTCAGACCATAAAGAGATTTAATTAATTTACACACCTTGTTTTCATTGCCAGGTACAACAAACCCTTCTGGTTGTTTCATGTAAATCTCTTCATCTAATTCACCATTTAAAAATGCAGTCTTCACATCCATTTGGTGAATTACAAGATTATGTATAGCAGCAAGTGCTAATAATAATCTAATGGTGGATATCCTTGCCACAGGAGCATATGTATCAAAGAAGTCGATACCCTCCTTTTGTCTAAAGCCTTGGATTACCAATCTGGCTTTAAACTTATCAATAGTACCATCCACCTTCATCTTCCTCTTGAAGATCCATTTACTTCCCAAAGGTTTACAACCAGGGGGTAAATCTGCCAATTTCCATGTATTATTTTGCAAGATAGAATCAATTTCATCTTGAATGGCTTCTTTCCAAAAAACAACATCCCTTGAAGCCATTGCTTCACTATATGTCTTTGGATCCTCATCAACATTGAAACAATATTGATATTGGAAATTAATTTCATTCCTAGATCCCTCAACTAAGTAAAGTTGAAAATCATTACCATAAGACTTGGCCTTTCTTTCTCTTGTACTTCTTCTTGGTTCAGTGCTAGTTGAAGGCACATTTTCGTTTTCACCCAAAGTCTTTAAACTAGGATTCATATCCTTTGGCCTAGGTATAGATGTGAATCTTTCTTCATCATATTCGGCATTCCCACTTCTTGCCTCGATAACCGTATGCACAGACACATAGTCATTCGGTTCTATTACATAAAACCTGTGAGCGAACGAATGCTCAGCATACCCAATGAAAATGCATTCTATACCTCTTTCCCCTAAGTTCCTTATCTTAGGATCATTGAGCCTTACCACGGCTCTACAACCCCAAACTCTCAGTTTTAGTAACTCAGGTGGTTTCTTATACCAAAGCTCAAAAGGGGTAGTCTTGTTCCTTTTATTAGGAACCCTGTTTAGCAAATAACAGGCTGTCAACATAGCCTCACCCCAAAACCCATTATTTAGGCCCGAATGGGACAACATGGTATTAACCATCTCCTTTAAAGTCCTATTCTTTCTTTCTGCCACACCATTTTGTTCCGGTGTATATGGAGCTGTGGTAAGGTGTATTATTCCAGTTGATTGGAAATATTCCGGATCAAAATACTCACCACCTCTATCTGTATGTAGAGTTTTGATCAACTCATTTCGATGAAGCTCTACTTCTTGTTTATAGATTTTAAACTTTTCCAGAGCTTCATCTTTTGTATGTAACAAGTAAACATAACAAAATCTAGTAGCATCATCTATAAATGTTACAACATACTTCTTGTTACCTAGTGATGGTGTGCCATGAAAATCACATAGATCGCTATGTATTAATTCTAACAGTTTACTTTCCCTAGTTACATGTTGCATGAATGGTTTTTTAGTTATTTTATTCAACTTGCAAATATGGCATTTTTCATTGCTTAAGTTAACAGCCGGAATTAAGCTCATTTGAGACATTTCTTTAAGTCGTTTATAATGTACATGTCCTAATCTAGCATGCCATAATTCAGATTTAGACAAATTTACACTAGATGTAGAATCAATCATGCAAACAGAATTATCACTAAAAGGTACATCCAAATTTAACATAATCATACCATTACATAGATAACCAAATCCAACAAAAGAACCATGTTTTGACAAGATATACTTGTCGGATTCCAACACTTGTTTGTACCCACAATTATTTAATACTATACCGGATAACAAGTTTTTCCGAATGCCAGGCACAAACAATACATTACATAAGCAAATAGTTTTTCCAGAAGTAAAAGTAAGCTCGACTAGTCCTATTCCTTGGATCGGTTCTGTTGCGACATTTCCCATTTTTAATACACGTCCGTCATCAATTGTTGTAAGTTCCTTGAACCATCTTCGGTCCTTACAAACATGACTCGTCGCTCCAGAATCGAACCACCAAGCAATATAATCATCCTGCACATAACATGCTTCAGAAATTAAAGAAACATAATTCAACTCCGAATTATTTTCAAAAGTTAAAATCTGACCTGCTTGCTTTGGATCCTTGTTGGATCCACCACTAGTTCCAGATTCGTTCTTGCCCTTTCCAACACGGCAATCACGTTTGAAGTGCCCCGGTTTCCCGCACTTCCAACATCCACTATCTTTGGATTGTTTTCCCTTTTTCACAAAACCCTTTTTGTTACCACCACCCTGGAATTTCCGTTTCTTATTGTTCGTGTTGTTACCCTGTTTGGAAATTAGACCAGTTTCCTCCACAACATTAACCGAGGACCCACCGATATCTTTATCCTTCTCTTTCACCCAAACATTTTCCATTCTTCTACAACCTTCCTCAATACTAATAGTACTTCCCAATTCAACAAGGTTGCATTCACCCTTCTTATGTTTCAAACTATGTTTAAATTCCTTCCAAGAAGGCGGGAGTTTATCTATGATGGATGCAGTGGCAATGGATTCATCCATTTTTAGCCCATGTTGTTCAAACCTACCGAGTATTCCCAAACACTCGTTGTATTGTTCCATCACAGAACGCCCATCCACCATTTTATAATTCATGAAATCACTTACCAAGAATTTTTTGCTTGAGGAATCTTCAGCCATATACTTGGCTTGAAGCGTATCCCACAGTTCTTTTGCGGATTCAACATTTTGATAAATATCAAATAAAGTGTCAGACATACCATTCAGAATTGTGCCACGGCAAATGAAATCATCGTTCCAGAATTTGTTCCTTTTCCTTGTTTGTTCGATAGTTTCATCCGCCACTTCCTCTGGCGCCGGAGTTGTCAACACATACACCACTTTCAAAGTTGTTAGCAAAAACTGCATCTTCTTTTGCCAACGCCGAAAATCCGTTCCTTCAAATTTCGCTAACTTCACGAACTTTGATGTCATATCACTCACCGATTCACCAGCCATCGTCACGAAATTGTTTGATCTTTGTTGGGGAATTCTCGAAAATTACTGGATAAATCTGAAGTCGTGAGATCACTTTCAGATCAAACAATTGGACTGTCTACCAACGTTTGATTGGATAAAATCAGATTGATTCTAGATTTTCGTATGAATTTTGATTGAGCAATTTTGAGAAGATCAAGAAATAGAATTTCTTTTAGGGGATCCAGAAACTGAATACGCAGGAGCGTATTTTTAGTTTTCCAGAAAACTGCTTCTTGGGGTAAATTACACCTTTAGTCCCTCAAGTTCCACGAATGCATATTTGGCCCGAAATTAAATTTCTAATGCAAGTTCCTCAAATTCTTTTATTTTCTTTAACCGATTTACAATATAGCACATTAACTTTAATAAGATTATCATTTACATATTCGTTATTCTTTTCTTTTGTTTCGAGAATTCATTTTTAAACAGTACTTCTTTTTGTTATATTTTTTTATCAGCGTTTCACGTGTGAATTTTTTACAACTGATTAATACTAACGTATAGTTAATCAGAATTAGCATTTTCAAATTTTACAATCCCGTGCATAGCACGGGTACTACTAGTATATTCATGTTAACAAAAGAATGTTTGTTTGATTATTTCTTGATCATGCGCTTATTTTACATTGTTATCTCTCTTTACATAAAATTGATCTTTTGTTTTAGAATAATAGTGCATTGATTGTCCTCTTTGTGTCATTTAGTTATTCTCTTTTTTTAGTCTTTCATGTTTCGACATTTGTTAAAATTCTTAAAAGTAAGATATGAATATTTATATTTAGCATTTGTCTTCATATTCTTATTGTCAGTAAAATGATCATAGGTAGCCACTAATATTAGTAGTAAGTGAGTCTGAGTAGCAACTCTAGTAGTAGTAACTACAAACAGTGGCAACTACGAGCATTATTAACAAATCATAAGTGGTAACTTGGTATTAGCATGTTGAAGTTTTTTAAATAATATAACTGAATAATTGTTAGTATAGTTACATCGTCAACTGAAATGTTACGATGGCTCACCAATTTTAAATAGATCTTTGGTCTAGTTCAAGTATATGTTTTTCATAAAAGAAAGACATGCGTTATTGGTTTTTTTTGGTGAAATATCTGATTAGACTTTTATAAGTACCTTTGAAATATTTCAATGTGATAGTGAATTATACACGATTCATAAGAGAGATCCTGGCGCTACAAACTCTAAAACTTACAAAATATTCCTTTAGACATTAAATTTTGAAATCGAGCATTTGTAAATCATTAGTGATTATTTGTGTGTGTGTTTGTGAGATTATTTATTCTTTTAAGAGTGATTTTGTGAACGATTCGCTTTCTTGTATGAGATGACAAGAATATATAGCTTTGTTGGCCACAAAAATTGTATACACATCTCAATTATTTTTGGCATCAAATCGTTAGTCATTGTCTATTTTCTCTTTTCAACGTCAATGAAGAATTATTCATGTTGAGAGACGAATGGGAGTGACATTCTTTCCTCATCATGCGTTTGTTGTGCAAGTGTAACGTTATTTCTCTTCATAATAGTGCATTCATTGTCATATTTGTATGCGTCAATTATTCTCTTCTTAGATTGTTCCATGTTAGAACATAGAATAAGAAAATATGAGTATCTATAATTGCTACTTGTGTTACATCTTCATATTCTTATCATCACTAAAATGATTAAACAGTACATTTTTCAATACGTCACTATATATAGCAACAATTTCTTTCATTTTTAAGATGAAGAAAATATACATAATCTATACTACTATATAATACATACTAGCTTTAGTAAACCCGTGTATTACACGGATTAAATAATAAAATATTAAATATAATAAAATTTTACTTAATTATAAAACAATATTTTTAAGATAAGATATGATTTAAATTACGTAGGAGTAAAAATTATAAGTAATAAAACAATGATATCAGTTTTTTAATTTTTTTCATATAAAATCAAACATTTTGTTTAAAAAAATTGTATTTTTTATAAATTTTCTTATTATAACTCTAACTTTTAATTATTTTTGGTTTATAAATAATTCATTTTTTAAAAACAATAAAATTTAAAATATTTCATATTTTTAAAAAAGTTTGATGTTTTAGAAAAAAGTTTTATTTTATATTTCTTAATTTATTAGAAAACCATTTTTAATCTAAAAAAGACTTAAATAATATTATTTGTAATTAAGATAATTATTTAATAGAAGAAAGAATCGGGAAATTTTTTGTGAGAATGAATATGGAGTTGACACGCGTCCTTCATAGATACCTTTTTACTAGAGTAGAAGGATTAAAAGGATAAGGTGATAATTTCATTCAAAGTATAAGACAAATATATAATATTATAAGCATAGAGTACAAGTGTTTTATGCAATAGTTTCACATTTGTCACAATTTAATTAACTTTTTCTAATTATTGTATTATTTAATACACATTATTAATACATTAATTAATAATATAATATTATTTAATTCACTTTATTAATTTTTATTTATAATAATATAATATGACATAAAAATTTATAATTACTAATCATATTTTTATAACTAATTACTATCTAAATTAAGTATTATTTTATTTAAATACTTATATTTATACTACTATATAATACATTTCTTTGGATGGAGATTTAATTTTGCTAAACATACAAGTTTTGAAGCTACATGTACAAAGTAGTGGGAGTCATTTAAGAGGGACAAAATAGAGAATTAATTAAGATTTTACGATATTTTAAGGGCAATATTGTAAATTTATCCATTAAATTTTATATACCTTGACGTTTTTGCCCTTATCTCTTTTATATATTTAACAAACATTATTAATACATTATTTAATAATATTATATTATTTAATTTATTTCATTAAATTTTATTTTATTTATGATACTATAAATTGACATTTAAATTTATATTTACTAATTATATTTTTATAATTAAATACTATTTAAATTAAGTATTATTTTATTTAAATATTTATTTATATATATATATATATATATATATATATATATATATATATATATATATATATATATATATATATATATATATATATATATATATATACACTATATAGAGTTAATTACATAAATGGTCCTTTTGGTTTATTGAAAATATCAGATTTGGGTACTAAGAGTTTTTTGTAACAGGTTGGGGTATTATGTTTTCAATTTTGTAACAACAATGGGTATTAATACTAACAGACATTAACTTTTCCGTTAAATTTTAATAAAATGACTAATATATCCTTTGAGGGACTAGTTTTGCAAATTTATATCTCTCTATGATTCAGGGACCATTTGTGTAATACCTATAATGTAAGGCCCGGCTTCCGGGATGCTTATAGCTAGCAATTCATTGCACATAAAACATATATATACATTAACTTAAATAAATCATTGCAACGGAAACATTAAAACAAACATTTCATTTCATTATTAAAGCTTTTGCAAAATAATACATCGTTATCGAATTACAAAATACTTGTTGTATTACATCACAAAAGCATTATAAAAATGGATGTCATCCAAAATAAGCCAAGTAGCCGCCTCGTGCCATCCTCAGCAACATTTACCTGCCAACTGGAAAATGCATAAAAAGTCAGCGTTGCTGAGTGAGTTCTAGTTTTATAAAAACATTACATTACCTTTCATTCATTAAAGCATTTTCATTACAATCGCGCGTGATCACACATCATACGTACATCAAGGTAATAATTATTATCTTCATCATCGTTCGTTTCGTACATTTCGCACGTTTCACACATTTCGTACTTATCGCACATATCGTACTTTCATTATCTTTCACTTCTATCTAGGTCATGTCGTATGCTTAACCCCCCGTCTTGAGCACAAAGCTATATCATCTAGGGTTAAGCGACAAGGACCCCGTTTCGCACATATCGCACGTATGGAGTAGTCACATAGACTAACTCCTCTGTGTGTGAACCCTTAAGGGTTAGCCAAGATCGCACGCTGTAACACAAAGTTGAGCTGAAACTCTCAATGAGTTGTGAACCTCCTTTCATTTGCTTGCAAGACTTTTCGTTCGTTCATTCATTATGTTCCATTTTCATTATCTTAAATCTTTCGTTTCGTTAAAATAATACTTTACGTTCATTGTCATAATCACACCACGTAAAGTCACATCATAATATGTAATAAGGAACATAAGGAAACACATCATACATATCATACATAATCATGCATAAGCATCAATCACACATCATTATCATGCCACATCATACATCACCCATCTCATCATCTATGACCTCAAAAAGTCAACTTATATACCCCCCGGGAACCACCCAAGTCAAAGCCTACATTTATTCTTTCTCCCGAGAATCAGATAATAAACTAAGTCCTTTTGGGCGCATGAACCCTATTTGGGCACATGGGCACTATTCAGTCGCATGGCCTTCCAGGCGCATGAGAACACTTAGGCGTATGGACACTATGGGGCGAATGAACACTTAGGCGTATGGAGAGTCTCCAGACGCATGGGCACTATGGGGCGTATGGTCTCTCAGTCGCATAGCCTTCAGTCGCATAACTTTCAGGCACATGACCTTCAGTCGCATGACTTCCATGCGTATGACCCTCAATCGCATGGCATTCAGGCGCATGGACTTCAGTCGTATAACATTCAGGCGCATGGCCTTCAGTCGCATGCCTTTCGGCTGTATGGCCCCCAGTCGCACGTCATTCAGTCTCATGGCTTCCAGTCGCATGAGCCCTAGCTGGGTGCAGAATGCAGTCTCTTCGAACCTGAACTGCAGATTTCGGCCTCTGACCCTTTTCTAACCTGTTCTAAGCTTAACCCAACCATCCTAAGCCTTAGAAACACAACCATAACATCATTCAAGCATCAAAATCCCAAACACGAGTCCCACCCGCTCGCACACACACCCAAACACACACGAATGGGTTTAACACCCATCACAACCAAAACAGTTTATGTATGCATTCCAGCCCCAAAATCGGTCAAAAACGTGTGAAAGAGGGGTCCTAGAACTCACATTGACAGCATCTTCGAGTAGAGCTTCCTACAAACCCGCTTGACTTCTACTTTTGCACTCGATTTCCAAGAAGCCCTAAGCTTTTTCTCTTTTTCTACCTTTTCTTCTCTCTTAGCCGATTGAAGATGAGTATGGAAGAGGGAAATGGGCAGCCATGCCCCTTTTACACCCACTCTTTCAAAGTTTTCCCCTTTTGACAAGATTGGTCCCTCCATTTAGGCTTTATTCCTTTTCTTTCTTTTCCTTCACTTTCTTCTTCTTTTCATTGACTACAAGGAAAATAACCGGGTGTTACAAGTCACCCACCTTATATAGGTTTCGTCCCCGAAACCTGTTATTCCTCAAACTATTTTGGGTAATGCTGTCTCATCTCTTCTTCAATCTCCCACATAGACTCTGATCCCTTTCTGTGCTTCCATTGTACACACACAAGAGAAACCACTTTATCCCTTAACCTCTTCTCTTTACGATCGATGATCGCCATTGGTTGCTCCACATAATTGAGCCTTTCATCTACCTCGATATCCTCCAGTGGAACAATCATATCCTCGTCTGCTAAACGCTTTCTCAGATGAGATACATGGAATGTTGGATGAATTCCACTTAACTCCTCTGGTAACTCCAGTCTATAGGCCACCTCTCCTACTCGAGTAATGATTTGGAAAGGCCCTATGTACCTTGGGCTCAACTTGCCCCGCTTTCTGAACCGAATGATACCTTTCCAAGGTGAGACTTTCAACATAACTCTATCACCCACCTGGAACTCAATCGATCTACATCGTTTATCAGCATACGACTTCTGTCTATCTTTGGATGTTTTCATAAAGGCTTTGATCCTTTCTAACTTCTCAGTCGTAGCCTCTACCACCTTGACGCTCCCTAACTCTTTATGGCCGATATCACCCCAACACACAGGCGTTCTGCATCTCCTACCGTATAGCATCTCATAAGGGGGCATACCGATACTGGCATGATAGCTGTTGTTATATGAGAACTCGGCTAACGTAAGTGGTCATCCCAACTTCCTCCAAAATCAATGACGCATGCCCGAAGCATATCTTCCAGCGTCTGAATCGTCCTTTCCGACTGACCATCCGTCTGAGGATGATAAGCCGTGCTAATATGTAACCTTGTCCCCATTGCGTCATGGAATTTCTTCCAAAATTTAGATGTAAAACGGGTGTCACGATCAGACACAATAGACACCGGCACACCATGACGAGCTACAATCTCTTTAATGAACAGATCCGCCAACCTCTCAGATGAATATGTCTCACGAATCGATAGGAAGTGAGCACTTTTTGTCAAAAGATCAACAATCACCCATATAGCATCATACCCTCGCGCGGTACGCGACGGCTTCGTAATAAAATCCATGGTGACGTGCTCCCACTTCCACTCCGGTATATCCAAAGTTTGGATCTTCCCATACGGCTTTGGTGCTCGGCCTTCACTTGTAAACAAGTAAGGCATTTACTCACATACTCCACCACATCACGCTTCATACCCGACCACCAATAATCTTTCCTCATGTCTTGATACATCTTTGTCGCACCGGGATGTATAGAGTATCGAGTCTTATAAGCTTCATCCATAATCTTCACGTGTAGATCTCCAAAACGAGGAATCCACATCCGCCCGAATCGGATTCTAACACCGAGTGTGTTTTCACACAACTCCGCAACCAGACCTCTCATTCTTTTGGAGTTAAGATAATCTTCTTTCAATGCCTCATCCTGAAACTCCTTAACTTGCTTCATCACATCCGAGGTCATGATCAACTGGTAAGCTTTCACCCGAATTGGCTCGGGCCTCTCTTTTCGGCTAAGGGCATCCGCCACCACGTGGCTTTGCCCGGATGGTAATGGATCTCGCAATCATAGTCCTTTATGAGCTCCAACCATCTTCTTTGCCTCATATTCAAATCTTTCTGCTCGAAGAAATACTTCAAACTCTTGTGGTCGGTGAATATGGTGCACTTCGTCCCATATAGGTAGTGCCTCCAAATCTTTAACGCAAAGACCACGGCTGCTAACTCCAAGTCATGAGTAGGATAATTGACCTCATGAACCTTCAACTGTTGGGATGCATAGGCTATAACCCTTCCTTTCTGCATTAACACACACCCCAACCCCGAGTAGGAAGCATCAGAATAAACCATCAGATCTTCGCTTCCATCGGGTAACGACAAAACAAGTCAATCTCGCCTTTAATTCCTCGAACGCCTTCTCTTGAGCTTGACCCCACACAAACTTTACATCCTTATGGGTCAATTTGGTTAGTGGAGAGGCGATCTTAGAGAAGTCTTGAATAAACCTGTTGTAATAGCCAGCCAAACCCAAGAAACTACGAATCTCAGATGTCGTCTTTGGAGACTTCCATTGCATCACCGCCTCCACCTTTGCCGAGTCCACCATAATACCTTCAGGATTCACCGCGTGACCCAAGAACTGAACCTCGCGTAACCAGAACGCGCACTTGGAGAATTTAACATACAATTTCTCCCTTCTCAACGTCTCCAACACCTCTCGAATGTGACCGGCATGCTCATTCTCTCTCTTTGAATAAATCAGGATATCATCAATAAACACAATCACTTATTTATCCAACATCGGTCGAAACACTCGATTCATCAAATCCATAAAAGCAACTGGTGCGTTGGTCAAACCAAAAGACATAACGAGGAACTCGTAGTGTCCATAGCGCGTGCGAAAAGCTGTTTTAGGGATATCCTGCTCTTTCACCTTTAGCTGATAGTAGCCAGATCGAAGATCTATCCTCGAGAACCAACTGGCACCTTGAAGCTGATCAAACAAATCATCAATTCTCGGTGACGGGTATCGGTTCTTCACTGTCAGCTTATTCAGCTCACGGTAGTCTATACACATCCTCATACTACCGTCTTTCTTCTTCACGAATAAGATCGGAGCACCCCAAGGAGAGATACTCGGTCTAATAAACCACTTATCAAGCAGCTGCTGCAGTTGCTCCATCAACTCCTTCATCTCAGTCGGAGCCAACCAATACGGTGCCTTAGCAACAGGTTGGACACCTGGTATCAAGTCAATCTGGAACTCAATCTCACGGTCAGGTGGCACTCCTGGTAAGTCTTCGGGAAATACATCTGGAATGTCACACACAACCGGTACATTGGATAGTTGTGGTGTTGGTGTATCCACATCCTTTACATAGGCCAAGTAAGCACTACATCCACACTTCATGCACTTTCCCGCCACCGCCATTGAAATCACTTTCGGAATCGTAGTGACCCTATCACTATAAACCGTCACCGAACTACCGTCGGGCGCTGTCAAACGAATCATCTTCATATGACCACTTTCCCCACAGTTGTAACACCTTATAACCCCACAATCTCTAGCCATATGACCAGGCTTCCCACACTTGAAGCAGATGTTTGATCCCCATTTGCATTCTCCCGAATGCTCCTTTCCGCATTTGCCACACCTCTTCGACCCCGCACCAGGTGTGACCACACGGCGGTCATCCACCCGTGCCTTCTTGTTACTCGTCGGGGCACCACCCCGACCAAACCTTTTCCCATTCTAATTCCGGTTGCCACTACCCTTCTTGCTCATCTCAGCCACCACCACCTCTCGCTCGTCATACAACCTTCCTGCCAAATCAACCACCGACCTAAACGTGCTCGGTCGGGCAGCGATCATGTGCCTACGGATATCCACCGGCAAGCCCTCAATATACCGCTTAATCTTTCGTGACAGAGGCGTCACCTGATCCGGCACCAGCCGTGCCATCTCATTGAATTTGGTGGTGTATTGTTGATGTGTCATCGTTCCCGCCTCCAGCTGCAGGAACTCCCTTTCCACCTTATCCATCTCCCGGTGAGGACATAACTCCTCAACTACCAGCTTCTTCAACTCAGACGATCTCATTCTCCTAATTGCCCGACTACCCTCGGCTTGGACAAAATTGTCCCACCAACACAGAGTCGAGTCCACAAACGAGTGGACAGCAAACTTCACCTTTTGGTCTTCTCGGCACTCGCTGATAGCAAGTACCGCCTCCATTTCTCTCACCCATCGATGAGCAGTAGCAGCAGTGCCACTTCCATCGAAAGTTGGGTGCTTGCATCTCATAAATGCCCCATAATTACAGCCTCATGCCGCCTCCTGCTCAGGCTCATCTTCCTCCTCCTCATCATCAGAGAGAACCGTCTTAGTTTCCGGCTGCTCACGTCCTCCCGAGGACCTGTTCCTCTCCTTTTTCTCTCCTTCTCGCACAACTTTAATCACTTCGGTCACCATAGATGGTAGGATCGTTTGCATGACCTGATGAACTTCTTCAATAACAGCCTCCTTTACTGAGGCTCTCAAATTAGCACTCTCATCGCCGCCCTTCGGATGAGGGTCTCGGGTTCTTCATGAACCACCTTTTCGACTCTAGGTCTTCCTCTTTTGGGCCGCGGTTCAGCACCAAGTCCACCGTGACCTCCACCACGTGAAGCTTTAGATGATCTACGACCGGCCATCTTCTAACACACTGAAAGATTCAAACACCAACACGGTCATTCAAGGGAACAGCTCAGTTTATGTCAAGTATAGTAAGTCCCTATCCTGACTACATCAGCATCTAAATCTACATACAACACATAAACCACATAACATGCGCACATAATACCGAATAACATTAAGAAAATACCTGATGGCACGCAGCTACTCAGATCGACATCCCTTCCCTTTTCGTCCCATTTTCAGTTTAAGTTTAGGTTTCTTTTGAAAATTTACCCGTTTCACTTAAACTTTGGCTCTGATACCAACTTGAAAGGCTTTGTTACCAGGACGCTTACAGCTGGCCATGCATCACACATAAAACATATATTTACATTAACTTAATTAAATTATTGCAGCGGAAACATTAAAACAAACATTTCATTTCATTATAAAAGCTTTGCAAAAAATTAAGACATTGTTATGAATTAAAAAAATTACTTGTTGCATTACATACAAAAGCATTATTAAAAATGGATGTCATCCAAAAAAAACAGCCAAGTAGCCGCCTCGTGCATCCTCATCAACATTTACCTGCCAACTGGAAAATGCATAAAAAGTCAGCGTTGCTGAGTGAGTTCTAGTTTATAATAAACATTACATTACCTTTCATTCATTAAAGCATTTTCATTACTATCACGCGTGATCATACATCATACGTACATCAAGGTAATAATTATTATCTTCATCATCGTTCGTTTCGTACATTTCGCACATTTCATACTTATCGCACTTTTCGTACTTTCATTATCTTTCACTTCTATCTAGGTCCTGTCGTATTCTTAACCCCCCCTCTTGAGCACAAAGCTATATCATCTAAGGTAAGCGACAAGGACCCCGTTTTGCACATATCGCACGTATGGAGTAGTCACATAGACTAACTCCCCTGTGTGTGAACCCTTAAGGGTTAGCCAAGATCGCACACTATACACACACTTGAGCTAACAACTTTCAATGAGTTGTGAACCTCCTTTCATTTGCTTGCAAGACTTTTCGTTCATTCATTCATTATGTTCCACTTTCATTATCTTAAACATTTCGCTTCGTTAAGATAATACTTTACGTTCATTATCATAATCACACCAGGTAAAGTCACGTCATAATATGTAATAAGGAACATAAGAAAACACATCATACATATCATACATAATCATGCATAAGCATCAATCACACATCATCATCATGCCACATCATACATCACCCATCTCATCATCTATGACCTCAAAAAGTCAACTTATATACCCCCCTGGGAACCACCCAAGTCAAAGCCTACATTTACTCTTTCTCCCGAGAATCAGATAATAAACTACGTCCTTTAGGGCGCATGAGCTTTATTTGGGCTTATGGGCACTATTCAGACGCATGGCCTTTCAGGCGCATGAGAACACTTAGGCGTATGGACACTATGGGGCGAATGAACACTTAGGCGTATGGAGAGTCTCCAGATGCATGGGCACTATAGGGCGTATGGACTCTCAGTCGCATAGCCTTCAGTCGCATAACTTTCAAGCACATGACCTTCAGTCGCATGACTTCCATGCGTATGACCCTCAGTCGCATGGCATTCAGGCGCATGGACTTCAGTCGTATAGCATTCAGGCGCATGGCCTTCAGTCGCATGCCTTTCGGCCGTATGGCCCCCAGTCGCACGCCATTTGGTCTCATGGCTTCCAGTCGCATGAGCCCTAGCTGGGTGTAGAATGCAGTCTCTTCGAACCTGAACTGCAGATTTCGGCCTCCGACCCTTTTCTAACATGTTCTAAGCTTAACCCAACCATCTTAAGCCTTAGAAACACAACCATAACATCATTCAAGCATCACAAGCCCAAACACGAGTCCCACTCGCTCGCACACACACCCAAACACACACGAACGGGTTCAACACCCATCACAACCAAAAACAGTTTATGTATGCATTCCAGCCTCAAAATCGGTCAAAAACGTGTGAAAGAGGGGTCCTAGAACTTACATTGACAGCCTCTTCGAGTAGAGCTTCCTACAAACTCGCTTGACTTCGAATTTTGCACTCGATTTCCAAGAAACCCTAAGCTTTTGCCCTTTTTCTTCCTTTTCTTCTCTCTTGGCCGATTGAAGATGAGTATGGAAGAGGGAAATGGGCAGCCATGCCCCTTTTACACCCACTCTTCCAAATTTTTCCCCTTTTTGGCAAGATTGGTCCCTCCACTTGGGCTTTATTCCTTTTCTTTCTTTTCCTTCACTTTCTTCTTGTTTTCATTGACTACAAGGAAAATAACCGGGTGTTACATATAACTTTATATAACCCAACCCACCTACCCCCATCTCTTTCATAATCAGCCACCAGTCCACCACCATAAGATTGAATCCACCGTTGTTGTTAGCCACCATCGTTGCCGAACACCCCCACTAAATCCACCACCGCCCATAACAAAAACTCCTAACCCGCCCACTAGCGTCTCCCTACCACTCTCATTTCAAACCACCACCACTAAATCGACAACCGCCGCTCATATCACCATCACCATCGGCCACCAACACAAACCATTATGTCCCACCATACCCATCCGACGACACCACCACACTCAATACCAAACACACTGTCGGTCCCCCTGGCTTTTTCTCAAAACCCTAAAACCTAAATCAAGCTTTACCTAATTGGGGATTCTTGATTTTAGGGCTTGTATGCAGCAGCGAATGATGATGGAGTTGATGGTCCTTATGTTTCAATGGGGCATATTGTGAGTTTAATAATTTTAATATTTATCTATATTTTTTTAATAAAAGTAAAAGAATGATAGAATGATAATTTTACATATGGATTATGACACCCATATGAAGAGTCATGCTTAAATTTCAAAAAATTAATCATTTTATTTCATTTATGCTCTTAGAATAAAGTATAACATATAATGCTTATAATACAAATGCTAAATCATATAACATGGCCAAATAAAATCATCATTTACTTTTAATGCCGTTCATTCATTGCGATTGACCACTACTCCCTCTTTCTATTTTCCTTACCGGTTGTTAACAACTTAATAACAATCAAGATGATAATTTGTGATGACAATTTCTCCATTAAATTTCTCCGCTCTATGCAAATCACCACCGAAATAGAAGAAATAGAAGAACAAAAATATGAAAAGTTGAGGATCGTGTTAGACATGGGCCCTTAAAACAAATTTCAAGCCTCCTAGGAGAACTCGTTTTGTTTCCTAGAGTACAACAGCCGAAGCAGTTGGTACTGTCGGGATTGATCTAGAACACGAATTTGATTGTAGAAGAGAAACTAGAGATGGATGATGTTTGGAGAACCTGTTTGCTGTAGGTTTTCGAGTTGTGTTGGTGTGTCTTTTTTACTGAGGTACCCTTAGTATATATAGAGAACACGAACTGTATAGCTCGATCAATATTTAATTCGAAACTGAAACAACTCATTAAAGTCTTCAATACTAATTATTTCGGTTTTATGAATTGGTAAGTCATAGCATTTAATCAGTCAAGATGTAACTGAAACCGTTACAAATCACACCATTAATACCAACCACAACTTATGAGCATTGTATAACATTCAACATATTAAATTTATTGAATAATAACCATATTAATATTAATGATATCAATGAATTTCCAACATTTATTCAGACTTACAAGGTGAGAAAGTTGAAGTTTTAACTTTTTCATTTTTGAAAAATTTACATATGTAGGTGTAGGAGTAAAGGAGCTACCTATATGCGTATGTAGTTTAGACGCATCAATGGAGCTTAGACTTGACTAGTAAAAGACCCCAAGGCTAGTAAAATATAATGTTAGGATAAAAACAAATGAGTATGTTAACTTATGTTTATATTATCTTCATATATTCAAATGAATAGCAAAAATTCTTAAAGACACTCTAATATTCAAACGTTTAAGATACGTAATATGCTAAGATGAAAATTCAATTGTCATGACATTTTCATTTATGTATGAGTTGGTTTTCTATGATTGTTAAATTAAGTATATCAATGATTACATTAAAATTGGAGAGGAATCTAGGTGATTTTAGTGTTATCTAGGACAGTTTAGTATAATTGAATTTGCTTAAGATCACATGAGAAATTATAAGATACATTGGATGTCCATAAGGGTGTTTTGAAACCGTTACAATTCTCCACTTATTTGATTGATTATGGAATTAATCACTAAGGAAGATTGTTACTTTTAAATCCAATCATAGTTTTATTTTGCTCTAATTAATTTCAGAAGGGTTTAACCAGAATTAAACCAAAAATACACTGTTACTTTATCATCTTAAAAATATTCTAAAAATAAATCTTGTATCATATTTATAAGTCTAACATGACATAAAATTTAACCATTAACAATTTATTGGTCCTTGTCAATATTTGTTTTCAAGAAGCATGCCATGAAAGATCCTCTTGTGAGTGGGTGGGAAGGATGGCTACTTTTTGTAACTTGATACATATCTAGTCTCCTTTTGGTTTCAATTTATAGTGTCAAGGGGAGCAATGAAGAGGTTCATTGAACATCGTTTTTGGATTTCAAATCACTCAAGTCCTCATCACACTACACCATACTTTGCACTTTTATCTTTTGGCACTCAAGTACCCACGACATATAGTCATATACATATATATATATAATTTTTCAATAAGCTTAATTTCTCTTATTGATTTATTTGAGTTATAATTAAAGTTTAGGCCTACCATTAGACATAACTAAATATTGATTTAGTTGTAAGGGTTACTCTCAACACAGATATGTATACCCAAAACATAAAATAAAATCTTATTGTATTTATTTTCGTAAATAATAATTAAATAATGTAGAACAAAATCATTTTTTAATGGCGGACCCTATAACCAATCTTTTCATCCCTCTACTATGATTAAACTCTCATGCATTCCGAATTTAACGACATTATGTTCTTTCTTTTTCTTTTTATTTTTATTTTAAATGCTATTTGATCACAAGAAACAAGGATTAGCCGTTGATTATATTAGAGGTGTTCTTTAATCCGAACCCGATTAAGGACTAACCTGAGTAACCTAACTCGATTGTTACATTAAATTAAACCCAAATTTATAAGGGTTCAGTATTTGAGTTGCTTTTGTGAGAAACGGGTCAACCCGATTTACCTAAATCTTAGTAATTAATAAATTTCAAGATTTTTATATATATGTGTGTTATGCTATTCTTTACAAGATTTGAAAATCATGGTTTTTTAAACTCTATATTTAATATTGTGGTTCAATATTTATACTGTAAACGTTAAGAATAATCAAGATCAAGATATAATATTTGGACATTTGAATATGCATAATAAAGTGATTGTGAGGGACATTTGAAAATCTCGGATTAAGATAGTAAAATTATTTTATATTGATAACACATCAAAATTTTCATACATGCATTTTGATCGCACACATACTACTTACACAAACATTTGAGGTAAAACAAATAATTTAAAACTTAATGGTAGCCTAAACTTGATTACCGATTAACCCAACCTGAACACCGATTAAGTACTACTTATTTGGTTTGGTCTTAGGGTTAATTTCTTACACCTAAAAACCAGAAGAACCCAAACCTGGTTAAAAAAAACACGAGTGACACCCCTAGATTATGTATATCCTTTTAAACTTGTAATATCGTCATAAAAAAATTTTAAAAATTTTAGATGCGAGTATCATGATTCAGATAATTTCAGTGGTCGTCAAACTATTTATTAATTTTAGTTATATTAAAACTTGCAAGAATTAAGCTGAATAATGAACATGACATCAAAATTCTAAAAAAAATAAGATACTTCTAGTTATTTTTTTATTTAATAACATAAAGGGCATTCAAGTAGTGAAAAGGTTGAAAGAAGTTTAACCATTCACAATGTTTTTATATAATATATTATATAAAAGAGTTCCATATATAATTGATCAAAATGATTAGATTATCTTTTCTGAAATAAATTTCGTGAAGGATACTTGAAAAAAAATATTATTTTCACTTTTTTTTTTATTTTTGGATAGTGTGGTGGTGTGTTGTACTTTGCCACCGGTAACATGCATATATTTTTCATATGATCTCAAAGGACAAGCATGAACTTTAGCTTAGAGTTTCTTATATGATGATTCAACCCTACCTCCCTCTTAAAGGCTAAAGGGCAATCATACTTCAAAAGAATTTGTGCACCTTTTCACACATCAACTCTACATTTAATTTTGAAATCACACATCACATGCAACTACTCTCATTGTCTCATCAAGTTCAAAGGTTCGAGAAATTGTTTTGGTTTTGATTAGATCATCGAAATACTAAGAGCACCTACAATGGTTTTGACCGATCAAAAAATCGTTTCTGTTTAAAAAATCGGTTTGAGCCAAACCGGTTCCCAGCTCGATTTGAACCGACTGTTTGTATACCGGTTTGGTAGCCCAACACCCAAAACTAGTTTTAAAACCGCTTAAAAATTAAAAAACCAATTAAACCGGAAAAAAAACTTGTAAATCGCTTTCAAAACCGGTCCAAATCAGTTTGAGAGTTCGAGTATTCAGTGAGCACCATATCGATGCTGCCACTGCTGACCGTCACTACATCCGCCCACAAACGCACCTCAACTACTCCTCAACCTATACCAGCGGCCACAACCATCACTAGTTTGCCATCATCAACGCCAAATAGGCCACCACCTCTGCCACCATTTCTACTACCAATACCCATTAAAGAGCTAGAGAAAAGATGATGATGAATAGATCTAAGGTGATGTTGCCCCCAAAATCCACCATCATCGTTGGCATCCACCATCATCATCGATTTCAAGCGATGAGGTTCTTCATTTTCAACAACAACGATGGTGGTGTGGGTGGATGATGGTGGTCGATGGCGATAATGTATAATTGGTTGATATGATGGTCGATGGTTATGATGATGAACTGGTCGATGCAAATGAGAGGAGTTGTGGGTGGGGGGGGGGGGGGGGGGGTAATATCATGGCGATAATGTATAATTGGTCGATGGCTATAATGTATAATTGGTTGATATGATGGTCGATGGTTATGATGATGAACTGGACAATTTTTAATGTATGTTAGAGAAAAAGACGAAACATCCAAACGTTGTTTAAAAATTAGAAACTTCTTGAATAAAAATATAACGAATTATGAAAATACTATACATTTCATTAAATGTAAATGTTTAACTCATTTCTTTCTCACACAGCAACATCACGAATCGCGAATAGTGCACTATAGTAATACATAAAAACTTTTCGTTGTATATATGTTTAGCTTTCTTATATTCATTTACACTTTTTCTAGTTTAGTTTTGTGTGAGGTATTGGTTCCATATTAGTTTTTCTTTAGTTTTCTTTAAATTTTCTCTTTTTAAATTGGTTGTCACAAATTATCTATATATGAAAAAACCAAGTCCACGAATAGGATTTTATGGGGTTTTAGACATTAGCCATGTATCTTTTGTAAAGGTTTATATTTGGTCCCTATGTGCATAAAGCACTTTTTTGGCTTCTGATGTTTCAGTTTCTTCCTCTGCACCCTTTCTTAGAGAGAGAAAGGCGGTTTGTGATCCCCGCCTCGTGGTTGTCGCCCCAGCTTCCCTTCATCGTTGGCGGTGCCAATCATTGTGATGCGGGCTTCCTCTTCAAATGTTATTTGTGGCGATGGCGGCGATGTCGCCACTTTCTTTCCCCGGTAACATTCTTGTCGGTAGGTTTAACGTTGAGAGTTTTCGGATCTAGTCGATTCAATCGTGGTTTATATCATTGCAATGGTTGTGGTGCCTATTGCCGCGCTGCCTCCCGTTCTGGTTGAGGTCGGGCTGGCGATTAGTTTCTAACTATCCTGGGCTTCGTCGGCGGGGGAATGATGGCGGTGTTACCTCCTGATTCCGACAAAGCTATTCGGGTATGCATGTTTAATCGACTCGGTGATGATGTGCGAAAGCTCATTTGAGAGTTGGGGTTTCACTTAACACCTATAGTCTGTTGAATCTATGGGTTTTTCATGCTTGCTTGTTGTTTCTCTACTGCTTGGGGTTTTGTTTTGGGTATTTCTAATCTAATCAATCCTAGTGCTTCTATTTTGTTGCGTACCTCTGGGTCTGTTTATTGGACGGTGATAATGGGCAAAGCGACCTTGAACCCTAATATTTTATTTTTGGTAAGTTACGGTGGTGCATGTTTCAGTGCACATAAGTCGGTGATGATGACGACCCGTCATCTGAGACTCATGTCTCCGTGTTAGTTTTCGTTAATTGTTTGAAGTCGATAGAGTCTTACATTGATTTATTTTTGGTTTATTGATGATGGTGACTATGGTACATCGGCGATTGTTGCCCTGAGACGTCACTGAATCAATTATGATTGTGAGACCCATTAGTTGTAAGCATGGCTATGATGACTGTGGCAAAGATGGTTGTTCGGTGTGGCATAATCAAGGAAGGCATGTGTGCTGTTCTGCATTGCAACCTGTTCCCAAATCTGAGCCTAATTGTTCTTCTTTTTTTAATAATATGTTTGTCTTTTGGTTGCTTTGTTAACATATACATTATTATGTGTTACTGCTGAACTTATGACTTTTTAAAACTAATCGTTTTATATGACCTTAATTTGGTTTGGTTTATGTGTTTTTGAGGTAAATTATGTTTGTTTAACCGTCATGCAGCGTTGGCTAACTTTGTATTTTAAAACAAATAGTAGCTTCTTAAAAAAAGATGTGGTGATGATCGGACAATATGCGTTTATCTAAGCCTCAGTTTAACCAATCTGTTATGCGCGCAACGCGCGCATGGGGAAATAACACTAGTTACCTTAATTTTCCTCATTTTTATCAAATTTATTTATTTTTCTAAATTTGTATTTATATTCATGTTTTATAATTAAATTAAATTAAATACGTAAAGAAAATAATAACAAAAAAGTACTTAAAAATTAAAATTCAATACAACATTTTATTTATAATAACTAGGGATTCATTTGGTTTGCTTGATATAAATACTCGATAATATCCGATTAAAGGTTATCATGAATTGTGCGTTATCATAAACAAGAATGTACATCGTGCTATACTGGTTCGTAGTTTTGGAGGATCCTCTATGTGTTCGGGAGATATCTTCCCACCATCCATCTTCTTCCCACCATCCATCTTTAAAATTACTTTGTGTAGGATAATACACTCATACATGCATTATTTTTTTACTTCTTCAAGGATGTGGTTGTTTTGCGGATTGTTGAAATATATGCCACTTACCTTTTAGAACACCCAAAGCTCGTCCAATAGGACTTTCTTGTCGTTTCTTGCACTTTCGTAAAATCCTTGTCGTTTGAAATCATTCTTGTGTGGGTATGACAACGTTTTAACTACGGTTGCCTAGTTTGGGTTAATATATATCCACTGATAATATATGACATTTGGCATTTTCAGGTTAAAATTCACCCTATAAAAGACGTGCTAATATTATTAAATACGTCTCTAGACTTAATTTCATTTAACTGAGGTTATTTAAAGTCCAGCAAAGCTCCTATAGTACATAGGCGTATGTCATAGTTTTAAAAATTACTAGGCGTCGTGATAAATTACTAGGCGTATAGTAAATAGGCGTTTGGTAATTTTAAAAATTACTAGGCGTCGTGATAAATCACCTGAAACGAGCGTTGGTGACAACCCGATTAACTGTAAAACCTAGAAATTGGTCAATATGCGTAGATTAACATTATAAGTGGAATTTTTATATAAATATGTAGAAATTAATAGTTTGTGGTTTTTGTTTCTTGTTATCCGGAAATTGCGTATGTCTTGGATTTATAAAATTAACTTAGACATGATATGCTACTTAGCATTTAATATGATAACTATTTGCTAAATTTTATAATGTTTTGTGGTGTTATTATTTAAATAAGAGCGTCTCTCCTGTCCGGCTCGATATGAACAAGGTAGGCTGGTAGGTGGGTAGGCTTCTATCCGACTAGTAGGACATGCAGTTCTCCCCTTAGCCTTAGGGCAGGCACGAAATCAATTAACAGCTTCTAAAGAAAAGAGGACGACTTAAGACAGCAAGAACGGCCAAAAGAAGTAAGTCACTTGCAAGCCCAGGAAGAATGAAAAGAAATCGATGAATGTGTCCCGACCAAGCAACGAAGAAGCGCTAGCAGATGAGATTGGACCTATATAGACTAGGAAACACAGGGAAAGACAGTCTTGGGGGCCCCCAAAACAGAGTGAGAACTAGCCCTTTGAGGAGCTCTCTAAGCTGTCTAACTCTCTATTACCATATGCAGAGGGAAACCAGGTTCAATAGCCGGATAGAGTAAGAAAACAACTAAATAGAAATGAGTACTTGCTACGGGTGAAGGAGTAAAGAGTTTCAAGAAAAAATCTCCTTAATGCGACTGCGGGAAGGCTTCTCGGTCTCTACGATTGCTTGACTTAAGCAAGTGACCTCTTTTCTTTCATCTGTGAGATAATGTCCATGCTATGGAATTCAAGAAAAGCTGATAAACCTGTCCATTCTGCTGAACATAAAGCCCAACGAGTATTGTGTAAAACCCACAAAAAAACTTTAGATTTTTTCATAAAATACGCATAAACTAACTAATCACGTGTTTAAATTTTATACAAATTAAGACCAACCCTTCCCTCCTCCTATTAGACGTCCCACGTGAGAGGCCCACCTCACCTAATTTTTCCTAAGATCTTCTAAAATCGACTCACTTATAAACTCTTGCACTCAAGATTATATCATTTAATCATCATCATTCAACTACTCCTTAATCTAAAGTAAGAAACATGCAAAAATCATCTTCCACTTGAAGATTTGAGGTGTGTTTGGTGAAGTACAAGCGCATTTAAAAGATTCATTTAAGAACATCCATCAAAATTAATCATTTTCTCTAGTGTTGATCAAAGATTGTTCACCAAATCAAAAAGTGTTTTTGAATCAAATGATTAAAGAATGATCTTTTAAGAAAATGAGGGCTTTTGCAAGAGAAATTCGTGTGTGTATCGTGTGAATGTATGTTTGTGTATGTGTTGAAATGAGTATTGAATCTATTTGATTGTTGTTAGATTAACATATGCAAGGGATGATCTATACTTGATTAACTTAAAATGAGAACTAAGATCATAAAGAAACACATCCTTGATGATGATGTGTGTATGTCGTGTATACGTATGTATATCTGTGCGGTTCATGTTAGCAATATATGTTTTTAAATGCTAGAATATAACATGCATATGATGATCATGAAACTGATGATTATAAATCTTATTTGTAACAAATAATAAGTAAGAAAATTTCATATCAAATGCATGTATGGATTTGGTACTTGATGATAATCACCTACTTAAAAATGATGCTCAAAATTATGAGATTTTTACGAATGACAAGTTGCATGTTAAAGTTTCTTAAGGATCTGGAAAAATATGTTTATAAAGGTAATATTTTATATACAAAATATGTATTTTGTATAAAATAAGAAATGTGGTCATTGGATGATATTGCATGTCAATTTTTCACATAAAATGATATAATGCTTAAAATGGGTTTTTGAACCTCGAAATAGGACGTTTAACATGCTTCGGTTTGGACAGAAATAGATCATATATTTTGGAAGGAAAAAATTAAGTTTTTGTAATTTAGTAATATATGCTAAAAAGTTGATAAGCGACTAGTTTTGGTCTAAAAACGAATGCAAATATAAAACTAATTTTTGAGTATAAAATACATGTTTTAACTATGCGATCATCATGATGGCATTGAGTTTTTTCCATTTATTTCGTGCGATGGCTCTCACAACCGTAATCGTCAACCTATAGACCGTAATCGTCAACCTATAGAAGGCCACAGATCTATCAGGTTTGAAAACCGAGCCACTCTCGTTATTGGTCGCTCCGGCCAACTAAGACGAGAGAATATATTTGAAAGGAACAAGAGGGATAACACTAAGTCTTGGTTTGATAATGGGCTCTTGGTTGCATCATATTCGTAGGACCTAGCTAGTCCTTGACGATCCACGCATTAGTCCCGGGATGATCATATCTTACTTCAAGAAGGAATCTCTACTTTTCTTTTTACTAAACCTGTGAATTCATCTACTTTATAGTGACATATTTTTGGGCATCTTTTTCAACTTCTTGAGTATGCATGGGAATAAAAAGGTTGTATGACAAACGTAAACGTTTTGGATACCGCATTTTGGGACCAATTTTCGTTGTTATTTAAGTCTATGTTTGATACATTTAACTTTCAAAACTTAGTAATGTTAAGCATTGTTTTGTAATAACGTTAACTTCTTGGAAGTAAACAGTGATATCCAAGTTTCTAATTATGTATGTTTGCTTATTAATTATTGCTAACCAACTTCCACCGCCACACGTGTCTTTCGGCTGTGATTTTGGGGTGTGACATAATATCATTGAACATATACAATCAGTCGAGTATGTTGGTGTCATTGTTAGCTCTAGGGATCCCAAAAACGTATGCGAAATTGATAAATCTTGAGACATCGTTGCTTTAAGCATTGTCTTTAGTTGCTTCTAATCACCCCTCATCATGTATCGTCCTTGTGCATTTGGTTGGACAATTCTTTTAATCTAGTGCGTACAATCTATGCTCCCAAACATCCTTGAAAAATTAACCATGTCATTGCTCATGTGCGGCATGTAAAAGTTGAACACCATTGTAAGCCTGTTTACAAAGATAATCTTGTATATACAAACAAATAACACCATCACAAAAGTGTTGCTAGCATTCTTATTATGTTCTCTTAAACATATTCAATTATTCATCATGTGCGTTAGTAACTTCCCCATATTCTAGCTTTCATACAACGGAATATCACTTTTATAGCAAAGTATAACTCCTATCCAAATTACCAATGATCCGAAAAAATATGTCTTTGTCCATTCGTAATATCTCGGAGAAAAAAGTTGGATATGGTTATCTATAAAATATTAAGCCACTAGTCGATTGTAAGCCTTTTCACGGTTGTCTTTATACACGTACCCTTAAAACTTAAACATAAATGTAATAAAAGGCAATATTTTGTTATGAAAAAACATACGGACATACGATAATTAAACATAAGACATAAATAAAAAATATTTATTTTTTATTAAAAACAAACAACCTTTTTGATGATGAGATGGTGTCTTAAACTTTGTCCAATAATAAAAAAACCACAGTAATCAAAAACTCAAAGTTACACTTACTCGTCTCAAAATTTTCATCCTCAAAACTTGACGAGTCGTAAAGTCAAGTTTTCAACATACCATTTTTATTTTGTTTATAAAACGAGAGAGTATAGAGTTTGGATAGACTATAAAAGTATAGGATTTAAAAAGTAGTGGTGTTTATCAAATAACATAATGGATTATTCGGATTTGAAAATTTTACAAACCCATCCAAAATCCGATCCGATCTGAATAAGGGATATAGACATTCGATCCGAATCTATCCGAATTTAATTCGGATAAATTCGAATAACCCGAAAATATTTGAATTAGCTGTTTACTATAATCTACGACTACATATACATCTTATTAAAGGAACCAAAGATTTCATAAAAACACCAAATACGTCACTTGAATACTCTGATTCTAGTTTTGATTATTCAAGTCATAAAAAAAAGCCCAATAAAAATTACAGATTTCATCTCATTAAAGAAACCAAAGATTTTACAAAGTAAGTTAAAGAAACCTATGCACGAAGTGGCTGCGATGGATCTGAGGGGCTGTTTGACAGCCTCTTAATCAGCCTCTTAATGGTTCAGATGTCTGAATGGTTCAGCACTTAATGGTTCAGACTGTTTGTCTCGTGAGCACATGTCTGAATGGTTAAGAGATTTACCTCTGAATGGTTAAGCATTATATTGATGCTGAATGGTTAAGAGGTCTAATGCTGAATGGTTAAGACATATTATCTGAATTGGTCAGACATTTGTCTTTAAATAGTTAAATTATATACTAGCTCTTAATGGTTCAGACCTCTTAATGATTCAGCACTTAATGATTCAGACCTCTTATTGGTTCAGCACTTAATCATTCAGATGTTGTCAAACAGCCCCTGAGTTACGGTGGTTACCGACTTGAGTGACCTGCGCTAAAATTTTATTTTAGTGGGCTGTAACTAGATTATTTAAACTGGGCTTTTTATTCCAATGGGTACTTCATAATTGGGTAATAATATAATGGTCTTCTTATTCGGTTCAATTGGATATCCGATTAATCCGGAAAATCTGAACTAAAAATTTTTGTAATCCGAAATCCAAATAAGGAATTAAGATTCAGATGAAATCCGATCCGAATAAGAATTTGGATCCGTTTATTCAAATTCGGATACGATTCAGATTATGGAATTTTTTGGATTTCGGATTTTCTGAACACCCCTACTAGAGAATATAGTTTAATTTTGTTGTATTTACTTGGTTGAAAATATAAAAATAAAACTAATAATGGTATTATGACCATTGGGTAATGGTCAAAAATAGGAGAAACGGTTTGGTGATTACCGATGGAAATTCAAGTGGAACGGGACAATTTTTGCTATTGGATTTGAGGGGTGGAATTTCCATCGAGGACTAGGCATTCCCCACCCTCTCTAGGTACCCTGAGAAAATTTACATACTATTTTATACGGAACCCTCGTCAAGCCATGTTGTCGCTGCCACCTTGCACGACAAGTGGTTTTTTGATGTTCCCCAGTGTAACCCATGCCATATCATCATATACCACCTCCATAATGAAATAGCAACAATCCCCTTACACACCTTTGTTTCTTTCTCTTCTATCCATCACATTCACCCCTATAGCTCTCTCTTAGGGTGCTCAGAATGGGCTCAAGAGTTTTAATACCTCGATCAAAATGGTTAACTCTAGATCAAGATATTATTTTTCATCAAATCTCTAGCTTTCAAAAGTAACGAGTGTACCATTAACGGAACTACCATTTGCATAGTATAATATTTGATGCGAAAAACACATGACCCGACTAAAAACGCTAAACAACAAATGTGGAATTAACTTCGATTGGCCAAACATTCTTCCAACTTGAATGAACGTGTGAGGATGCACACAAATAGGCCATACTAAAGCAATAAAGAGACACCAAATTTTAGCGTAGAAAACCTCTCAAAATGAGGAAAAAAACATAGGTTATTATGTGTTGTTTCATATTATTTTTTTGGTTTGTTAGGTTTATTATTATCAACAACTAGTAAAAATGGGCCTTCAAAAACTAATTATATATAAACTATAAACATAATTCATACGATGATAATTGTTATAGCAATAAACAAAATAGAATTATAGTATCAAATGACTTAGTTTACATGAGTAATTGAATCATAAGACTCTCTTATCATATTATTCTTGGAAGCTAAGTAAAAACGACTTAAAAAATAGGCAGAATTACATATTTTTTCTTATAAACTTAATTAATTATATATATACTTAACTTAAAATTCTAATTACATATATCCAAACTAAAATTTTAATTACATATATCCCCTTCATTAAACAAAAATATTACATATGTACCCATTTGAATATATTTTATTAAAAATAACATATATAATTACTACTTTACTCTTATATTTACTAAAACAATAAAATTACATATTTAATAATTTATTATCCGGCTTTTTTTACTAACTTTTGATTTTTAATTATTTGTTTATGTTTTGGTATTAACGTTTCTTACTTTCTATATGCTATGTTTACTTTTCTATTGAAACATTCTTCGTTTCGCGTACAAGACACTTTCAATTCCGTGATGCAACATGATCCGAACACCTATTTTTTCTTGTATGTGTGTTACATATAATTCCCCGGTGTAACGCCCGGAAATTTCCTTTGAAGACGACGAAAGAAGAAAAAGAAATTAAGTCTGAAGCCGAGGGACCAAACCCGCCAACGAGAGAAACTTCGATGCACGGGAGTATAAAAGGGGGAAAACACCCCTATTCTTCCCATATTTCAGCCAAGAGAGGAGAAGAGAGGAGAAGGAGAAAAGAGGAGAAAAGTTGGTTCGGGTGGATTCGAGCGTGGAATTCAACGTGGAGCAAGTCAAATCGAAGCTCTACTCGACGGGATCGTTAAGGTGAGTTCTAGGACCCCTCTTTTACACGTTTTCAACTGATTTTGGGGCTGGAACACGTCCAAAAACCTATTTTCGAGTTTTTGGGTGAAGACCCGTTTTGATGTATGTATGTATGTGTATGATGCGTTTGAGGCTTGATTTCTTGCTTGGTTATGCTTGTATGAGGTCATGGTATGTTTCCCTAACCCTTAGAAGGGTTGATTCGAGCTTAAAAGAGGTTTGGAAGGGGTTGGAGGTCGAAAACCCGCGGCTGCAGTCGAGCTAGCTGCACTCTGCACCAGCTAGGGCTAGGCGACCGACTGGAGGGCGACTAGAGGCCATTCGGCCGATTGAAGTGCGACTGAGGTCCATACGCACGTTTGCTATGCGACTGAGGTCCATACGCATGATGGTCATGCGACTGAAGTTCATGTGCTTGGGAGTCATGCGATTGAGAGATGGTGCGACTGAGGTTCATTCGCACGGAGTTTATGCGACTGAAGTCCATGCGTCTGGAGGCCATGCGACTGAGGTTCATTCGCATGAAGGGTATGCGACTGAAGCCCATACGCCTGAAGTCATGCGACTGAAGGCCATACGCATGAGAGTTATGCGACTGGGAGTCCATTCGCATAGAGGTCCATTTGCCCATAGTCCTTTCGCATATAGTCCATTCGCATAGATGCCCGTTCGCCTAAGTGTTCAGAAATGATAACCGAGATGAAATTCCTCGACGATGTGATGGGCATGGACAGTATAAGGTGACGCAGGATGATGAGATTATGATGATGATGTTGATGGAGATGATAATGATATGAATGATGATATGTGTTATGTTAGGCATAGTGGTGCATTTGTTGCATCGTATGTATGATGTGCGTGATGTGATGTATGATTGATGCGTATGTTTGATGATGCTGCATGATTATGTTTATGTTTATGTTCCTTATTATGTATGTTTATCTTTCTATGGCTTTGCGTTGAACGTTAATGAATGAAATGAAAGTATTATGTAACGTAAAGTGGAAGATAAGGAAAAGTGGAACGTAACGAATAAACGTATGCATTAATGAATGAATGAATGAATGAAATGAAGTGTTATGTAACGTAAAGTGGAAAGAAATGAAACGTCTTGCATGCATCGGATAACGGGTCCTTCTTTGTGATTGACCATTAATGTAGAACCTCTACCGCTTACCCCTAGTATTGTGGCATACGTTTAACTGTTCATTTATTGACTTCGGCCCAGTGGATATGACTGATCGGTTACCCTTAGTACTGTGGCATACGTTTAGCTGTTCATTTATTGACTTCGGCCCAGTAGCTAAGACTGATCGGTTACCCTTAGTACCGTGGCATACGTTTAGCTGTTCATTTATTGACTTCGGCCCGGTAGCTAAGACTGACCGGATACCCTTAGTACCGTGGCATACGTTAGCTGTTCATTTATTGACTTCGGCCCGGTAGCTAAGACTGGTCGGGGTGTAGCACATGGTATTGGTACGGATGAAGTCCGATGCGCAAGTAAAGTTATTTGGAACGAATGAATGAAAGAATGAATGAAGAAGATAATAATGATATTATCTATACGTACGTACGATGTGTGAGCATGTAAAAGTAACGAATGGTTATTAAAGAAAGTAAAGTATGTTTTATTATAAAACTAGAACTCACTCAGCAACGCTGACTTTTGATGTGTTTCCAGTTGGCAGGTAAATGATGCTGAGGATGGCACGGCGAGGCTACTCGACTCTTTTAGGATGGCATCCAATTATATAACTTTTGTGATGTAATGCAAACATGAATTTTGTAACCGGATAAGGATGTATTATTTGGCAAAAGTAATTATAATAAAACGTGATGTCATTTTTGAATGTTTCCGCTGCAATGATTTCTTAATGTAATGTAATTATATGTTTTATGTGCGATGAATGACCAACTGTAAGCGTCCCGGGAACGGGGCCTTACAAGTTGGTATCAGAGCCAAAGTTTAAGTGAATTGGGTAAATATTTTCAAAAACCTAATCTTAAACTGAGAATGGGACGGAAAGGGGAATGGGATGCCAAGCTGAGTAGCTGCGTGCCATCAGGTATTTTCTTAAGTTAACCGGTTTATGTGCGCATGGTATGTGGTTATGTGTTGTATGTAGATTTAAATAATGATGTAGTCAGGACAGGTAATACTTGGGGTATGAAGAGTAAAGTAAGTTGCTAATCACAACTGGCCACTGTAATTAGGGACTTACTATACTTGACATAAACTGAGTTGTTTCCTTGAATGACCGTATTGGTGTTTGAATCTTTCAGTGTGAGTTAGAGAATGGCCAGTGGTAGATCGTCGAGGGCTGTGTCAGGTGAAGGTTGTGGTGGACGTGGTGCTGGATCGCGTGTCACGCGGAGCATGACAAGGGCTGCTGAGATGGCACCCGAAGAGCCTGAAATCCATCACCCGGAATGCGGTGATGATAGTGCTAACCTGAGGACCGCAATGAAAGAGGCTGTGGTGGCGGGAGTTCAACATGCGATGGAGACGATTCTGCCGTTGATGGTGACTGAGGTAATTAGGGCGGTGAAGGAGACGACCGCGATGGAAGTAAACAAGGAGGGTAGCGACGACAAGAATTTGAAGGGGAAGCGGGTTGAACGTGAGAGTTTCACCCCAAATAACAAGGCTGCGAGGGTGGATGACCGACGTGTGGTCACATCCAATATGGGGGTGACGGGTTGTGGTAACTGTGGACGGAAACACCCCGGGGAATGCAGATTGGGGACCAATGCATGTTTCCGTTGTGGAAAGGCCGGCCATATGGCAAGAGAGTGTGGGGTGGCACGGTGTTATAACTGCCGTGGAAAGGGTCACATAAGCAGGGACTGCAAGGCACCAAGGGCAGAGAGTTTGGGAACCAAGAAGACGACCAGAACTGGAGGGCAGGGAGCAAGTGCCGAGCTTCCATGAGGACTTAGGAAAAGGCTAGTACGGACCCCGATGCCGTGTCAGGTACGTTTCGAGTAAACCAAACTCTAATTTCGCTGTTAGTTGATTTTGGCGCGAGTAAGAGTTTCATTTCTGCTGCCTTTTGTGCTGAGTCGCCCCTTAGGGGTAGGGGTTGATAAGCCCTTCGATGTAGAAACTGCCATAGGTAACTTTACCAGGATTTCAATGTGATAGATGACCTCGACGTGGAATTAGAAGGTCATAAATTTTCAGTTAGACCATTCGTGATGACCTTAGGCGGTTTCAATGTAGACCTAGGAATGGATTGTTGACGGAATACGAGGCGAACATTGTGGGTCGCAAAAAGATGATACGATTGACAACGTCTGACGGGAATTCGGTGACGGTTTTTGGTGATCGGGTCGCGAAGATCTCGGAAGCAATATCAATGGCGGTGACGGGAAAGTGTATGAGGCGTGGATGTAGTGCCTATCTGGCCTATGTAAAAGATGTGGATGCGCCGACACCACAACTGTCTGATGTACCGGTTGTGTGCTACTTTCCAGATGTGTTTCCCGAAGACCTACCGGGAGTGTCATGGGACCATGAGATTGAGTTTCAGATTGAGTTTCAGATTGACTTGATACTAGGTGTCCAACCAGTAGCTAAGGCATCGTATCGATTGGTTCCGGATGAGCTAAAAGAGAATTGGCGAAGTAATGGTAAGAACCGTTTGATAAGGGGTGGGTTAGACCGAGTATCTCTCCTTGGAATGCTCCGGTCTTATTTGTGAAGAATGAAGACGGTAGTACGAGGATGTGTGCAGACTACCGTGAGTTGAATAGGCTGATAGTGACGAATCGGTACCCCTATCGAGAATTTATGATCTGTTGACCAGCCTTATGGTACCAGTTGGTTCCCAAGGATAGACATTCGATCTGGATATCGTCAGTTGAAGGTGAAGGAGTAGGATATTTCTAAAACAGCTCTTCGCACGTATCATGGGCACTACGATTTTCTCGTTATGTCTTTTGGTTTGACCAATGCGCCAGCTGCCTTCATGGATTAGATGAATCGAGTGTGTCGACCCATGTTAGATAAATCAGTGATTGGGTTTATGGAAGATATCCTGATTCATTCGAAGAGCGAGGAGGAGCATGCCGATCACGTTAAGAGGTGTCGGAGACGCTGAGAGGGAAGAAAACGTATGCCAAGGTTCTCCCAGTGCGCATTCTGGTTTCGCGAGGTTCAGTTTTGGGTCAGGTAGCGAACCCTGACGGGATTATGGCGGAACCGGCAAGGGTGGAAGCGGTGATGCAATAGAAGTTTTCTAAGGCGCCATCCGAGATTTGTAGTTTCTTGGGTTGGCGGGCTACTACAGAAGATTCATTCAAGACTCTCCCAAGATCGCCTCTCCACTAACTAAGTTGATCCGGAAAGATGTGAAACTTGCATGGGGGTCAAGCTCAAGAGAAGGCGTTCGATGAATTGAGGGCAAGACTGATTCAAGCTCCCATTCTGTCATTACCCGATGGGAGTGAGGATCTGGCGTTCTATCCAGATGCTTCCTAATCGGGGTTGGGATGTGTGTTAAGGCAGAGGGAAAGGTTATAGCCTTTGCACCCGACAGTCGAAGGTTCACGAGGTAGAAAGCCTAAAGATAGGCAGAAGTCGTATGCCGATGAGAGACGTTGACAGATTAAATTCCAGGTGGGTGATAAAGTTATGCTGGGAGTCTCACCTTGGAAAGGTATCATTCGGTTCAAAAAACGGGGCAAGTTGAGCTCGAGGTACGTAGGGCCTTTCTGAGGCGCGGCTCGAGGGGGAAAGGGTGGCTTATAGCTTGGAGCTACTAGAGGAACTAAGTGAGATTCACCCGATATTCCACGTATCTCATCTGATGAAATGTTTGGCGGATGAAGATATGGTTGTCCGACTAGATGATATCGAGGTAGATTACGGTTCAATTAGATGGGGAAACTAGTGGCAATCATCGATCGAAAGGAGAAGAGGCTAAGTAATAGAGTGGTTCTAATTGTGCGCGTACAGTGGAAACGCAGAAAGGGATCTGAGCATACGTGGGAAACCGGAGAAGAGATGAGCCAGCATTGTCCACGGTTGTTTAAGGGGTAACAGGTTTCGGGGACGAAACCTATTTAAGGGGGGTGGACTTGTAACGCCCGGAAATTTCCTTTGAAGCTGACGAAAGAAGAAAAGAAATTAAGTCCGAAGCCGAGGGACCAAACCCGCCAACGAGAGAAACTTCGATGCACGGGAGTATAAAAGGGGGAAAACACCCCTATTCTCCCCATATTTCAGCCAAGAGAGGAGAAGAGAGGAGAAGGAGAAAGAGGAGAAAAGTTGGTTCGGGTGGATTCGAGCGTGGAATTCAACGTGGAGCAAGTCAAATCGAAGCTCTACTCGACGGGATCGTTAAGGTGAGTTCTAGGACCCCTCTTTTACACGTTTTCAACTGATTTTGGGGCTGGAACACGTCCAAAAACCTATTTTCGAGTTTTTGGGTGAAGACCCGTTTTGATGTATGTATGTATGTGTATGATGCGTTTGAGGCTTGATTTCTTGCTTGGTTATGCTTGTATGAGGTCATGGTATGTTTCCCTAACCTTAGAAGGGTTGATTCGAGCTTAAAAGAGGTTTGGAAGGGGTTGGAGGTCGAAAACCCGCGGCTGCAGTCGAGCTAGCTGCACTCTGCACCAGCTAGGGCTAGGCGACCGACTGGAGGGCGACTGGAGGCCATTCGGCCGATTGAAGTGCGACTGAGGTCCATACGCACGTTTGCTATGCGACTGAGGTCCATACGCATGATGGTCATGCGACTGAAGTTCATGTGCTTGGGAGTCATGCGATTGAGAGATGGTGCGACTGAGGTTCATTCGCATGGAGGTTATGCGACTGAAGTCCATGCGTCTGGAGGCCATGCGACTGAGGTTCATTCGCATGAAGGGTATGCGACTGAAGCCCATACGCCTGAAGTCATGCGACTGAAGGCCATACGCATGAGAGTTATGCGACTGGGAGTCCATTCGCATAGAGGTCCATTCGCCCATAGTCCTTTCGCATATAGTCCATTCGCATAGATGCCCGTTCGCCTAAGTGTTCAGAAATGATAACCGAGATGAAATTTCTCGACGATGTGATGGGCATGGACAGTATAAGGTGACGCAGGATGATGAGATTATGATGATGATGTTGATGGTGATGATAATGATATGTATGATGATATGTGTTATGTTAGGCATAGTGGTGCATTTGTTGCATCGTATGTATGATGTGCGTGATGTGATGTATGATTGATGCGTATGTTTGATGATGCTGCATGATTATGTTTATGTTTATGTTCCTTATTATGTATGTTTATCTTTCTATGGCTTTGCGTTGAACGTTAATGAATGAAATGAAAGTATTTTGTAACGTAAAGTGGAAGATAAGGAAAGTGGAACGTAACGAATAAACGTATGCATTAATGAATGAATGAATGAATGAAATGAAGTGTTATGTAACGTAAAGTGGAAAGAAATGAAACGTCTTGCATGCATCGGATAACGGGTCCTTCTTTGTGATTGACCATTAATGTAGAACCTCTACCGCTTACCCCTAGTACTGTGGCATACGTTTAACTGTTCATTTATTGACTTCGGCCCAGTGGATATGACTGATCGGTTACCCTTAGTACTGTGGCATACGTTTAGCTGTTCATTTATTGACTTCGGCCCAGTAGCTAAGACTGATCGGTTACCCTTAGTACCGTGGCATACGTTTAGCTGTTCATTTATTGACTTCGGCCCGGTAGCTAAGACTGACCGGATACCCTTAGTACCGTGGCATACGTTAGCTGTTCATTTATTGACTTCGGCCCGGTAGCTAAGACTGGTCGGGGTGTAGCACATGGTATTGGTACGGATGAAGTCCGATGCGCAAGTAAAGTTATTTGGAACGAATGAATGAAAGAATGAATGAAGAAGATAATTATGATATTATCTATGCGTACGTACGATGTGTGAGCATGTAAAAGTAACGAATGGTTATTAAAGAAATTAAAGTATGTTTTATTATAAAACTAGAACTCACTCAGCAACGCTGACTTTTGATGTGTTTCCAGTTGGCAGGTAAATGATTGTTGAGGATGGCACGGCGAGGCTACTCGGCTCTTTTAGGATGGCATCCAATTATATAACTTTTGTGATGTAATGCAAACATGAATTTTGTAACCGGATAAGGATGTATTATTTGGCAAAAGTAATTATAATAAAACGTGATGTCATTTTTGAATGTTTCCGCTGCAATGATTTAGTAATGTAATGTAATTATATGTTTTATGTGCGATGAATGACCAACTGTAAGCGTCCCGAGAACGGGGCCTTACACCCGGTCTCATATTTTGCTTTTGCATCCGTTTTATTCAAAACCAAGAGACCCCGGACCTTCTCGTGAATATATTCATGTAGCTCAAAACTACTATAAACTAGCTCAAAACTACTACAATCTAACTCGAATGGACACAAACTAATTATGTTGGAATTGTCTTGTCCCCAATTATGTTTTTCCGCCCTCCAGCGGCGGCCGCTAGTTGGATGGTGGATGGTGATAAGGCGATTTCAGTGAATTTAGTTAGAGTCCACTTTAAGTTCAATTTGAGCTATTAAATAGATTCACAAGACGGATTGGGTTTGAAAGTTTTTGAACCAAACGTGTGCAAAAGCGGGATTTGAGATAAGAGAATTACTCAAGATGTAAAATGACTAAAATTATGTGTTCAGATTATGTTGTATCACGAAACAGGTATCAAAAGGCAATAAAACAAAAGAAGTTAAAAAATGTTAGTATTAGAAATATTAATATATAACCAAAACTTGAAAGCTAGTATAAAAGAAAAAACATAATTTTATAGTTTAATAAAAATAAGAGTAAGATACTAATTATATAAGTTGTTTTTAATAAAAATAAGTAAATGGTTAAATATGTAATATTATGTTTAATAAAGTGAATATATGTAATTAAACTCTTAGTTTAGGCATATAATGTAATTAACGAAGTTTTAAAATAAGATATATGCAATTATGATCAGGTTTTTTTCAGAACTCATTTTAGTTTCAAAACTTGGAAAACCAATCTTGACTACTCGTTATTTTTCAATCTAAAAAAATTAAAATTAAATAAAAAAGATATAATAGTAACTTATTAAAAATTATTTCTCCAATTTAAAAGTTTATCCTCTCTCTCACCTTCTCTCCCCTACCTTTTCTCTCCTTACTCTTAACTCATATCTAATTTTTAAGTTTTTTACAAAATATATTAAATATCATAATAATCACATTTTTACAAATATATTAGACATAACAATAATCTTAAGTATTAATATTAATTTTTATATTCAAATATTTACCATAACTATTTACATACAAGTAAATTACTTTACAAAAAAAAACATGTTAAACATCAAAAATTGTTTTGAATATAGATGTTAATTTTTTATATATAAATATATTTACAATTACTATTTACATATGTGTAAAACAACTTTTACAAATATAAAATTTTATTTACATATATGTAAACATTCATACTATTCATACATTTTTCAAACTAATGACTATTTATATATATGTAAATTTCATACTACTAATTTATTTTTCAGATTGCGCTCTTTACATGTACGTAAATCATCAAACGGAATGTCTATTTACATATACGTATTCTTTCAAAAATAGATTATCAAGTTGCTTCTTTTTACATATACGTAAAGTTGATGTATCTATATGCACTAATCAACTATTTACATGTTTAATTCAAATAATAAGTATCTTCCTATCAAAAAGAAGAATCATTTAGCAACAAGTATAAATGTGTTGCTTCAATAGTTTTATAAATGAAAGACAGTGTATAAATGTGAAGTAGATGCTCACAGGTTTCGGATTTCTGAAAAAAAAAACATTTTTATCTTGCAATTATATAATAATAAATTATAAAGAGAAAACACCACCATCAAGTTCAATTCAAATGCCAACTAAAACTTCACATATAAATATACTATAATGAGACACTACCACCCAAGCTTCAAGAATTTTGATCCTTATCATCATGAACATAACAAAAAGATACGTGGAGCTTCATGAATAAACAATAAAAAACCATACAATTTAGATTTAATGTAATAAACAATAAACAACCATACAAATCAGATCTATACATTAAATTACAATATAACAGTGAAAACTTGCAAACGAAATTAATATAATATAAAATAATTAACCTTAACATTGAAATTCAAAAAGTTGTCATCGTGAACCATGTATCAGGTGAGAGTTGTTTTCGATCTATCGAAGATAATCTTGATGATAGTTGCACATCTTTAAGCAATTGATGCAACTTATCAAAAACCAAAAGGTACGATCAGAACTTTTGTGCAGTGCCTATTTTCTATTCAAACTAAACTAAAATCATAGATTCAAATTCTGGTGAATCAAGAGAATATAGAACGTATTTTTCAATTTAAAGAGAGATTTGAGGAGATAAATTAGGAATGACTTTAAATGATTGCGTTGAATCTCAATATTACCCTTGGCTTATTTAATTACTCTTTCTAGATTTCTATTTTTGTTTTAAATTTCTAAATAATATTATTAGTAATTAAGGTAATTATTTAATAAGAGAGAGACGGGAAAATTTTGATGAAAATGATTGTAGTGTTGACACGTGTCATCCCAAGATACATTTTTATTAGAGTAGGGATATTGGTGATTTTATTTTTTAGGTTATTTTTATATAAATTTATATATACAATAGATATATACACACACTACACATGTCATTATATGGTGTCTTTTCACTTTTATTTTTCTTTCCAAACACATTACCCAATTCTAGGCAATTAAATTAATAATTTCACTATCTTTTGCTTCATATTAGACAATTAGATTAAGTTTTTATTTTAATCAACTTCATAATTTTAGGCATCGAAATTAATACTTTTGTTTTGATTTTTATCTAATAGTTTTAATTTAAAATTTTGTTTATCATCTATTAGATTATTGAATAATATATTTTTTGAATTCTACATATATTGAAAGTGATTTTATAGGCAGAAAGGATCCAATTATAAAAAACCTTAATCATATATTTACATATTTTAAGATCTAATATATATTATGATTTGTTGAATCATATGGTATTTTTGTCATATCATTGTTGGCCGAAGTATTCAAATAAATAATTTCGTTACGCTCCCAATTGAATAGATCAATTTAATTCAGTTTTAAGGAAAAAAAAAGGAAAATATAATTAACTTGTGGTCCTGGTTCTATAAACTTTTATTATATTAAAGATGATGGGTGTTTTATAATTACTTTTGCTTCTAAATATTTAATTTAATATTTTAATTAGATCGTGTAATATACGGGTTTCTAACCTAATATATATACATAAATGTTCATAATTTTAAGCCTCTTGAAAAAACAGGTCATATATATGTATGGGTCACACGCTCAAAACTCCCTCGCGGCCGCACCAACCCTAAGATAAAAATGAACTCAACTCCGTTTATACAATCTATTGTCCATGAATCCATGAACTATAAATATACAAGTAAACTCGAGTACCCATAAGGGTCAAACCAATTATCATAACACCGTATCCAATTATCATATAACTAGTTATGTAATATATCTCCTTGATATATTTGTATCTCGTTAGTTCAAGAATCATCTATATAATCTTATAGTTAAATGCATAAGTATAGTTCTTGATAAATCGGATCCTTTTGTAATCATAAATTGGACTGTGAAGCATATCATATCACCTATTGATCCAATAAAATGATCTTAGTCATATATTATTCGACTTGGATGTTACATTCAATACATGATGAAAAAGAACATTGAGAATCACAATTAATACTAAATACAAGTGCGTATACATGTATATAAGTATAAAAATAGATACGCTTATGGCCATATATCATAGTAGTTGGTTCAACATATTCTCCTTCGACTCCTACGAATTGATTCTTTGATCTTGTCATTCAACTTTGGAAGTTCTTGCACCTTGTCTCAAGATCTGAATCAACGTTTTCAATAGTCGAACAATAATCAAACTTTGCATATGTTTTGTGAAAACTTATGTTTGTTTTTAAATTGATATATATCTTGCAATTCAGTTATAATCTAGGAGTGATTTCATGATATAGTTGAAAAGCGTCAATTAGTTTTCCAAACCCATGTGTATTTCTATATATTTGTTCTACTAATAGCGAGTGAAGAATACATATGTGTTTATCAGTACTTATAATAATGAAAAAGTCAATTAGCCTAAAACTTTTACAAGAGACCCAACGAAGTTGTAAAGGATGTCCGACTATTTCATAACACCATGACTTACAATGCCAAAGATCTAACATCTATTTGTTATGACTTTTCGCATTGTAAGTCATGGCGTTACGAAACTTGAGTCAACATCCTCTTCAAATTAGCCAGGTGACTTGTAAAAGTTTTTGTTTAATCGCTAATAACTACTATATATGTGTTTTGGGAGTTTCAAAAAGAAACCTGAAAATATGTTTCAAGTTTTCTCTGTAGAGTGGTATGCTCTTGCTTCACTCGTTGAAATGCCCTTTTGCATCTGCAATCAACAACAAATTTGGCAACAGATTATTATTGTTTGATAAAATATGATCGGAGGGTGTGTGAGTTTGGTGTTTCTAAAATACGAGTTTGATTGGTTGAATTATTGATCACTAAAATATAATTACCCGTCAGCATTTCTAGCTTTGCAACATTCCTGAAACCCGGTGCATTCTTCTTTCACCTTTTTCGCACCAATGCTACAGGTAAATTATTTTCATTATTATAAATTCATCAAACTATTTAAAATATATATAAAAAGGAGAAACTAAGAACGATAGACATGTTTAATATTCGAATCGGCTTCAGAAAATCTCTAAATTCTATTTGGTTCGAAAATCACCGATTCAAATTCGATTCGAATTTGTTTCGATTTGAAGTCTAATTATCGAATTCAAATCAAATTGCAAATTACTTTGCAATTTTTTCATTTGAAATTCAAATTGAAAATATAACCTTACACTTATTTATTTTATACATTAATTTAGATATATGTATATGAGTATTAAAGTTTAAAATATATTTATGGGTAAATTTTGACTTGCTCGTTGTGTACTATTTTAATCATATAAAATTGGATCATTTAAATAAATTTTAAAAATATTATTTGATTAATTGTTTTTCACTAAATATCAATGGAATAATAAATTTGAATTCGAAATCCTGTTGGATTCGATACGAATTCGATTTATTTTTTTCAACCTTGAATCAAATTCAATCCTATTTAGTAACTTTAAACTTCGACGTATTCGATTCGATTAACTCGAATTCGATTTGTTTTGATGAACACCTTTAAAGAACAAGAAGATATCACATCAAACGATTATATGTATCTAAGAAGATGGTCGGTTGTTAGCAATTTTGTGAGATTTAGAATTATTATCTTTGAATGGTAAAAAAAATATGGTATAGTGATTAAAATTTTCTTGAATCCAAATTTTTTTTATTTTTTATGTTTCGGTTGTGATAAGAATAATTATGATAAAATATTTTTATTTTGAGTATGGTTAAACTAATAAGGATATTCAATCTAAATGAACTAAAAAAGATTTTGGGTTTGACATGTGTATTTTTATTGTATTAAATTTTTCGTCATTTTATTTAAAATTATTATTATTTTTAGGGGTATTTTGGGTATTTAATAGTTTAAGTAATTATGACTAAATAGGAGATAAGGACATCTTATTAAAAGGGTTTAAAAATAAGGACAAGAAGAAGAAGTAGAAGCAGAGGGAGGACAAAGAATAAGAGGAAGAATAAGAAGAAGAATAAGAAGAAGAAGAAGAAGAAGAAGAAGAAGAAGAAGAAGAAGAAGAAGAAGAAGAAGAAGAAGAAGAAGAAGAAGAAGAAGAAGAAGAAGAGAAGAAGAAGAAGAAGAAGAAGAAGAAGAAGAAGAAGAAGAGAAGAAGAAGAAGAAGAAGAAGAAGAAGAAGAAGAAGAAGAAGAAGAAGAAGAAGAAGAAGAAGAAGAAGAAGAAGAAGAAGAGAAGAAGAAGAAGAAGAAGAAGAAGAAGAAGAAGAAGAAGAAGAAAGAAGAAGAAGAAGAAGAAGAAGAAGAAGAAGAAGAAGAAGAAGAAGAAGAAGAAGAAGAAGAAGAAGAAGAAGAAGAAGAAGAAGAAGAGAGAAGAAGAAGAAGAAGAAGAAGAAGAAGAAGAAGAAGAAGAAGAAGAAGAAGAAGAAGAAGAAGAAGAAGAAGAAGAAGAAGAAGAGAAGAAGAAGAAGAAGAAGAAGAAGAAGAAGAAGAAGAAGAAGAAGAAGAAGAAGAAGAAGAAGAAGAAGAAGAAGAAGAAGAAGAAGAAGAAGAAGAAGAAGAAGAAGAAGAAGAAGAAGAAGAAGAAGAAGAAGAAGAAGAAGAAGAAGAAGAAGAAGAAGAAGAAGAAGAAGAAGAAGAAGAAGAAGAAGAAGAAGAAGAAGAAGAAGAAGAAGAAGAAGAAGAAGAAGAAGAAGAAGAAGAAGAAGAAGAAGAAGAAGAAGAAGAAGAAGAAGAAGAAGAAGAAGAAGAAGAAGAAGAAGAAGAAGAAGAAGAAGAAGAAGAAGAAGAAGAAGAAGAAGAAGAAGAAGAAGAAGAAGAAGAAGAAGAAGAAGAAGAAGAAGAAGAAGAAGAAGAAGAAGAAGAAGAAGAAGAAAAGAAGAAGAAGAAGAAGAAGAAGAAGAAGAAGAAGAAGAAGAAGAAGAAGAAGAAGAAGAATAAGAAGAAGAAGAAAATAAGAAGAAGAAGAAGAAGAAGAATAAGAAGAAGAAGAAGAAGAAGAAGAAGAATAATAATAAGAAGAATAAGAATAAGAAGAAAGAAGAAGAATAATAAGAATAAGAATAATAATAATAATAATAATAATAATAAGAATAATAATAAGAATAATAATAAGAATAATAATAAGAATAATAAATAATAATAATAATAATAATAATAATAATAATAATAAGAATAATAATAATAATAATAATAATAATAATAATAATAATAATAATAATAATAATAATAATAATAATAATAATAATAATAATAATATTCTTTAGATGTTACATCCAAAATTCTAACGTCACATCAATTTTTATTGTGTTTAATAGGTGACGTTGCATACCTTGAACTACTACCCATGAATTGATGCATATAGTCGTCAAGTTTGCAAAAATCCAAAGGGTAATTCTCCCTGTGAATACACCCTTCATTAAATTAGTACAAATTACACTCTAGAATATATATATATATATATATATATATATATATATATATATATATATATATATATATATATATATATATATATATATATATATATATAGGGGAGGGATCAAATGAGAACTCCCTTTTTTGTGAGAACTCTAGGAACCAATGTGAACCACTAGTTTTCAATGGCAAAATTGTAATTAACAACAATATAATCAAAAAAATCATAAAATAAAAAATAATAAAAAAATAAAAAAAGTAAAAACACAGAAGTGTTTCTCTCGTTTCCCTCTACCATTAAAAAAAATAAAAAAATTATAAAAAATAAAAAAATCCTCGTTTTATTTACGAACGTCATTTTACACATATGTAATTCTTGGAATTACACATGTGTAAAACAGAATTTACACATATGTAATGACTAATTTACACATGTGTAAATAACGGGTGGACGAATTTTTTTGAAAGAATATATATCAATATGGTAGGCGTTGGAAAGATTAAAAAATAATGAAATTAATGGTGAAATTTTATGAAAAAATAATGTCATGAAAAAAAGTTATGAACGTTTTAAAAAAAAGGTGGAAGTGGCATGTGACTTGCATGTGATTAAAATGTGTGGTTGATATTGGTTCCTAGAGTTCTCACTAAAAAGGGTGGTTCTCAAGATAACCCTACCATATATATATATATATATATATATATATAGATATATATATATATATATATATATATATATATATATATATATATATATATATATATATATATATATATATATATATATATATATATATATATATATATATATGTGTGTGTGATAAAGAAGTTAGCAACCTAAGTTTGTTAATGAAAATAGTTGCTAAACATATATCCATATAACTTTAATTTAGCAACACAAGAGTAGGTAAAATATTGGTGAGAGGTGGATAAATGTGTGTTCACAACTTACAATGCGGTCTCGACATTGCGAATTAATCGGGTTGAATCAGAGAAAAACAACGTTACAATTTCTTCCACAAAATTAGGGTTTGCATCGTCTTGCAAATCCTCAAGTTGGGTGAATTGTTCATCCAAATAACCCTAAACAAATAAATCATGTATTAGTCATGATTAGAAAAGATATTTGAGTCAAAATTTATAAGTGTTGTTATAATTGTCTTTAGCATAATTAAGGGTCGCTATTAGATTAGGTTTCTTTTTAGATTATAATTATTCTATAGTGGAAGAGATAAACATCAATGCCTGAAAATCCTTGAGGTGGTGACAAAGTGAGATGGTGGAATAGCTAGAGAAAAGTGGGTCAGCAAAGAGGGGATCGATTCCGAATACCATGGAGACCTAAACCAATCATGACAAGCGCATTCGAGGTGCTACTTAAGTGAGATGCATGAAGTTGGTGATTGGGGGTATTAAATAGGAATGATAGAACCTTTCAATGAGAGATACGTCATATGTGTTAAATATATGAGATGCTCGATTGACATAATGTTAGGGTCAGGAGGAATGCCCTCCAAACCGTTCGCCTAAGGTTAGCCACCGAAGACAATGGAAGTTAGTATACATACTAGGGGTTTTGTTAAGGAGACAAATAAAGAACACAAGTTTTAATGAGATTAAATTAACTCCTAACAATAAATTACACAAAATATAAGTATGTAAGTGACCTGTTCAAAAAGGGAATTTCTGGTGAAGTTATTCTGCTTCTTCAAGTGATTTAGCTCCATCTTTAGTTAAGAAATGAATAGGGGACACAAAATGGAACGGCTACACTTCTTTAGGGATTTATTGCTTCCTTCTATCAAACCAAAGTCATGCATTTCTTTATATAGTCACGATATTTAGTTGTGGGGGTGGTAGGGTTGAGTATGGTGGGGTGGGATTGTTGCATGTAGGGATGAGAAGAGAGATAGAGAGGAATCAAATGACAAGTTTCATCCTCATAGGATTTACAACACAACCAATTATTATTTTCTTTATTTTTCTTATACCGTTTACGTAACTAGATCACGGTATTTAATTGGTAGTTTAGTAATAAGAATTGAAACTCTTTGAAGAAGATCATGTCGAGTTCAAATTATGATGGGTGGTAGATTAGGAATTGGTGTAATTTAATAGTAGATGTAGAAGTTGATAAGTATGTAGGTCGTCTTGCTAAAACAATTAGATCGAGGTCCATAGGTGTGTTTGTAGCCCTCGAGACGCCAACATAGCCGGAAACATGGATTTTGAAGAGAGATGAGTGCTTTGTCTGTGGCTACGGATGACCACCGACAAGAAACATGAGAGATCAAGGAAGGATGAATTAAATCGAGATGGGAGAGACATCCATGGGGGATTTTGTTGTGGCCTACATGAGATTGAGGCGTTCGTGACCCCTCCATTACATATGTTATGATAATCGATAACTATATACGTTTCATTTTTTTATAAAACAATAGCAAAATTTATTTTAGAACTTAAACTAATAATCTTAACTTTAAAAGATGTTAAAGTAAATATCTAAATCTTTTATAAGATAGAACACTTATAATAATAATTTCCATTTTGGCATATATTCTTTTAGTGTTAAATGATACATGATAGTAACGTAATTTCTGTTTTATTAGTTGAATAAAGTATGTTATTTTTTTATCATTCAAGTTACAAAACAAATGAAAATGGTTATTTAGGTTATTATTAGTAAAGTGAAAATTTAAGTGTTTACTTACTAAGTGAATCGAACAAGAAGTTTCATCCGTGACCTAACTAATTAACTCTTAGGTTGCGTTTGGTTGGAAGGAATGGAATGGAATGAATTGTAATTGAAAAACTAGTATAATTTTCAAGTAAAATTATATTTGAATGGATAATAAAATGTAAAACCCAAAGAAATGTTTCATCTCAAATTCCCTTGGTTGTGGGATTTCAAATTCCCTCTTTAGGTGGAATGATTTGAAATCCCACAACCAAGAGAATTTGAGGTGAAACATTCCCTTGGGTTTACTTTAATTGCTCACTCAAATACAATTTTACTTGAAAATTATACTAGTTTCTTAATTTTATTCTATTCCTTACAACCAAACGCCCCCTTAGTTATCTCACAAAATATTATCAAAACAAGAACTATGTTACTGTTTGATATAGTATATATACTTTGGTTAATTGAAGGTTCATTTGTTCATGAATTGAAGGTCATGATTGTGCTTATTAATCAAAAGTTATTTTGTAACAAGCAAATTCACAACTCCACGAGTTCCGTTTAGCTATAGGGTTTAACTTTTCATATATGAACATTTCACGGGGTAGGTATATCTATTTGTTATGAGGTTCATGAGGTCTTTATCCTTTTAATTGTTATTTATTTTTCTGATACATCAAGGTGTTCAGTGTCAATAATGTGATTGTAACGTTTTCACGTAGAAACTAGGATTTAAGTAATATTATGTTGGTTTTGTAATGGTTAATGTTTTGACTTTTGAGTTAATGCTCTTAAGTTAGTATCAGATTAAGTATTTTAATAATAGAGTGAATTGTCATTTTTTTTCATTTGGTTTGATCACATTTGTTATTTTCATTCAAAAAAAATTTCTTGCATTTGGCTCCTCAAGGTTTGGGAAACGTTGTCATTTTCATCCAAAAATCTTAGCTACATTGTTTTAAAATGTTAAATATTCATCGTTAAAATGGTACTTACGTAAATTTTTATAGAAAAACGAAATCCTAATTTATGTTTACGTGTTGTTAATAAAAAAATTTTACCATGGAATTCATGTTTTTGGATGAAAATAACAACTTTTTCAAACTTTGGGAAGCCAAATGTAAAAAAAAACTTTTTAGATGAAAATGACAAATATCACCAAACCACATGGAGGAAAACGACAATTCACTCTTAATAATATTATTGAAATTTCAATTAGAACATTAACAAAAGAATCAACAGGTCTATATATATATTATTTTGTTGTAAAAAGCGCACTAAAAATAGACCAAAGGTTTTATTTTATAGGTTGTGAACCATCAACATATTGGTGAAATGACGTAAAGATTCATGAGACGATGCATTGTTTTAGAAGTTAAAAATGGTTGGCAGTTAATTCTATTACAATTAGCCAAAACTTTATCAGCAAGTTTATGGTGGCTTTATTATCAACGTTAACTTATATGGTATTATTAATCTCCTTGATCTTCATGATAGCTTTGGTACTATTAATTGTTTAGTTGTTATCGATGTTACTATTGTTGCTGATGAATCATTTTACATTGATTATTGCACTCTTACACGGGCATAGATGCCCCCAACCCTTTGACCTCATTTAGAGAGTAATTTGGTGTCAGAAATCAAATTAGTCTCGAACAAGAATATGTTTTATGCGTCCAAACTCGTGTCGATGTCTGTCTAAATGATTACACTTGGTTCTTAGTAAAATCTAAGGCTGATAAACAGTTCTTATCGTGTTTAACAGACTAGATATTGCACGCAGAATTAGCATATCAAACATGCAAAAGACTTGTTTAACTACGTATATATTATGCCTATAATTTTTATATGCTTTTATGAACCAAGAATGTAAAATAATAATGTCTAGCCTTCTAATTTTAATTATTTTCAAAAATATAAAATATAAAAAAAATATTTTTTATTAAATAGGTTTAATCGTTTAATAAAAAAATCAGGAATTGAAAGTCATAATTCAGCATGCATGTTCCCATTTCTATATGACATTTTTGTGCGCAAACCAAGTCATATACGCTTGTCTACGTAATATTAAAAGATAATTTTCGTGAAAAGTATTATTTAATTAAAAAAATTATTTCTTATTAATGTTATATTACAATATATTAAACACATTATTATAATAATCACCCTTTTCAATAAATAAATTTCAATATTTAGAAACACAAGACCTTGTATACTTCGTGCTTCTAAAAAATCTGAAGTAAAAAAAAAACCGTAAATCCACGACACAAAATGGTTACATTCAATCATTATCCATCGTTTGCCAATGATTCAGCGTCCAACACAACTTACGAGGCTCGAACCCATGTCATCTCAGTCTAATGCCTAATTAGTGTACCAATTTGCATATCATTGTAGCCATGATTGTATAAGACCACAAGATGCATTGAACAAAAGATTACATATAACATGAAAAGATAACCAAGTGGACCAAAGTTCCTGTCATCTTTTCAAGGGCCAGGGAATATAAGCAAAGTTCAGTGATTAATCATCCGAACCAAGTGACATGGTCCGTCTGGTGTTGCGTTGGCGATATGCACCAACTTACACCACCACAAGATGCCACAACTCCTTTATTCCCTTCTTCTTTTCTTGCATCCATCAATCAGAAACTTCTACCATCATATATATGTCACTGTAAGCCTCTCATGGTCTTGTGGTCATACACCCTACTTTCTTGAGGAATTGAATACTAAAGATGGTGTGCTAGTGCATGATTGGTTAGATTTTTTGCCCATTTTGTTGAACGATAGCTATTCGCTACTATCGCTCTCTCCTTTCTAGATAACGCACGAGGTGCTAGTAAGATGAATCATAACAACAATAGTATGAAAACTATATTGCTGACGTAGATTTACGAACAAGGGTGGCTTGACAGTTTAAAAAATTAGTCTTTATTTATATATGAGAAAATGTTGGGATACAAAAAAATTCATTTTGCGTTGTGATTGGTTAGATTTTTTTGCCCATTTTGTTGAACGATAGCTATTCGCTACTATCGCTCTCTCCTTTCTAGATAACGCACGAGGTGCTAGTAAGATGAATCATAACAACAATAGTATGAAAACTATATTGCTGACGTAGATTTACGAACAAGGGTGGCTTGACAGTTTAAAAAATTAGTCTTTATTTATATATGAGAAAATGTTGGGATAAAAAAAAATTTTTCATTTTGCGTTGTGATATCTTTGATGTTTCGCAAGTATATCTCAATAGGTTATTTGGAGTTTTGTTTTATTTTTAGTTTTGACAACAAGAGCAAATAATCACTATATTTAGAAATATTTTCTTTTACTAAAACTCACTCTAATTCTAATATGTATGATTGTGTGTGCGTTATAAATTGTTTACTATACATATGTTTCATCATATTGTCATGTTAAGATCCTAAGCAAAAATATATATTTTTTTACATAATGAACCCCGATTTTAAAATCAATTTGAGCACCCAAAATGATTGAGTTGGCCTGCATAATTGTGGATTTGTATTATCTCGATTTGGATTGTATAATTGTACACACACATATCTGTTGTAGAATCAAGATTAGTTGTTTACTTTACTTAGTAGCTTAGTATTGAATGTTATTGATTCTCATAATGTGCATAGACAAGTTTGTTAAACCTATATGTTAAGTTCTTTGAGTGGTGTAAGATTGAAATCGAATAATATTAATTAGTTTGTAAAAAATATAATTTTTTTCTTTGCTTAAAATCCACAAAACAATTGAGTCAACCCTGTCTACAGATGATTTCAAATCAGTAATTTGGGTTTAGTCTCTAATATTTACCAAATTAATAAGTGTTTTGTGCAACTCCAATGTGTGATCTTTATATCATAAATGTTACAAGCTCAAACCACTATAAGATATGAGACTTGTTTTATATCAATTATAAGACAACAAATGTTAGAATTTTAGATCAAATGAGTTCTCTTATCCACCGGACTAATCTTTCAAAATAAGTTTTTTTTGTCCATAACAATGATGTTGATGGAAATTAAGTCGAAGAAATATCTAAATGAATATTATTATTTAACACAAAAAAGGATGTGGGGACGACTGTGAAAGCAATGAAAAAGGTGTTATTAGTTAATATAACATCCTGAATTTCTAGCGGTATCGGTTCTCCTCCTCGATTTTGGAATATTATCGACTGGTTGATAGCAACATTCACACAGCCTTGCTGGCTCAAACATCTAAATATCATTTCATAGTATAGAGTACAAATGTTTTTATTATTGTTAGCTACAGAAATATGTTGATATATGTTGCAACTTGGTTACATTAAGCTAATAGATTGGTTGAATATTAGATACTTGGTAAGTTGATTGTTAGCATTGTTTATTAAATGCGTCAAAGTAATCTTTTAAACACGTGTTAGTTTTCGAAAACAAAAAATAAAATAAAATAAAAAAGTGTGGTTCAATCGTGGCTTGGCACTGTTCATCAATATTTGTAAACAAAAAAAAACATTAAAAATCAGGAACAGATGCGACCCCCAAGATACAAACTTGGGCGGATTAAGATTTGATGGACGCGCACGTATACTACTGTGACAAGCACCCTTTTTGGGTTTAACCTTGCAACCAAATCTTTTAAACACATGTTAATTTCCAAAAAACAAAAAAAAAGTATGGACCAATCGTTGCTTGCTACCTAGAAAACCAACCAATCACAATTCACAATGAAGCATTGTAAATCAATGTTTGTACTTGATCATATAGATATAATTATAAGTGATTTAAATCAACATTTTTTTTACAATACATATCAAACCAGGGAAAACCTATTGTCAACCGGTCGTTGATCGGAAGTTTTTTTTTACAACAAACCCACTTTTAAATTTACACCATTTGTCCACAGTAGGACTCGAACTCTTCTCCTTATCATTTTAACGACTTGGTAGCATTGGGCTATGATCGTAAGTAATATGTTTATTGGATAATATCAACATCTGATATTCAAAGTATATATACGAATTGGATTGAAGGCTGCAAAGGTGAGCAACTGGTCACCATTCTAAGCCATATGCAAGTGGTAACATACTAAAAGGTGCAACTTGGTGTAGAGAGGTAGTTTCCATGGTTCAAACTACAGAACCTTTATGCAACATATGAGCAACGTTATTTGTTGTTTCATGCGGGCGCAAAGCTTATGTTACTTGTCAACAACAACGACCTAAATTCGTTTATAAATTGGCAGAACCATAGAGACCCAAGAGATGGCCTTTTAGCAAAACTATACCTTTCCAGCAGCTGCAATATGCAATTGAGTTTTGTTATCCCATAAGTAAACTCAAATATCCTGCAACTAAGTACATCCTGAACATTTTAGAAGGAAAAATATAGTAAGCAGCGGGTCAAAACTGGAAATAATATTAACTGAATTACATTAATGTTACATATGAATACAATCAAAGAACACATTGTTTCTCAACAAGACAATTCATTCAACCATTTAGCAAGAATGCTCACTAATCATACACATGAATGCACTTCATTTCAGGTAAACTGAATTACATTAAAGTTACTAAATAATATATGAAAAGAAAGTCAGTCTGCCTACAGTAACGACGACTATTGTAGTTGTTGCAGTTCATATTGCCTGACCATGTCCCCCTCGAAATCATGAACTGGTTGCAAAGCAAGTGCAAAACCCATAGCCCTGCCAAGCACTAATCCGTCAAATAGTTTACAAATGTTTCGAACAACTCAGCGAAACATGGTCAAAGCTGGTATATTTCTCTGCTTACCATTGTACAAGAGTGCTTACTGGTGTTTTACGGGTCTCTATGAGTGAAAATTTATTGGGTACGTTTATTTATTTTGAGTTTGTCGTTGTGCAAATTGAACTAAGTTCACAAATATGCACGCGTGAAGATATTGCAGCCCTTCACAAGATATAGATCCAGTCAATAACTATTTTAATAGCATTTACTATAACTTAAAAAGCAAGGTCGGTGGCATATGCCACGCGACCTTGCTTCTGATATATATTATTGTGGACGCAATACAACTCAACTAATTGTGCATCGGTTCAAAACCCTTTTAGCTCACCAGCTAAACAATTTTTTCCCCCTAAATTCACATGTGCCTCTGCGTTTTACATATAAAATATAAAACGTTTCATCTTTATTATGATGTACGCCTTGATATGACCTATGTTTCGATGTAACTTTTGTTTGGAAACGCGTCAGGTCAAATATGATACGTTTTCATCCGATGGTATAAATCCGAGTTAGTCTACGTTTCGACGTAAATTTAGTTCGGAAATGAGTCAGAGCGATTGTGATCTATACTCTATCACGTTGTATACAACGCAATTACACACACTTTTTTATGTAAATTTTTAATGACTACGTTTCGACATAACATTTGTTTGTAAAAAAAACTTGGGTCAAATATAATACGTTTTCATTCACCGATATAAATTCGAGTTACGATACGTTTCATGTAAATTTAGTTCGTAAACGAGTCAGTCAAATGTGTTCTATACTTTATCATGTCGCGTACAACGCCGCCGCAACACGCGACGGGTTAAAAAACTAGTTACAACTTATTAACTAAGTATGACCAATACAGGAAGTTTGATATGCATTTAACTCCTTGAAAAATGCAGCCAACAATCAAATAAAGCACAGCTTCTACATTACGGTTCGAGCCCAGTAGAATATACTCTTTAAATAGCAGAAGTGCAGAACAACATAAGAACAATCTGAATACCTCCCTAACAGAGTAACGGACATGATTGGATCAAAATGAGGCTAAAATAAGAGCTAAGGATTTTCCTCTATAAGTCTTGATTTCACAAGTGAAATTGCTAGCGTTGAAATAGGAAGCACCGGCAGAGTTTTAACAAATATATAGGGGGCGAAAGACACACGACCCATATACTTTTTTCATATCATTATATCATGGGGCGGACTAAATACGTATAAAATTTCCAGACCAAATACGCATAAATTTCACTTCTGAGCGAAAAACGGGTAGGGGGACATTAATGACACACCCTCAATTATCACAAACGGGGTTGTACGGTTAGGCGCGTGACATACATGATCTCAACCGATAATTACACCAAACGACACAATAACACAAAATATAGTTATTCAATATTATTAGAGAATCCCAAAAGCATAATTAATAATGAATTCAAGAAAACATTTGCGTAAGCGTAAACAGTTATTCATTTTAATTTTTCTAGCGCAAACACGCGCAACGCAAATTAATGTAAACTTGCGAAAACTAACGTTTAAACTGTTTTAGAAAGCAATCAGAAATGTGATAAAAATGATGCAATGCTCCTGCTCGTGCGCACTTTATGAACCTAAAAAACATGCTAAAATGTCAACACAAGGTTGGTGAGTTCACAGGTTTTGATAAGTAGTAATATAACTGAAAGCATATCCAGTAAACAAAGTAATATAAGTAGATAGCTAGTCTACATAACAAGTTATATAGTGTATGAAGTTCAACAACCGAAGCTGACAAATATAAGTATGCCTCGGCTTTGGTTACTCGACCACAGCAACAAAACATTACTAGAAAACTCTAATTTTTGCAACTATAATTTGCGACAAAAACAAATTTGTCGCAAATACCGACAAGGTAGTGACAAATCTGCAACAAAGTGGAAAAACCCGCAACTAACAACCGGTTTGCAACAAGGTTACGACCAAAAAAACAGTTGTCGCAAAACTGCCACAAAAATTAAGCGGGAAATTAAATTTTTGTCGCACTTAATGACAAGTCTGCAACAATATGGCGGAAAAACCCAAAGTTTAAGCGGGAAACTATATGTTGTCACAAACTTGTCGCAAGTTGCGACAAATTTGTGACAGAAATTCAAATCCAAGCAATTAGTTAAAGCAACACAAAAATTTTAATATTATATATTTTAAAATTGTTTTTTAATTTATAATATTATTTTTTAATAAAATTAATCATAAAACAAATATCTAATTTTTCATAATGTTATTGATAATAAAGAAATATAGTTTCTAAATAATATTTTGATAATATTTTAAATATTATTTTGTTTTGGTCATAACATGTAATTTTTTAAAATGAGTCTGTTTATGATATTAATTGGTATTATATAATAATATTAATTATTATTTAAGTTTTTTATTATTATTGATATTTACATTTAATTATGCATATGTATGTATAGTGGGTGAAACTCGCACGGTGCGACGGGGGTATAAATATTTTTATAGCCGTGTGTTCAGTTAACTCTCCCTTATTGTGTTAATTCTCATTTTCTTTTTTACTTGATTAATGTGAGATATCAAACATATCTATATTACTATAGGGATGAGAAAATTTGTAAATAACAAATTGTTTATCCATAATCACTTGAACCAAATGTAACAATAGTGTTCTTAATTGTCTTAAAAATAAATTAAAATTACAATGTTGTCCAAAAGTTGTATTATATAGTAGTATAGATATAGATAGATTAAGATAACCTTAAATATAATAGTCATACTTTAAATTTAATTAGGAAATGGTGGAGTACAATTGTTTAAAGCTTAAAAGGGGTATGTGTATTGGTCAATTAGGATCGATTAGTATTTATTTATGTATTTGTGTATGTGTATGTATCGGGATGTGTGTATAAGTGATTGTAGGTGTGTATGTGTATTTATGTATATATGCATGCATGAATACATGTATAATATGTTGATTTATATATGCATGATTGTGTCTCTGTGGATGTGTATCAGATACACAGTGTGTATTTGTATATTGTATGCATAAGATGTATTGTGTATTAGAATTTATGCATGTGTTTAACATGTAAAAGTATTTCATAAATAATAAATCCATCAAAAAGATAAAGTCGAAAAAATAACGTTAGAACTTAAAAAACAATAAATGAATTATAGTTGTTGGAAAATTGTTGCAATTTTGTGACAAATTTACAACAAAAATGTCCATGTTGTCGCAAATTTGTCTCAAATTGCAACAATAACCAACTTGTCGCAAAGCTTTATTTTTTCTTTTCAAACGATTTTGTAAAAAATTACTTTTTTATTGAAAATAGTCTTTCAATTCATAAATTCATTTCCAATTTCTTCCATAGACGCAACAAGGGTTTTCAAATCACCGACGTCGTACACCGCCACTCCTTCCTCCTTCAAGTGCGCACCGCCGCTCCTTCCTTCGTCGGTGCTTCAATCTGCCGTCGTCTCCTCCAACGCAGCATTGAAAGGTCGAATCGCCGCTCTTTCCTCCGCCGGTGCTTCGATCTATTCTAATCGGCACTTTTATTTGAATCAGCGCTTCTGTTCTTCAATTAAAGGTGCAACGTTATCTTCTAGTGCCTTGATTTGTATAAATTCACAAGCTATTATTGTATTTGGTTGTTATTTTGATATAATCTTCAATGTGCTTGAAATTGTTGCTTGTATGTCTACGAAAGTCTGGAATGTTCTTTAATTCTGTTTGAGTGTTGGTTATAAGTCTGTTTTGTTTGTTCACTACTACAAAAATGAGCAAAAGCGACCAAAATTTGCGACTGACAAAAGTAGTCGTAAAATTATTGACCATAAAGCGGACCAAGATAGAAACCAGTCCGAAAATAAACGACCAAAACATAATCGGTCGCAAAATTAGCAACTCATTTTATTTAGGTCGCAAAACAGTTACAAAAATACCGAACAAACCTGTATTAGTCACAAATTTGGTCACTAATTTTATAAAATAGAAAGCACTAAAATTAAATTAAACTGATCGTCAAAAATGGTCACAAATACAACCACCAAACTTGTTTTGGTTGCAAGTACAATTGCTACTTGTAACAAAGATAAAATAAAATAAAAACTAAACCAGACGCGAAAACGGTCGCGGAATACAACTACTAAAACTTTTCGTCAAAATTATTGTCCACTAGTAGTAAAAGAATTACAAAAAATAAAATACAAATTTTATTGGTTGCAAAATACAGTCGCAAATATGGCTACCAAAATTGTTTTTGTTTCAAAAACAATCCTATAGGTTTAAATACAAAATAAAACCGAAATCGGACGCAAAAACAGTTGCAAGTTTAACAATCAAATTTGTTTTGGTCGTAAAGACTGTCTGTGGTTTCAAAATAAAAATAAATTTCAATCTGGTCACATAAACAGTTGCATGTATGGTTGTTATTTTTTTAAATAAAAAAAAAATCTTTCCCAGTAAATAATCGCAAACCCAGCTACCGCAAATGATCGGAGAGCAAAAATGGTCGCAATATAGGCATTGAAATAAATAGTTTCAAACCCGCCTACCAGAAGTAAACTGATCGAAAGTATAGCTACTAAAATTGTTTTGGTATTTGCTAAACTTAAGATAATTAAATAAATATATATCTATACTTATTAATAAAACAATAACTTTAGTGTCACGTGTAATTGTCTTAAGCTTTTATTTTTTTTAATTTCCGCCTAAATATGTATTTGTTCTTAGTGTTAGTCTATGTTCATTTGATTAAAAGTCAACTTCTGATACAAAAGATATTTAGGGAAAATTTGGAAATTTAATCCTAAATTAGAGCACATCTTTTTTTAAAAATTAAATCATACCCGATATTTTTTTTAATAATTCATCAATAAAACTGTAGAAATCATTTGTAAATTTCTTTATCTATGAAATCGGTTCATTGATTGTGTTAATCTATTAAATACTCGGTTTATATTCGAATATTAACAAAAGTTATGGGATTTTTTCATCAACTCATCTCTAATTTAAAGGAATTAATGTGTATACTTTTTTGAAATGTAAGGCCCCGTTCCCGGGACGCTTACAGTTAGTCATTCATCGCACATAAAACATATAATTACATTACATTAAGAAATCATTGCAGCGGAAACATTCAAAAATGACATCACGTTTCATTATAATTACTTTTGCCAAATAATACATCATTATCCGGTTACAAAATTCATGTCTGCATTACATCACAAAAGCTATATAATTGGATGTCATCCCAAAAGAGCCGAGTAGCCTCGTCGTGCCATCCTCAGCAATCATTTACCTGCCAACTGGAAAATGTAATAAAGTCAGCGTTGCTGAGTGAGTTCTAGTTTTAATAATAAAACATACTTTACTTTCATTAAAACTATTTCTTTTATCATGTGATCATTCAACATACGCATACATAGATAATGTCATTATTATCTTTCATCTCATTCATTATCTTCCATTCTTTTCGTTCATTCTTTCTTCCGAGTCTTTTGCGACAACATGGTCGCTCACCTCAATGGCAATCTCAATGATTGCACGCTATCCGAGTCTTTTGCACCCCTAAGGTTGCTCACCCCAATTGCCCATCACGATAGCTAGCTATCCGAGTCTTTTGCAACAACATGGTTGCTCACCCCAAGGCAACGTCACGATAGCACTTTACTCGAGTCTTTTGCAACGACGAGGTTGCTCACCTCATAGGCAATCTAAATGATTGCACTTCATCCGAGTCTTTTGCAACACAAAGTCGCTCACCCCAATATATATGCTTGCAAGCCTTTCTTTCGTTCATTCATCATTCATTAATGCATGCATTCTTACTTCATGTTCCTCTTTCATTATCTTTCGCTTTACATTACATAATACTTCATTCATTCATTCATTCATTAGCATAACATGTAAAGCCACAAGAAAGATAAGCATACATCATAATAAGGAACATATCATACACATTTATCAACATCATACAGGGCAACATCATACATTCATAATATGCATAAACATGCAACATCATCATCATCATGCCCTACATGCTCACTAAGGCCATAACCGTTCTCTTACATGCTCTTATGGGTTACTTTACATCAAACTTACATCTGCACCTTTCCCCGAAAGCCAGAAGTCAAACTACACATTCCTTCGAGTGCAACAGCCCTATTCGGGCGTATGAACACTTTTCAGTCGCATGGCCTCCATGCGACTGAACATCATGCGACTGGACTCATGCGGATGGACATCTATGCGAATGAACATCCAATCGTGCGTATGAACCTTGTGCGAATGGGATTACTACGAATGGGCACCTATGCGACTGACCTCATGCGAATGGACTCATGCGACTAAGCATCTATGCGACTGAACCCTCAGTCGTGCAATCCTTATGCGATTGGACTCCCAGTCGTGCGACTGAAACCTTAGTCGTGTGATTGAACCCTCAATCCTGCGAATGAATCTCAATCGTGCGTATGACCCTCAATCGCCCTCATTCGGCCGTATGGCCTTCATTCGGTCGCCTAGCCCTAGCTGATGTAGAATGGAGTTCATCCCGAACCCAATCTGCCATTTTCGGCCTCCAAGCTCATCCAAACCCATTCTAAGCCTAAATTAACCCTTCTGGACCTTAGGAATGCATACCATAACACCATACAAGCACACACAAGCCCGAAATCATACTCTAAACACATCACACACATCACACCCAAATGGGTCAAACACACACATACATAAAAACGGGTTTTGAATATTTTCCAGCCCCAAAATCGGTTGAAAACAAGTAAAAGTGGGGTCCTAGAACTCACACAATCGAGCACAAAGACAAGAGCTTCGATTTGGCTTGCTACTCGACGACTTTGGACACCCGAATCACCCGAAACACCACTTTTCTCCCTTTTTCTCCTCTTTCTCTCTTCTCTCTTCTTTGTGAGCTGAAAATATGAGAAGTGTGGGGAGAGTGGGCTGCCCTCTCCCTACACATATCACCACATTATCCGACTTTTCTTCGTTGGCGAGTTTGGTCCCTCGACTTTGGACTTTATTTCTTTTCTTTCTTCGTCGGCTTCAAAATAATAAATTTCCGGGTGTTACATTGTCCTTTTTATGGTGATAAAACATTTCAAAATAAAATCAAAGAACTCACATCTCCAACCATCATCATCTCCTCACCTCCATTAATCATTTTTAGGTTCTTTACTTGAATCGCACCACCACCACATCATGTAGAAGACGATTGAATCAAAGGTTCATCAAGCATTAAAGAACACGATTTGTTAGGTAAGCTGGTGGATTGTCACAATGCGAGGTCACCACCCCCTCACGGTTTTTTGATCTACCATTTCCGATCTATCGTTTTTATATGAACGGTGGTCCTCGCCACCCCCTCACGTAGTTTAAATCTCCACCTGTTCCGGAACCTATTATTGCTCTGGTTGAAGTGCTGGTAGTGATAGTTCTTGCTCCTGCAACTAACAAGACAAAGACCAAAGGTAATATGCATAGTGTAGCGTCGCTGGATTGTACTGCTGATGTTTTGGTTTGTGTTAATGTTGGGTGTCGAATCCAGCAAATAATTAATAAAAATGTGAACCTACCGTACACACACTAAGAATAGTATGAGCGGAAGTAGGGTTCGTGTCCTCAGGGATACGTGTCAATTATTTTATACCAAAAACGTTTTAGCACAATTACTTTTGATTGATTATGGACTAAGGAAGGTGGGGGTTTTAACTACAAACTAAAACTAAAAGTAAATTGCAAAAAGTAAAAAAATTTCCAGTGACCCACACGGCCGTGTTAAAACTGTAAAGGAAATTCCACGCGGCCGTGTTAAGGTTCTGCCAGAAAAACGAAAATTGACATTTTTTTGTATTTTTTTTATTATGAAAAAGAGATTATTGAAGACGTTAGTTAAATTATGAAATAAATCAAATATAAAAACTAATTCCAACACTAAGGTAATTTCTTGATTTGATTTGGCTTACGATCATTAACGATTACGGTGCAATGACAATTTTCAATTAATGGTTTGTATCGATACTAGACATCACGCCGTTCGGATATCCCCTCTATCTAATGTCCAATCAATCGCAGTTCGTTGATTGGAGCCAACCCGCTACTCTAAGCTCACGCCGTTCGGATCTTAGTGTGCGGGTTGCAACGATAGAAGTATCGATTATAATTAAACACACACGTCGTTCGGTATGCCTAACTAGATTGTGTGATTCTATAACGAGAATGAATTCATAGACAAACTCAAACCGTTAATTGTTCCTTATATCAAAAAGCAAAACTTGATTAGGGTTTTAAATTTTGAAGAACTTTATTAGAAAAATTAATAAGTTGATCAAGTTTATTAATAATCTAATATATATCGGATTAGATCCGGGTTTAAGATCAAGAATCAAACAAACAAACCACTAAAATAAAAACATCTCATAAACGCTTCACATAAGTTCAAAACGAAATCATAGAAATTGAACCTTAATGTTGAAATCAAAGATTGTTCTAGCCGGACATGACGACTAGATCAATCAAAACTAAAATAAAATAGAAAGTACGAATCGAAAACCAATAAAGAAACCTAATCGCTATTGCTCCTCGTTGCTTCTTGAACTTGATTCTTCAAAATAATCTCTTCAAAAATCCTTCCAAGGTGCTCCAAGATGCCTCCTTTTCTGCAGCCTCCCTCCTTTTATCTTTTGAGTTCTCCCCCTTCTTCCAACCAACTCTCCTCTTTTTTTGGTTTTAAAGTTTGGATCTTTATCTTTAAAGTTTGAGTCTTTATCTTTAAAGTTTGAGTCTTTATCTTTTTCAGTCATTTGATTATTCTACAAAAACCAAAAATACACAAGAGTAGATTCCATCCTACCAAAACTACTCTTTTATAATTAAAATAAAAGATGCATGCAATTAATACAAAATATATGCTGAAATACAACCTAAAATTACTATAATTCATGACAAAAAATATAACTAACAAATCTCCTCAAGCTTAAACCTTTCCTTGTCCTCAAGGAAGTCAAGACTAGGAATAACCCTAAAAGTAAAAAGAGAATAGATAGTTATATAATTAGGATGCTGGCATTACCAATCTTAGCCCCGCGTAAAAAGTATGAGCATGAAATCATCTTATTATGCTAATTTTCAGTTATCGTGACAAATTGGATTTTCAAGATTTTTATAAACAAATGTGCCCAATTTGCAAGTTATGATCCTCTAACCCTTAAGTTCCGGATTTATCGTTTCATATCAATTAAGTCGTGTTAAGTTAGTCATTTAAGTGTGCCAACACCTTTCTTCACACGGTGAAAACCTTCCTAACCTCAAGGACTATAGAGAGCAAGTGGTCAATTTTTCACCACACGATATCACAAATGTGTGTGTTTTTTTTTTTTTTTTTTTGCCATTATTGCGGCTTATTTATCACGTCACCAAGTTCTTTTCTCTCTATTTTTTTTTCTTTTTTTCTGATTTTTTTTTCATTTGGACTCGACTCTCAACCTATTTTTGCTAGGTCTCAGTTTCCTTATGTGATCAGATCGGCATTAGGCACACATGGCTATTAGGTGTTTTATCTTTGTAAACCAAAAACAAAGGGCACTAGCATAACGGAGCACATTTATCTATTTATTACTATCAACCTATTTGTGCACGCAACCTACGATTAGCATAATAAAGGTAATATCATTTTTCATGTCATTCTCAAAATCTTTCACGAGGCTACGAAGATGTTACCTTTTTTTTGTTTTTTGTTTTGTTTTTTTTAATGCATACCTAATCCTATGATTAACTATATACAATGCAGTCCTAATTGCAGTTCCTAAAACTACCATGACTATGATGCAACCCTAAATGCAATATGCAATATGTAATTGAATGATAAATAAGACGAAAAAAAAATTAAATTAAAATTACCTCTCCCCAAGCTTGAATTCAGCGTCGTCCTCGAGGCGTGGAGTAGAGAGTGTGATGAGATTTACTGAGGTGGTTGATGGTGAGGTGGAAAGAACGAAGGATAGATGTGGTTGTGAAGTCAAGGTCAGGAAGAAGCCAAGTAGCAATTCTGTTTAGAGACATGTTTGAGCATTTTTTTTTTTTTAACTCAGAAGGTTTACGCGGCCGTGTCTGTTTTATAAAGCAATCGCTGCGCGGCCGTTTCAACCTCCTGTTTGACACCTTTTTTTTTGCAAAGGATGAAAATGAATAACAAAAAAAATTAGAACAAGATAGAAATAGAAAAACAAACAAAATACGGGTTGCCTCCCGCGTAGCGCCTTTCTTTAACGTCTTTGGCTAGACTTTTGGAAGTCTCATTCAGTCTGGTGCCTGTGGAATAAATAAAAAAACTTTTTCATTAGTAATTGGTAATTCTATTTTTTGTTCTTCATACCTTGTTTTCTTTTGTGTACTCATGAATATCAAAACTTCCATCAACACCTCCCCAAGCTTGAACTTTTCATTAAGCTCCTTTGTTATTAATTCATCAATGCTTCTATTTAACACCAATGCTAGAACACCATGATTAGATAACTCAAAACAATCATCAGTTAAAGGTTCAATAATATCTAACCAATTCAAAGAAGAAATATCACTGGGATATCGCATTGCATCATCTATGTTGAAATTGATTACCTCCCCATCAAACTCCATAGAAAGTGTACCATTATAAACATCAATCTTAGTTCTAGCAGTTTTTAAAAATGGTCTTCCGAACAAGATAGAACTTGAATTTGTGAAGTCATCATCATTCATGTCTAACACATAAAAATCAGCTGGGAACACTAGTTCATTCACTTGAACCAACAAATCGTCCAATACACCTTTCGGGTGTACTATGGACTTATCGGCCAATTGAATGACTACCCCGGTCCTCTTTAACGGTCCTACATTAAGTGTTTTAAAAATTGAGTATGGTAGTACGTTAATAGAGGCTCCAAGGTCAATCATTGCTCTAGGAATACTAACATTCCCCAATTTACAAGGAACAGTGAAGATTCCTGGATCCTTGCACTTTGGGGGTAATCTCTTTTGTAAAACAGTAGAAACATTTTCACTTACCTTTATTGTTTCATTACCTTTCAGCTTTTTCTTTGACGTGCAAAGTTCTTTTAAAAATTTAGCATACCTTGGAACTTGTTTAATAGCATCAAGAAGTGGAATATTTACCTCTACCTTCCGGAAAGTTTCCATGATTTCTTGTTCTTCCCTTTCTTTTTGTGTACCTCTTAGTCTTGATGGGAATGGAGGCAAAGGAGTAAATCTCACATCATTTTTAACTGGATTTGATGCTTTATTCTTTTTATCCTTCTTATTTGCATCAAAGGTCGCTTCCTTCTTGTCTATTTCATGTATTCCAGGGCCTTTACAACTCCCTTCACTTCTCAAGTTAATAGCACAAACATTATGCTTAGGATTTGTCTCGGTTTGAGCGGGTAGTTTACCTTGAGATTCCAACTTACTTACGGAATTGGCAAGTTGAGCCACTTGCTGCTCTAAGTTCTTAATGCTAGCTCTTGTCTCTTGTTGGAATGTGTGTGTGTTGGTTGCTAAATTCTTGACAATGTCTTCTAAAGACATCCCTGGGTTCCCTGCTTGTTGTTGTTGTCGAGGTTGGTAGTTTTGTTGATCGTTTTGCATCTGAAATGTAGGTCTTTGATGGAATTGTGGGGGTCTTTGTGGATAACCAAGATTGGGTGGTTGTCCCCAATTTTGGTTATTTCTTTGTTGTTCATAAGATCTTGAATTCTGCCCCGGATAACCTCCTATTGCTTGTGCTTCTTCAACGTCTTCTTGAAGTGTGGGACACATATCAGTGGGGTGTCCAAATTGTAAGCAAATTTCACACGCTCGAGGTTTTTGTTCAGCTTCCTTGCCTTTTGTAAGCTGCATTACAGCTTTAGTCAACTCAGCAAGTTGGCTTTCAATGTGAGGAGTGCTCACTTCTTTAACCGCCCGTGGTACATCGTCATACCATCCATCTTCTTGTGAGGAATGTTTGGTATCTTCAGCTATGGAAGTTATCAATTCTCTGATTTGGGTTGGTGTTTTATCAAGTAAAGCTCCTCCACTAGAGGCATTTATCAAACGCCTTTCTAGTGGTGCTAACCCTTCACAAAAGTATTGAAGTAATTGATGTTCCGAGATGCCATGTTGTGGGCATCGAGCACAAAGCTTCTTGAATCTTTCCCAATAAGTATGCAAAGCTTCTCTTTTTGCTTGTTTGATCCCGATGATCTCCTTGCGTAGAATAGATGCTTTGACTTCTGGGAAGTACTTGTCTAAAAACAGTTTTGCAAGATCATTCCATGTGTTTACCGACCCCGGTGGTAGGTAATATAACCATTCTTTAGCTGAATCTTGCATAGCAAAGGGGAATGCCCTAAGCTTGATTTGGTCTTCAGTAACGTTGTGTGGCTTCATTCCGGAACACACAACATGAAATTCCTTGAGAAACTTATGAGGATCTTCATTCTCAAGGCCTCGGAAGAGTGGTAACAAGTGGATGAGGCCGGATTTCAACTCAAAGTTCACCATAGCGGGGTAGTTTATGCAGAGGGGTTGTTGGGTAACATCGTGGGTTGCCCATTGTCTAAGGGTTTGTTCGGCTGGAGCTGCCATGGTTGGTTCGGGTAAGGGTGGTTCTTGATGGATAGGTGATTGTGGTGGAGTGGTGGTTGTTTGTGAGTGTTGTGGTGATTCGGTGTCGGATTCGGATTCACTTGACAAGGGTATATCTTGCCAAATGTCTGTGACCGGAGGTGAAGTAAGTGGTGTTGAGGAACTTGCTGACTTCTTTCGGAGCTTCGCTTGTTTCCTTAACCTTTTTGCGGTCTTCTCAATCTCCGAGTCAATCTCGAGTGGTGTACCTGTACGAAAAGATCTTGGCATAAAATGATTAGAATCGCCGTATCCCCGGCAACGGCGCCAATTTGTTGGGTGTCGAATCCAGCAAATAATTAATAAAAATGTGAACCTACCGTACACACACTAAGAATAGTATGAGCGGAAGTAGGGTTCGTGTCCTCAGGGATACGTGTCAATTATTTTATACCAAAAACGTTTTAGCACAATTACTTTTGATTGATTATGGACTAAGGAAGGTGGGGGTTTTAACTACAAACTAAAACTAAAAGTAAATTGCAAAAAGTAAAAAAATTTCCAGTGACCCGACACGGCCGTGTTAAAACTGTAAAGGAAATTCCACGCGGCCGTGTTAAGGTTCTGCCAGAAAAACGAAAATTGACATTTTTTTGTATTTTTTTATTATGAAAAAGAGATTATTGAAGACGTTAGTTAAATTATGAAATAAATCAAATATAAAAACTAATTCCAACCCTAAGGTAATTTCTTGATTTGATTTGGCTTACGATCATTAACGATTACGGTGCAATGACAATTTTCAATTAATGGTTTGTATCGATACTAGACATCACGCCGTTCGGATATCCCCTCTATCTAATGTCCAATCAATCGCAGTTCGTTGATTGGAGCCAACCCGCTACTCTAAGCTCACGCCGTTCGGATCTTAGTGTGCGGGTTGCAACGATAGAAGTATCGATTATAATTAAACACACACGCCGTTCGGTATGCCTAACTAGATTGTGTGATTCTATAACGAGAATGAATTCATAGACAAACTCAAACCGTTAATTGTTCCTTATATCAAAAAGCAAAACTTGATTAGGGTTTTAAATTTTGAAGAACTTTATTAGAAAAATTAATAAGTTGATCAAGTTTATTAACAATCTAATATATACCGGATTAGATCCGGGTTTAAGATCAAGAATCAAACAAACAAACCACTAAAATAAAAATATCTCATAAACGCTTCACATAAGTTCAAAACGAAATCATAGAAATTGAACCTTAATGTTGAAATCAAAGATTGTTCTAGCCGGACATGACGACTAGATCAATCAAAACTAAAATAAAATAGAAAGTACGAATCGAAAACCAATAAAGAAACCTAATCGCTATTGCTCCTCGTTGCTTCTTGAACTTGATTCTTCAAAATAATCTCTTCAAAAATCCTTCCAAGGTGCTCCAAGATGCCTCCTTTTCTGAAGCCTCCCTCCTTTTATCTTTTGAGTTCTCCCCCTTCTTCCAACCAACTCTCCTCTTTTTTTGGTTTTAAAGTTTGGATCTTTATCTTTAAAGTTTGAGTCTTTATCTTTAAAGTTTGAGTCTTTATCTTTAAAGTTTGAGTCTTTATCTTTTTCATCCATTTGATTATTCTACAAAAACCAAAAATACACAAGAGTAGATTCCATCCTACCAAAACTACTCTTTTATAATTAAAATAAAAGATGCATGCAATTAATACAAAATATATGCTGAAATACAACCTAAAATTACTATAATTCATGACAAAAAATATAACTAACAGTTAATTATTGTGTGGATTGAAATTTGGATTTGTGTTAAAATTTGGGATTTGTAAAAATTAGGGTGGGTTAGAATTTAGGGCTTTTGTTTCCACAGATTACCGACTATAGCTATTTAATGATTAAATTTAATGGGCTCAAGTTTTGTAATTTTGTATGACATGAGAATTAATTCATCAATGTAAATTTAAAAATGTTTATGGGCATTCACATCTTAACATGTATTCATATAATTGTGTAATTTTGATGCAGTAGTGTAACTACAGTGGTGTAGTTTTCTATTTTGCTTTAATTACGTTACGATAGTGTAATTACAGTGGTTTTTTTTATAACAATTGAAGACTCAAATTTGTACTTCGATAAATGGATGAAGTTGTGGTTATTCATATCCCCAAAGTGGTTTAATGTTGTTTGGTTGTTAGGATGTTGAAATCATGATGGTGTAGTTACATGGTTTGATGTTGTTTGGTTGTTAAAATCAAAGCGGTGTAGTTAAATGGTTTAATGTCATTTGGTTTAAATCGATTTAAACTGGTTTAATGTATCTAAATGTAATGTTATGTTATTGTAATATATGTAAAATGATATAATGTAATGTATTGTAATATTTTTATGTAAGTAAAGTAATGTTAGTAACGTAACTTATAGTATTTGTTAATGAAACAAATACATTACTGTAGTTTGATTCCATTACTTAACAGATAGTGCATAGAATTCAAGTATGTTTTTTTTGTTTAATCTTAGGTTTTTCATCTGTTAATGTACTATGTTATTATCATTGTAATCCCGAAATTTATTTCTTTTTTAGGTTAACAAATTATGTTTTTTGCACGAATAGGATGAAAGCAATGGTGCGTCTGGTCAAGAATTGTTTTAATTGGTTTTAATATATGTTTTTTCGATGTGATTCACGAATTACAATATGATGTAATTCACTGTAAATATTAGGATTTGCATTGCAACTAAGTTTGTTTCATTATGTTGCATCACTGTAAACTTGAATTTACATCAACATAATACATTTGGTATAATTCATTGTAAGTAATTAAAATATGATGTAATTCACTGTAAATATTAGAATTAATATGAACTTTAATGTAAAAATCTATTGTGTTTTTGTTTTTTATAAATTTTTATAGATTTGAGTATGTTTTTATGTTTGATTCTATGTTTTCTTCGTTGTTACTTTATTGTAACACTATGTTTCTTTATTGTAATCCTGAAACTTTGATATAACTTTACGTTTATGCAATGCGTTTTTTGTACGAATAGAGATGGTAACGATGATCCATTCAACCAAAATTTATTTAGAGTTTTGATTTGATTTTGAAAATGGATTTGAATCCATTTTATGAGGTTCTATTTTCGTTGGATTTTACATATGTATTTTGACGTAATGCATTGTAAGTAAATTACAAAATAATGTAATTTGCTGTAACTATTTTTTTCGTAAAAAGTTTTCAAAATTTTTCGAAACTATATTGGAATTAAAGAAGAAAATGAAACGAGTTTAATGGTGTAATTTAAACAAAAAAACTAACAATGTATAAAAAGTTATAAGCATTTTAAAAATAAAGGGGTAAACTTTTTAAACAAAAAAGAGAAATATATAGGTGCAATAGGGTAGGACACATGTCAAGATTTTAACAAATCTGAATTTTGATGGGTGGGTTAAATGACCCTTATACCCTTTTCTATCAAAATAAACAAAAGAAAAAAGTAAAAAGATCTTGGCCATTGAATTTTTAATCAATGGTATATAGATAAGTTAAAGGGTTCTCATAATAAGGTAGGGTTCTCATTTGAACCTTACCCTATATATATATATATATATATATATATATATATATATATATATATATATATATATAGATATATATATATATATATATATATATATATATATATATATATATATAATATATATATATATATATATATCTATATATATATATATATATCTATATATATATATATATATATATATATATATATATATATATATATATATATAGGATTGGGTTCATGTGAAAACCCTTAGTTTTTATGAGAACTCATTAACCCATCATATAGCCATTGATTTAAGGTAAAATAACAAGATTCCATTTAAAGGGCTAGGATCAATTCATGGGTAAAATAGTCTTTTGAACTTTTGTACCTTTTGTACCTTTTTTCAGATTTTATTTATATATTTTAAATATTTATATCACTTACTCAAAACATTAACCATCTTCATCATTATCACAAGTAGATCTCCATCTTCACCATGAAACACAACCCACCACCACCACCGGTCAAACACCACCCTACACCAACATCACCATCCCCGTCGTTCCTATTCTTTTCTTTGTCTTCCACGTTATTGTTGACCATACGTTGGTCAAGAATTCATACGTGTACTAGCATCGGTGACGCCGCTTGCACCTGGACTCCGGTTCACCCACCCGATGTGATGTGGTTGTTTGTCTTCCCCCTCTATCTCTCACAAGGTTTATTGCTTGGATTTAAATTATGATTTTTGTTTGTAGAGTGAATTGGATTTTTGATATATGTTTAAAGTAAGAAAATGGAGTCTAGAACCCCAATGTATCATATTTTGTTAAGGAATTTGAACTTTTTGTTTATAATAATAGTTGTTGTTAGTGCGTAAGTAAAATTTGTTTAATAATATTTTGAACTAGTGCTCTTTTTAAATCTATTGAATATTGGTGGTTGTTTTAAAACCAACCGAGTAAGATTTGGGTTTTCATAAAAAAGTAATTTTTTCGTTGTATTTTTGTAGCACATATGAGTTTTTGAATGTTTTAGAGTTTAATGATTTAGGAGTTAGGTTTTCAAGTGAGTTTTTCTTGTTCAGGTAAATTTTAGTATCAATTTTTAATTGGGTTTTTTTATAAAAAATAATCTAATAAGGAGTTAGGTTTTTAAGTGAGTTTTTCTTTTTTGTTATTGTTAGATCTGGGTATATTGATACATATTTTTAATATTCTATGTTACACGATTTACATTGACGTTACATCTTTTTACAGTGGTGTTACACTTATCTAAACAAGAAAATGTTGTTTTTCATTAGTTTACGTTAGTTTACATATTGGTTTACATTGTTTTACAAATTGGCTTACATTGGTTTATAGTGATATAACTCACTGTTATTCGATGTAATTCATTGTATTAAGTATGATTTTATGTTTAATTTGGTGTTTTTTGCTATTAATACACCATGTTTGTTTGATGTAATTTTCTGCAAATATTAGATTTTGCATATAACATGATGTAACTCACTGTAATATAAGTCACCGTTACTATAAATAATTATAATTATGTTGTAATATACTGTAAGTAATTACAAATATGATGTAATTCACTGTGATTTAATGAAATTTAGATATTTTTAAGGTTTATGAACTGTATTTTTTGCATGAAGGGGGATGATAACGATAACGTA